>OZ024905.1:20521588-20983529 GCA_964017125.1 Flabesymbios commensalis
GACGTCAGATTCTGACGTCTAACGTCGATCCCCGTACTGAAAGAGTAAAATATTTAAAATGGCCGTAGATTCACAACATGTAGATATTATAATGAAGAAGAAATAGCTGAATAAAATTTTTATGATGATTTTAATTCGAAAAAAATCCTTTAGTCTCAAAACATATTTCAACACTTTGAGAGTTAAAATAAAAAATATCGGATAAAATCGGCATAAACGATCAAACTAATGTGATCCTGAGTTTTCGTGAAACATTATGCTTGGTTATTGTCTCAAGGGGCTACCCAGCAAACAAAAAAATGGATGACATGTATACTTCGACGTTGGTCCAACATTGTAATAATGTTATACTATTATTTTGTGTTTGCTGGGTTATCTATAAGAAAATGAGGAGGGGGCGCCCCCCAGAAGCTGATAGATTGCTCCAGGTAAATTCAGAGCTGTAGAGAGGGTTAGGTTTTCATTTCGAGGTTGTTTTTATTTGTTGAAAGACCCCATGCTCCCTCTAAATACACCCATTGATTGTATCTGGTTGTCTGTCAGGCGAGCTAAAGCCTTGCTGTTCACCTTCAGCATTCAGTGCAAATGTGTTATCACATATATTTTTGTCTCCTCGGTAGATTATCTAGATTACTGTTAGTGCCCTGTCAATGTTGCTTAAGCCTCACTCACCATACCACCATAAATATTCATTCTTGGATCAGCTTTATTTTTCGATGTGTTTGTGTATCTATTAACCACAGCAGATTGATATAAGCTGAGTAGACGTCTTAGCACTCTAGCATAAAAATACAGCCCATTCCAGCTATTAGAAACGGTTATTTTTTCTATGTTTGACATTATCAAATACTGTGACATTGCTGGTGGCAATAGCCTCACTGGGTGTAAAACATATACCCAATACCTCCACGTCAGTGATTTCTGGTTGCTTCCTGATGAACATACTAAAGAGTGGAGAATATATCACCACATTGACAATGAAAGGGTGTATCTGCCACTTTATAAAGTGGCAGATACACCCTTTCATTGTCAATGTGGTGATATATTGTCATCCGCTAGTGTTGAGAAATTGATCCGCGCTCGCCAATTTTCCCATCATGTTGGGATAGCCGGGATACAATTTCGGAATTGAAAGCTATAACATTTCATCTGCTCATAATGGTGAACAATTCTCATTCGTATAGAACATTCATTTGACTGAGCTCTCAGTGCAATATATACTGTTTCCATTTATCTAAATTAACAATGCTGCTTCTCCATTTATAATATCGTACTGTCTGGTCATTTCATACTGTGATGAATGCTAAAATATATATAACTTTAGACAGTCAGTCAAAGACAAGAAACATCCGCCGAAATAAATAATCGTAATCTGGATCCGTATCATCCCCAAAATTTAGTGGATCAGTCCCTGATCTGAGACACACAGCTGTTAAAGTGTCATGCAAATCTGCGCGATCTAGATCAGATCCGGATCCTAATCCGGATCCTAATTCCGGATTGTAATCCGTATCATCCCCATCTAATCGATTGTTTCTTGGTCCGAGGCACCCCCTGCAAAACGTAAATCCGATCATTACTTAAGTACAGACGGACAGGCGGACGGATGGACAGACGGACGGACGGGCGGACGCTCGATCGTTTGTTCGCTCGTTGGTTCGTTCGTTCGTTCGTTCGTTCGTTCGTTAGTTCGTTCGTTCGTTCGTTCGTTCGTTCGTTCGTTCGTTCGTTCATGTTTGTTCATTCATTCATTCATTCATTCATTCATTCATTCATTCATTCATTTATTCATTCATTCATTCATTCATTCATTCATTTATTCATGTATTTATTCATTCATTCATGTATTGATTCATTCATTCACTCATTTATTCATTCATTTATTCATTCATTCATTTATTCATTCATGCATAAATTCATTCATCTATTCATTCATTCCTCCATTCATTCATCCATTCATTCATTCATTCATTTATTCATTCATCTACTCATTCATTCATCTATTCATTCATTCATTCATTCATTCATTCATTCGTTCATTCATTCATTCATTCATTCATTCATTCATTCATTCATTTATTCATTCATTCATTTATTCATTCATTCATTCATTCATTCATTCATTCATTCATTCATTCATTCATTCATTCATTCATTCATTCATTCATTTATTTATTCATTCATTCATTCATTCATTCATTCATTCATTCATTCATTCATTCATTTATTTATTTCTTCATTTATACATTCATTCATTCATTCATTCATTCATTCATTCATTCATTCATTCATTCATTCATTCATTCATTTTTTCATCCATTCATTCAATTATTCATTCATTCAATTATTCATTCATTTATTCATTCATTCATTCATTTATTCATTCATTTATTCATTCATTCATTCATTCATTCATTCATTCATTCATTCATTCATTCATTCATTCATTCATTCATTCATTCATTCATTCATTCATTCATTCATGTATTTATTCATTCATTCACTCATTTATTCATTCATTTATTCATTCATTTATTCATTCATGCATTAATTAATTAATTAATTAATTAATTAATTAATTAATTAATTAATTCATTCATTCATTCATTCATTCATTCATTCATTCATTCATTCATTCATTCATTTATTTATTTATTCATCCATTCAATCATTTATTCATTCATTCATTCATTCATTCATTCATTCATTCATTCATTCATTCATTCATTCATTCTGAATGATTAAATACAAGCCTAGGATTATTTTATTGTGACTGAGTTGTTTTTAAAAGTAAGCAACAAGGGGCTTGACGTGTTAAATAGTCGTTAGTTTTACCTAGAAAGCACGAGACGTTGATCCAATGTTGATGTAATGCTGGTCAAGTGTCGCAGACGGTGAACCAACATTGAAACAACACTGGCTAAAAGTATCGTGTTCACTGTATATTTAATGTGGAGTATTTGTTAGCAATCACAATAAGTACACGTGAGGTTATGGTATAGGTAGACATTATGATATTTCTCCGGTGGCTTCATAAAGTCATAGATATAGAGTATTATGTTTGTCAAATGAGCAGATACAGAGTATTATGTTTGTCAAATAAGACAGGAATTACTTTTAATTACTGACAGTAAAACATGTGGCAGTCTGTCAGACTGTATAAATCCACAAACTATTTTATTGATCACCGTAACCCGGGCCACATCTAATGACCTCATTAATCCCTAATAACCTTTAACCTCATTAAATACCACCAGAAAATGTTTCCATAAAACACTCAATTTTGGATGTCATTCATGTCATAATTTATTATTTTGAAATATTTATGGCTGTGTTTTTGTTCACCCACTTGATATTTCGAAGGTTTTATAATAACTAAACAATTTCAGTCCACTATTTATCAGTCCCAGTCATGTGATTATCCTTCAGCATGGCGAAATCTACACAGACTATTGTTTGAAACATACATGTTTAATGACAGCTGGCAAATTAAATAGCTGGATTATCCACCAATGGAGCCTTACAAATGCACGTGAAAATGTGTTTTCCGATAACAGCTAACTGTGAAAAGATATACTGACGTAAAGCATGGCACTGTTCAATGAGAAAATATGTCGTTGATAAGATCCAGATCATTTTTAAACAACACGTCAAGCTGTGTGGTTTCACTTTGGTCTCCTGGTATACTCGAATTTAGGGATAAACATGGTGAATCGCTAATAGTTCATGAGTTAACTAATTGTCAAATGACACGAGAGAGACAACTCAATAGTTGAATCAGGTGTAATTGATATCAACGTTTGATTACCGCTATTACATGTACAAGATTTGTACTTGTTCAATAATGTAAGATTTATTAAATTATATATTTTAAAAACACTTTTCTTGGTCAAAACTTTTAACATTACTGAGGTGTCGTGAACAATGTCATTCGTCCGGCGTTGTTCTATGGTTATCAGTGGCGTATCCAGAGGGGGGTCGTAAAACACCCTCTTCTTTCCAAAACTAAATTATCTCAACATTAACCCTTTAAACCCTCACGATGCATCAAAGCATCATTTCTCATCTCCGAATAATGACTAAATTTTCTAAAATCTAGGGGTTTAGAACGAAAATTCTGATGGAACTGTTTTAATAATAGCGATATCTTTTTTCATTTGCTACCCACTTCGAGTCATCTTCATCCACTACAAGTCGAGAATAGCGACAGCAATTCGCGGCTTGTAGTGGATGAAGATTACACCGGTAAATTCAGGTTTGAAAGGGTTACCTCAAAATTTACTCAACTTAAGGCACTGCCCTAGTAATTTTGGGTGTTAATTCCCCATATATTTGCCAAAAAACCCCCATTTATTGACACCTATTTTTCTTTTTTCAATTGTACCCCCTTTTTCAAAATACTGCATCCGCCCCTGGTAATTTTTCGAGTGAGTTATCACTCCACAGTGTGTTATTATTGTGGAGTGGGCTGATACTATAGAGAGAGAAATAGAGAAGCTTAAGAGATCGAATAGCTGAGAGAAACTTATATAACTATCTCCTGTATGTTCTCAGTATGATTATCTGGCCACCGATTCGACGGGGGGTGGGGTAGAGGAGGCTACCCCGCCGTCTTGTACAAGTATACACAATTATGACTTGCTGTGCTTCTCATCCAGAAATGTGAAGCAGCTGCTTACAACTCTTCTCTTAACCCTTTCACTGCCAAAGAATATTTCAATATTGTCTTAGCTGTTAATAAAAATTACCCTATGTTATAAAATACAAGTGTCTCTTATGCATTTATGAAAATACCCAACTATAGTATATTAACGCTGACAACGATGAATTATTTTGTAAAAAAAACCTTGGAGACCAAAAGTTTTTTTTAATTTGAAATCATCATAATTGTCTTAGTTGGCTCTTTCTGGGTCATTTAAATACCTATGTTATGGGTCTAAGACCATTAGAAATGATTTAATTCTTTCAGCGCTGGGACTGTCTTTATACGTCAGAATCCGTCAGATTCTGACGTATAAAGACAGTCCCAGCACCGAAAGGGTTAAATTAGAGATCTAAATATCTTAATTTTAATTGGAAGTGATATTTTCTATTTTTTTTCCAAAATGATCTATGACTCATGCATGCGTCCCTGAGATGTGTACGGTTGAACCTCCGTTGATATCAATTTTCGCGCCCTTTTGTTCACTATTAGTGAGATATGACTTGTTGTGATACAGCACATTGTATTCTAACAAAGCCAGATGTCTAGCTGATTTAACTTTGTTAAATACGTTGTCGCATAAATGTTTACCACAAATTAACTCAGCTAGTGATGAAATAGGAAACACGTAGCTTATGTGTTGTACAACATCGGGGGATACTCAGTATCAGTGTGGTTCTGGCCTACACAGGAACAGAGTGTGATGCCATTTAATTTTCAGTTGAAATAATGTCAAAACTCTAATTATACATTATAAACAACATAATAAAAGACAAAATATACATTTCATTTGTATGTGTGTGTTTTTCGAAAAAGAAAGGATGTGGCTACCAGATTCATTAAAGCATAATGTTCACATCACATGCCTCTTTGTGGAATTAGCGAGATTGTTGTGGCTCATGCTAGATCAAGATAGATAAGATTATTACTAGTAGATATGGTGAACATAATGGTCAGCTGTCTGAATGAAGCCGAAGTGGTATATCGTCATCTTGGTATTGAAGGGTCGTAGGTCGTAGATCGTCCATACAGCCATGTACAAGAACTAAGACCTTTGGCGACCGGCCTCTGCTGCTGCTGCGTAACGACTGTGGAATGAACTGCCTATAGAAATAAGGATTATAACAGACTCAGATAAGTTCAAAAATAGTTTAAAGACTCATTTTAAATTTAGAGAAGCACATGGTGGTCTCCTTGATGCCTCATGCACATTTCTGCGCCCATGAATCTAATAAGAAATGATGGCGCATTACAAAATAATTTTTCTAATGTTTATAATGACATAGCAATACAATAGGGCACATTGACACCTGTCTAGAGGTTTACAACTGTAAGCATATATTATTCATTGATAGTTATAATCATTCAATTGATAATACATGTTATCGTCACTTTGAGTGTACCATAAAACCACAGTAGAACTGCAGCACCAGAACTGAAGAGGTTGAGTTATTGTCAAGGTTTCTCGAGCGCTGAACCATTTAACAGTAAATTCTAAAATAGCAATATTTTTAACCGGAGAAGTTGAATTCTACAATGCGTTTGACTAGTTTATATTTGCACCTTCCACCTTGGTATTTCGTTACCACAATGGGGTGGAGGAGTGCTCATTACTTTACACATAATTATACATATGCCACACATATTCTCACGATGATGGCACCCGTGATGTTTATCAGATGGTCACAACGCTGGTACTCATTTTTTAACCCTTATACAACATATCGCCCCCTTGGAGCTAGAAGGTGCTAAACTGCCACTTTACAAAGTGGCAGTTTAGCACCTTCTAGCTCCAAGGGGGCGATATTATTGTAGATAAGATAAATCCTTTTGTGAAAACCATCGAGACCAAAAGCTTATTTTTAATTTGAAATCATTATAAATGTCTTAGTTAGCTATTTCCCCTTCATTTGAATGCCTATGTCATGGGTCTACGGCCATTAGAAATAGTTTCAGTGCGGAGATTGATTTTAGACGTCACATTCTGACGTCTATTGACGTCAGATTCTGACGTTTATTGTCTGTCCCCGCGCTGAAAGTGTTAGGATTTTAAGTATTGTATTTTTTTATTTTTTTTTATTTGAAACTGGGATTGCTGAACTATCAGTTTTAAATATATATTTTGTTTAGAACTAAACCTGATATAAGAGGTTTAATTGGGGCCTAATTTCAGATTTCCATCTACATATTTTATGCACAAAATATGACAGTCACGCTTCTCATAAAATATCAGATGTATCCACTACATAATAAAGTTACGTACTTCGCACTGGAATCCTGATGGGATGATTTATCGACGAATTGGGCATATTTCATGCGCATGCAGTCTTTATTTATTATAAACATATTTGATTAGGACCAAATTTGAATTCATTCTGTTACATAGATTGCCAATTATTGTTAAGCCTATTTTTGTATGTAATCTAATTTAAAATGCTATTGCCTGGTGGATAGTCGAGTCAGTTTTAAATTCAATTTGTTGATGGCAATTTATTGAGATAATGTACAGATCAAGGATGATATAAACAAATTAATCATAACTGAGAAAAAAATCGTGTATGGGATTGCTTATCAGGTGAATTTCTATAAAATAAACCGATCAATTTCAGATTAAATTACCTCCATCGACTGATTTAAATTAGTTTTGCTGATTTTTTAGCTATACTTATATACATACTCTGATTAAATCTTCGCTTCAATTTATTTTTCCATTCGATTAGTCCAGTGATGAAAAAGAACAAGCGCAATATGTTATTACATACGTAAAAAAACACCAATAGTCTGTTACTATGTGGGTTCTAAATTCATACTGAAAAGGCGAGGAGAGAAAAACAATTTAAAATTAAGCTCTCCATTACCTACCGCAAAACTCATCACATTTTCATTCACATCGAGATATGAATTCCTACCGCCATTCCCACCACGAAGCTCAATATTTTCAATAATTTCGAATCCTGTGTCTGGAGGACAGTGTCATCTCTGTCATCTCACCATACTCAGGAGGTACTCTTGGCCCAGTTTAGCCTATATGTGCACAAAAGTGGCCTAAAGCCCGATTCATTTTATTTGCACATTTCATGTTCGTCAAATATTGGCGTGGTAATATTTTTCGCTTTAAATAATAAAAAAATAAAAAAAATTATGATATAAATTGATACTCAATTTATTTCATTTCCCACCACGAAGGCTAAAATTGCATAATTCGGAATGTTTTTAATATTTTCTTTGGGCTATGCCTTTTTTCTGTATTTATGATATGCATGTCTTTTTGTACTTCGAGTACATAAAAAAAATATTATCATTATTAAGACTAGGTGGTGGGCTATTCTATGTAAAGAATTAAAGCTAAACTGTATATTCGGAATAGGTGATGTGGGAAATCTGACATAGGTGATGTGGGAAATCTGACATAGGTGATGTGGGAAATCTGACATAGGTGATGTGGGAAATCTGACAGATTAATTGATCTGGATTAGGAGATATATATAGATAAATAGGAGATGTCAGGATGAGGCAGATTCCTAGAGGATACGTCGAACCAATTTTGAATTAACATCGGTCCAGCGTTTGCGTCGCTGGCCCAACGTTAATCCAACGTTATATAGTTGCTGGGTTCTAGCAAATGTATTTAGTAACATTAACCTCATACTGACAGTACATACCTTCACACGTGTTAAACAGTCCTCAATTACTCACTGGTTTCCCCGGTAAACATGATACATTAATCCAATATTGTTCTAATGTTGGGCCAGCGTCGCAGACGGTGGACCAACATTAAAACAATATCGGTTAACTTTCCTGTCTGCTAATCATTTTATTAGTATTAGTGCGTCATCGCCACAGCAGATAGAGTGCTTGTCGCTAAAATACGACACAGCTAGAATAAACTAGAAATAAGAATAACCAGTGCTATTCTTGCCAAGTTAGAGAAATACTTCCTGAGATACCCCCTGGATTTTTTTTTGAAATATATTGGCTCTTTGAGATGTATTTCTATACGCAGGAATATTTACATAAAAATTGATCAGAATCTGAAGAAAATTTGCATGATAGAATAATTACTTTGTACAAAAGTCATAAATGTGACATCAGTTATCAATTATTATTTAATTCAGCTGTTTTCTTTGAATCGTGCGTAAATATTGAGGGGGGGGGGGTGAATAAATGTGCCTTCCACGATGACAGTACATGCGTATTTATCCATCCATGTTATTTTCTCATCACCCCCCCCCCCCCCCCCTTGAAAATTATTGTGCTTTTCATAGCACGATCAATCCAGGTTAACACCCGTTAACTGGTTAGTGCGTGTAAATAAAACATACATAAGAAAATAATACAATAAAAATGACGGTAATGATGCTATAAAACTATATTTGACTGATGCTGCTACCAGAAAATTATAAGTATATTTGACAGAAAATAACACACGATATCTACTGCAAAGACATCCATAATATCTGCAGCTGTTAGTGGGCAAGTAGTAAAAAGGGGGACATTTTTAGATGATTCGGGACGCGAGAAACAAGCTGTTAAAGGTGATCTATCACCCCTTATACGGTATGAATAATTATGTCCTTATATGGGGTGATTGGCTATCATGTGACACTCTCAGAGGGTCACATGATAACCAATCACCCCATATAAGGAAACACTTGTGCCCCATATTGTAGCAAATTTGATTTATTTGTCACAAATTTATTCATACTATATAAGGGGTGATAGATCACCTTTAAAGCTCCGCAAAATTGAGAACGGTTGGCATAGATTATACAAAATGTACATAGAAAACAGTCAGTAGTAATATTTTTAATCAAAACTAAAAATTTAGGAGCCCCAATATTATTAACACCATGACACAACAGATAAATCATAGACCGTTGTCAATACATATGCCCTGTTACATGAAAACAATTACTTTATCCCTTAAAGCGCAGAAATATTTTATTACAAACCAAATTTTTTTTGTTAAATCACCATAAATATCTTAGTTAGCTCTTCCCTTCTCATTTGAATACCTATGTTATGAGGCCATTATAAATATTTTACTCTTTCCGTGCGGTGATCGACTTCAGACGTCGGAATGTGACGTCTATTTATAGAGGTCAGATTCTGTCGTCTAAAGTCGGTCCCCGCGCTGATAAGGTTAAAGTCAGATAATTGAGTTACTATAATATTGGAACTTATCTGTAATACCAAGGCCGTATATTACACGGTATTACTTGGTATTACAACAACTATCGAATGTCAGGATCTTTTGGCGGGAAAACTAGAGAGTGTGAAAGGGATAAATGAGAAGTAGATGGATGTGGACAGCGAGGAAGATCCCAGAAAACACAAGAAACTAAACAAATGCTGATTTAAAGTTGGCTCATCGCTAAACCAACTTTAAACCGGCATTGGGTCAACGTCTTGTGTGAATATCCAGCAAAGACAAAACATTAAGCCAACATATTTTATATTTTTGATCCAATGTTTTATTATTAACTGACATTTTGATAAAGGAAAAAATTGATGCCAAACATGAAGTATCACATGTAGGGTTTATTTTATATCGCTGTTTGAATGTAGGGCGACTTATGGTCATGATCAAATTCCTAGCAAAAACACAAAGCCCGACCAAGGCTGGCCAACATTATATTCTGTATAGGCCCAACGATACGTCTATCATAGTACTGGAGGACATCAACGTCTGCAACAATGGCACAACCTTAAACCAACATTGATTCATCATCATTTGTTTGAGTGGCTCGCATATCTGCAGGGAGAGGTTTTTTTCTGGGGAAATAACACTAAGTGACGTGACAATAATGTGGCGGTGTTCTTACATTACCGTCAACCACGCCGTGACAGCTTAATACGGAGCCATCATACACAACGTCATATTAAGCCTTCACCAGGACACCACGCCCAGGTTTGATAAGAAACACCATTGTCTTCACGAGCGACTTTTAAACGGCGATAAAAGAGTCCCCTGGCGAATAAAAAGGTATAACAGAGAGACAGACAATGTCTGAATTATTACGACATTGGCCTTGCACTATTAGACATCTTATCCCAGTTTTACACGAGACGTTGACCCAATGCTGGTTTACTGTTGGGGCACTGTCGCAGACGTTGGCCCAACATTAAACCAGCAGTAGGCCAACGTCTCGTGTTCACTGCGTTAAGCTGTGAAGAAAGGCGCTGTCTTGGAGGAAGTAGACGCGCGTCTGCGCATGCGCACCCACCGCATTAATCATCATTCAAACGTCCGGTTCTTTTCACAAAATGGAGACAGATTCCGCGGTAATGTACTTTCTGTGTAGCTATTATCCACGGCCAATGTGCCATATCCGCAAATCGATACGCGGCGTAAGAGAAACCACTGTAGTTTTAATTATCGCCAAGCGCCAAATCTCTTGAGTAGAGGTGTGTGCATACACGTATTCTGTGACAACACCCTTTCAACACCACTACCCTCATTAACTATTTAAATGCAGTCCTTTTTGCAGTTTTTACACCGTTCTAGTGATATTGCAGATATTGATTTTTAAAATCTAATGTATCTTAGATAATTCATTTTTCCATTAACCCTTATCATTATTATTATTAACTGTTCATGCTGCTGAATTTTCTGTTTTTTATTCATTTAAAGCTGGAATCGCCAACGCGATTTTCGGCTTCAAATGACGAAAAGTATTTCTATTTTTTGAAAAAAAGACATCTTCTAAATTCAATTATTTGACTAACTGAGCATCTACGACAAACTATGTTATCCATTTCAGTGACAATTTTAGGTTTAAAATATCCATGAAAAAACGAACGGGCGTAGCAGGGCAATGTTAAAGTGCATATTTTGTATACCATGAGATCTTTGGTCGTATATTGCTAACATGAACCACTAATTCATACTACAGGTGAATAATTAATCTGAAAAGAATCATCAGAACGCTCCCTGGCAGCCATAGTGCCGCATCTACTACTTATGTGAGTGGTATATAGGCCTATGACACGTTGATTGCTAGATGACGATATTGAGCTAGAAAGCTGAGGTTACATATTATTGGCACAATGTTACTATTTACATGAATTGACTAGAACTTGTCCACATTTTTTCTAAGTTATAGAAATGATTAGGACCTTATATATACAAACTCGGCAGACGTGGCTGCAGACAACCATTTATGGGGTCAACGGCCGTCACCAATTAGTAGCGATTGCTATCTAAAACCACGGTAATAATGTCGCTAATAGCTAACAAATTAAACTGGCTTGATTGATAGTTTACTCTGTAGAGTTTGACAAATTGATCTTTGACATTGTTTTAATTGGTATTTGCTGTTCATGATTTCTTTACACTTCCGCATGCTGTAATGGTTTGTCCTTTCTTAGGATGCCATCTCTTTCTTCCCCGCATGAAATACGTGTCATTTGATTAGTTCCCAATTAACACGAGTCGCGACACGGTGAGTTATCATAGTGTTATCCAGCAGAGATCTGAATTCTGGGTGACAATAAACATTTTCCAGCACTTGACATAAAATCATTTTTGTTTTGTTTCGAGTGTGTAGCAAGTTGTAGTTGGTGTTATGTGTTCAAAAAGTTACCATGTTATGCCGAATTCATATATCTCTTGGATGAAATATTAACCATGTGGGTTTCATGAGTATACTTGTTGCGCCGACTCGTTTTAATTGGATCATAGAGTTTAAATCTATGATTGGATATAGTAAACATTATTGACACGTGTTTCGTGAGAAAGGTATGTTAACCTGCGATAGGGACAGATATTTATAGTATGTTTCTTTGCATGTTTGGGCGATTTATGTTTGTATTAAAGAATCAGTCGTAGTATTTCATCGAGTTGCTGTATATTACCCTTTAAGTCATCACGATGAATTAAGGCATCATTTTGCTTCTCTGAAGAATGGTTCAGTTTCCTAAAATCCAGGGGGGTTTAGATCGAAAATGTTCATGGAAGTGTTTTAATAAAAACATTTTTTTTCATTTACCACCCACTTCAAGTCATCTTCATTCACTGCAAGTCGAGAATTGCGACAGCAATTCGCGGCTTGTAATGGATGAAGATGACAATGGTAAATTCGAACTTCAAAGGGTAAACCCTTTGACCACAGTCGTTTTCAATGTCCTAATAATAGGTTACATCACTTTTATATGAGTGTTTAAACATCAAGATTTGCAAATGATTGGCCTCAAATCAAACAAATTTGAGTAATTCTCACTCACTTGAAGTTGTGGGTCGCGCCAGCGAGACACAACTTCAGGTGGGTGAAAATTTAAATAAGATATCTTAACGGGTGTAGGGTTAAACCAGTTTATTAATCTGTCATGTAACAGATTTTATAATCTGTTCTATATAATAGATTCACCTGTTATGTTGTGAACAGACGGTCATCAGAAAATGACCGTGCCCCCCCCCCCCCCCCTGCCATTAAAATGACATGCTGGGCATTCTGAAACAGTGACATTTTGTGATCATTGTATGTTAAGGTACATATTGTCTCAACTGTTCTATCCTATTAAGCTACACATATCACACACCATTTGATCGTTCAAGATGCATGAGACTGGATGCTCAACTGTATGTACAGATACTAAAAGATATAACATGTTGAAGGTTGCAACTTGCAAGGGTCACGATAAGTGCATTTTTAAAGCACTTAATTATCGGCACTGTGTTACCTTTCTAAATAATATATTTATATATGCAGTTATAATATAAATGGTGAGAAACGAGCAAATTATATATTGTGTCCCAATTACACTATTAGCATTTACAATTTACAAAATCTCACACAGAAAATCATTGCAGTGTTTGAAAAACACATTAACATTAAAGGAGCTGGGTTGAATATTTCCCATAGCTTGACCACCCTCAGTTGGCATGTGGCCGCGGTGTGATAGCTAAATCATTTAATTTTATCCCAATTTTATCAGTGTCCGCTACCGTGAATCACAACTTGAAGTGCACAAAAAGGTACAATTAAAAAAAAAACATATGTTATTCTAACGAATTTAATTTTGCTCATATCTCCTTCAATTTTTCTTGGGTGAAGGACAAATAAACGGGGCTGAAAACTGCCATTGACGTCACTAGTATATCAAGGGTTAACCTGTTGAGCGCGGGGCCGACTTTAGACGTCAAATTCGATACACGTCAGATTCTGACGTCTAAAGACGATCCCCGCGGTAAAAGAAATACAACATTTATAATGTTGCGTAGATCCATAACACACAGGTATTCAAATGAAGCGGGAAAAGCTGACTAAGTCATTTATGTCGAAAAAAAGCTTTGAATTCTTGGTTTATATAAAAATATCTCAGCGATTTAAAACCCTTTCAATCCTGAATTTACCTTTGTCATCTTCATTCACTACAAGCCGCGAATCGCTGTCGCAATTCTCGACTTGTAATGAAGGAAGATGATTTTTTGAAGTGGGAAGCAAATGCAAAAAAAACTTATTATTTAACTGTTCCGTGAAAATTTTCGTTCCAAAACACATAGGTTTCAAGGAAATCGAGTCATTCTTCAGAGATGCAAAGTGATGATTTGATGCATCGTGAGGATGTTAAAGGTTGTCTATCACCCCTTATATAGTATGAATAATTTTTTGACAAATAAATCAAAGTTGCCTCAAGATGGGGCACAAGTGTTTCCTTATATGGGGTGATTGGCTATCATGTGACCCTCTGAGAGGGTCACATGATAGCCAATCACCCCATATAAGGACATAATTATTCATACTATATAAGGGGTGATAGATCACCTTTAAGGGCTAACGGGATCATCATACTTGGCAGTCACTTTACTACGTCTCCAGCACCATGAGTATACCAGGAACATACATGATTTATGTAAACATTCAAGAACCATTCCATCATTACCTCCATGAAATAAAGAATTCAACTGGAAATAAATAAAAAATTCACTGCCAAATACAGTTTGGTGTGACTGACAATGGTCACTACCTTGAACGTGTTGATTACTCACGTAGTAACGAATCTTGGTAAAATTTCGATTTCAGGGCACGCCATATTTTGAAATTTTGTTTTGTTCTGTACAATGGTATTATAACAAATAATAATGCGCACGTCATGAGGGTGAGCTTTCAAGGGGGAATTACAAAGGTGAGAAACGTAGTGAACATTTTTTAAAGCTTGAACCCTTATCCTACTAAGTTAATTTATTTAAATTTTCAGCCACTTAAAGTTGTGTCTCGCTACCGCGACCCACAACTTTAAGTGGCCGAAAATAATTCATATTATTTTTAAGACGAAAAATTTGAAAATCTTGATGTTTAAACATTCAATTCATTCACAATATCAGTGATTTGATCGGCTAATAAAACGGATTGAAAACGACTATAGTCGTCATCAGCAGGATAAGCTTCAATGGAGAAGTATTCTCAGCCTCCCTGCCAATTCTAGTCTCTGTCTTTGATTTTCCACCCCAAAAATCAATATTACTGCACCAATATTTGATCTAATATCTATCTATCAATCTATCATATACACTGATACCGGTATACATGAACATCATCATAGTGATGATTGTAAAACGTGCTATGTAACGTCATTATTTCTACATTCCGATACTTGGTAAAAAACCCATCACGATTTCAATAAGATGGGGATATTTGACAGGCTTTCTAGGATGTAAAGAAAATTGGCATTAAACATGAAATTTTGACCCAATGCTGGTTCAACGTTGGCCCACCGTCTGCGACGCTGGCCCAGCATTAGACCAGCATCGGGTGAGTGTTTAGTGTTGCTGGGTAATCTTGTCATGTGTCATGGAGATCAACCACGTCCGGTATCTCTAAATGAGCTGCTCTCCTAATACTAACCACTGATCGATCACTGGCGACCTAAAACTGATGAATAGCAGAACAAGTAACCTGAAACATGGGTAAAACTCTGGGTCAAAGTCAACCGAAATTGATCCGACATTGTGACGATGTTTAGGAAGTTTGTTGGACACCGACACGAGATATGACAGGAATTAATTATCTCGGACGACAGCTGAAAAATAGGATAGTTTCGAAGTGATGTTCGGCCATAGAAAAGTGCAGGAAAGAGAAATGTCATAGAATCTGCCATATCTGGCCCTCGCATATAATAAAAGTGCTGACAAGGATTTTGTCAGTATTGCAGCTATTTTTTAAACACGTTTTCAAATACTTTTTCCATTTTTTAAATTTGAGAAGAGTGTTGTTTGGTCATGTCTTCAGTCCTGGGACTATATATTTATGTTTAATCTACACTCTCAGAAATAAGCAAAAAAAACTCAGACTATTTTGTTGTTTTGTATAATACAGAAAATTTCCACACATTAAAATATTTCCATTAGAATTGTATTGCTATTTTAGAGGGTATATATATAGAATATTGTATAAACTCAACATTTCATAGACCCAGTAAAACGATCGACTAACCCAAAGTGCTGATGTTTTCTGTTGGACAACCGTCTGCGACGCTGGCCCTACAGTAAATCAACTGTGGGTTTATGTTTCGTTTTTGCTGTGAATAGTAGCCTATATATTCTACCAATATGGGCGGTGCTTCTAATCGCCATCTTCACATCGTCATGTGATCTGCGATCTGCGTGAATACAGACTGGACTCGTCAAGATGCTAATCGCAGTCGAGCTGTTTTCTCACAAAAAAGACGATTGAAAATTCACAATGTGCTAGTTTAGATATCAAACGAAGCACCACAAATTATTGTAAATACGTACAGTATTTCTCCGAATATATAGGATGCATTTTTCATTCATTTAAAACAACACTTAACAAGTTAGTGATATATCAATATAACTAAAGCTACTGTAGGCAGCTGGGATCATACTCTTCACTCTATTCTGATCTTATATTTTCCGAATTGCTGGCAGAAGACCTATGTTTGTCACAAATTAACATATTATACGCGAGATTGTCAAACGAGAAAAACGACAAGGAACAATTTAAGATATTTTGGTAATGATATCGCTTCCAGCACCAGATATGAGAGGGTGTATCAGCCAATTCGCTAAGGGATCACCATTCAATTTCCAGGAGGGGTGTGGAGTTTTTAAATAAATAATTTCGGGCGTGAAATAAATAATTTACTTCAAGAACTGTTCTATATAAACATCTAGGAAAAGTTGGAATTTTCAGCGCACCGCCAAGCCGGGTTGAAATAAATAATTTACCCCCCCCCCCCCCTAAAGCACCAGCACCGTCTTGTGTGGCGTACATAAACCAGGTGGGAACGGAAACTATCCATCGTTTAGCGGAGAAACATCTTTGAAAGAAAAAGGTCGACGAAAAGCTTCAGATTGTGAGGAAAATTGATTGTTTAGCGGCGAAAGAAAGGTAGAGATTTTGCCTACATTCGGCCTGGTATGATGTGTCAGTCTGTGGGGGGGGGGGGGTGGTGGGAGGGGGGGAGGTGGGGGTAAGAGGATCGCTAGCAATGTCTGCTTATTGGTGTGTCGTTCTCTCACATTGTGCTGAGATGGACAGGTCGGGCTGGAGCGGGGAGTCAATCTCCAATAATGACAAATTCCTGTGAAAAAAGTCGACAATCGCGAGGAATGCGTCACCAGAATGGCTGGCATTGCCGCTATTCTTTCGTTATATCATTTACACGTGGTTCATCCGGCGCTGGTTGTGTGGGTATAGTGCATGTCGGTGGATACTATGCCTTACAAACGACATACGTGCCGGCCCAAAGCTGTCACAAGATTGGGCCAACGTCGAAGACGTTGGCCCTATCTTGTGCCAGCGCTGGCCCACGCCCCTTTCTGTTAAGTGATGAGATATCTTGATGACATAGCGTGACTGACACTCACTTAGTAAATCAATTGTGTGTCGTGCCAGGTGCATCATAACAATATATACAGCTACAGAGTAAATGTAAAAGTTATGAATGCATATTATTTATTTTATAGCGTATAATTGTCATGATTATAATATAATGATATATATTAAATTTTATGAATAGCACCATGATGTGTGGAACGAGAGATGTTGTAAAATTATTCCGTTCATCTCAGTGTAGGGGCTGTGTATTTGGTTTGTGATACTTAATAATCATATGTATGTGAACCATGATTAATATTTGAGATAATTCTGCTTCTATATATTTGGTTAATATATCCATTCCTTTTTAGTTTAATACTTTAACCCTTCAACCGCCAGATTATTCAATTTGAATTTTTACCCACTTGAAGTTGTGTCTCGCTGACGCGATCCACAGCTTCAAATGACTGAAAATTATTCAGATTTGACAATCAACTCTTTTCAAATCTTGCGGTGTATCTTTGACATATTTAAAATGTGGTACTTAATGTGCTGATAAAAAATGAAAACCTGAATATATGCGGCACCGGCGGTTAAAGGGTTAACCGTTACAGCGCGGGGATCGACGTTAATCGTCAGAATCTGACGTCTACCGACGTCAGATTCTGACGTCTAAAGTCGATCCCCACACTGTAAGAGTGAAATATTTATAATGGCCATCGACCTAAAACATAGGCATTCAAATGAATCAGACAGAGCTAACTAAGACATCTGTGATAATTTCAAATTGTAAGAACATTTTGGTTTCCATGGTTTATACAAAAAACATTTCAGCTTTGTAAGAGGGAAGCATAACCCATATATTTCTTCTCATTTTATTTCACCATGGAATGTGAGGGTAAATGAAATGCAAGAATCTCATGTAACAAGAGAACTGAGTACTGGTAAAGCTATGACATTTTAAATTAATGTATTTATTGAAACACATTTATACGGGGGGGGGGGGGGGGGAGGGATTATTAGCCGTCTAGCTATTTTGCTTATGTGACCTGCGGTAAAATTGTATAAACCAGAATTTTCAAACTTCTAAGGATTATAAATGTTTTCATTAAAAAACTACTTTTAATTTTATGGTTATCTCTTTTAGTGTGTGCGATGCTTTGATATAATATACATGTATACTATTACTATGTTATTCTCCATAAATATATTGACTGAAATCAATCAAATATGCAAGCGCATATCTAAAATAAATCAGCAGTTGTAAATTATAACATGCCTATTGTTTTATATGTGGGATTTCTTCTTTTTCAAAAATTTCAAACGTGAAGTGCGAAATATTGAGGTCATTGCAGGAGTAACTGCCTATATACACTAGTCACTTTTCGGGTCATATAAAATACAATAAACAATAAAAACACCATTATCTGTTTACAAATGTAATTAACGCTACTAATACAGGGATTATATTAAGCACCTGCAGTGCCAAGCTCGCATATTAATGTTACTTTTCAGAATCTGTCACGCTTGTTGTTTCAGTGAAGTTAGATAGATATATTGCGTGTAGCCTATTCTCATTGTCATAAAACTAGTATTTATATAGGTTTTCTACGTCGTGGCAGATCTCTGGTTACTGGTGCTAATTCCGGTAAACTGTTCGCTTTCCAAAATAGATGGAATTTCGGTTATATAGTAGGGCATATCACGATACGCCGTATTGATGCAGACATCGCTAAGTAATTATCCTATTGAATTATTCAACACTTAATTCATTCGGGCACCATAACAAAATCAAGATAATCAGAGTAAGTAACCCCTGCAGTCTTATACTAATTGTGAACACCAACCATGATTTATATATTATCTTGTGTACTTTAAATCACGCAAAGGCCTAATGCCAGCTGTTTATGTTTATTATAAACAATTGATTGGCCAGGCCATCTTTTCTCATTTGATTGGCCAATTGTTTTAGTCTTTTTTCACTACAGATTTTTTATTAAGAAAACCGAAGAGTGAACGTAACGTTACACTGTAGACAAGGTAAAACATATTAACCCTTATCCTGCTAATTTATTTTAATTTTTTAACCACTTGAAGTTGTGTCTCGCTACTACAATGCACAACCTCAAGTGGTTGAAAATTACTCATATTTGTTTAATTTGAGGCCAAACATTTACAAATCTTGCTGTTTAAACACCCCTTTCTTTCCCAATATCAGTGATTTGATCGACTAAAAAAACTGGTTAAGAACGACAATAGTCGTGATCGGCATACAAAGGGTTAAGTATCGAGTTTTTACGAAGATCCTATCTCTATTTTGTTATAAGAAAACAACAAACCCAAAACCTTTGTTCAGACATACATGTCCGATTAATAAGGCATCAATACATTATTGACTATTATTCTATAATTAAAAATCACGTTGAATGCAAATAATTGGTAAAAATAATAATGGTACTGATACTGGTATATGAAATGACATTAGGGAGCCACTATTCACTTACATGGGGCAGGCTGGAGTTTTTGAATTGGACAAATTATTTATTTAACTTACTATGTGCATACATTTTTTTTTCTCACTCCGCCTCAACTTGGCTCTTTATTTCAGTTTGTGTACGTAGATATATATTTAGTTCACTTTATTAGAATTTATGTCTACAAATTTGGACCTCAAACTGAGTCGAGCGAAGCGAGCCTTCACAAATGTAAAATAAATTTAATAATGGAGAGCGTAGCTAGGCCCGAAAATGTTTCTAATTTAATTATTTATTTATTTCACGAATATTTAGTCTGAAAATATTTATTGCAAAAATACTCCAGCCCCAAATGGTGGCCCACTTGAACATGTTAAATATGTTACAGAAGCTATTTCTTTTCATATGTAGTTTAATGAGGACACAATTATATTGTATTAAAGGCGATCTATCACCCCGTAAATGGTATGAATAGTTTTGTGACAAATAAATCTAAGTTGCCACAAGATGGGGCACAAGTGTTTCCTTATATGGGGTGATTGGCTATCATGTGACCCTTTGAGAGGGTCACATGATAGCCAATCACCCCATATAAGGACTAAATTATTCATACCATATAAGGGGTGATAGATCACCTTTAATGTATATTATTGCTGGCAGAAGATCCCCCACTCTGATTGCGGTTACTCAACAAACACGGCTCAATGAACCATGATAGGGTAATGTTGGGCCAGTATTTCAGACTGATATTTCGATAAACGATTAGCCGAGAAACGGTAAACTTGATACTTATAGGTGATATATCACCCCTTATATAGTATGAATTATTTTGTGACAAATAAATCAAAGTTGCCACAAAATGGGGTGATTGGCTATTATGTGACCCTCTGAGAGCGGTCACATAATAGCCAATCACCCCATATATGGGGTGATTGGCCATCATGTGACCCTCTCAGAGGGTCACATGATAGCCAATCACCCCATATAAGGACATAATTATTCATAACATATAAGGGGTGAAAGATCACCTTTAAACGTTAAAAAAGATAAAAATATTATTTTTAAAGCATCATTATTGCTACTGATATTATTTAAGACGTGTCGGTGCGTCAATTAGGCAAAAATCATCATAGCTATTCCGTAAATATATATTGGTTTAACGAAATGCTAAAATTCATCAGAATAAAGACTTTTTGGGTATGTTATCTAATCAGGTACCATACTTTAAAGGGACTGGCCCACGCTAAAATCATCAAAAAATCGGTGATTTTATTTCGGGTTCTTAATATGACCATATGATGTAAACATGTACATAGACCAGAACTGCAAATTTTTAGAATTTTTGTGCTGCGCATTCACCAGTTAGGCTAGATATAGAGACGAAATTCCTGATTTGTAATTATTGACAACCATGTCAAAAATAGGAAATGCGGGAATTTCGTCTCTATATCTAGTCTAACTGATGAATGCGCAGCACAAAAATTATAAAAATTTGCAGTTCTAGTCTATGTACATGTTTACATCATATGGTCATATTAAGAACCCGAAAAAAAATCACCGATTTTTTTATGATTTTAGCCTGGGCCAGTCCCTTTAACTGAAAGTAAAATCGCTTATATTTTAGCTAACGCACTTTAACTAACAGGTAATCTGATTATAGTTTAACCACCGAACATAATACCATACTTTAACTAAAATAAAATGTCCTCATATTTTGACTACCACACTTTAACTGGCAGGAAATATCATCATAGTTCAGCTACCACACTTTACGTAAAGGAAATGCCATCATATTTTGACTACAATACTTTACCTAGAAGAAAATTTCATCATATTTTGACTGCCGCACTTTAACTGACAGGAAATCTCATTATATTTTGATTAACAAACTTTAACTAAAAGAAATTCTCATCATAGTTTTACTACCATACTTAACCACCAGACTTTGACTTACAGAAAATATCATTCTTTATGTCGTGTACATTAACTGACAGGAAATCTGCTCAAATTTAACTAATATACTTTACCTAACAGAAAATATCATGATATAATATATTGACTAGCCTATTTAACTAAAATGAACTGTCATCATATTTTGACTACCATGCTTTAACTAAAAGGAGCTTTCATAATATTTTGCCCGCCATACTTTAACTAAAAGGAAATGTCATCATATTTAGAATCACACAATTTCACTAAAAGAAAATGTCATTACATTTTAACTACAAAACTTTAACTAGCAGGAAAGCTCATAATAATTTGACTACCATACTTTAACTAAAATAAAATTTCATCAAATTTTGACTACCACATATTACCTGACAGGAAATATCATCAGGATCATCGTAATTTAACTACCACACTTTACGTAAAACGAAATTCTATCATATTGTGACTACCATGCTTTACCTAAGAGGAAATCTCATCATATTGTAACTTCTATACTTTAACTAACAGAAAATCTCATGATATACATGTACATGATATAACATATTGAGTAAACTATTTTAACTAAAATGAAATCTCATCATATTTTGATTACCATACTTTAAATAAAAAAAAAAGAATTATATTTAATACTTTAACTAACAGGAAATCTCATCAAATTTTCAATCACTATGAGATGTAGACATACAGACAGACAGACAGTAAATGTAAATGACCGTGATTTAGTTATCAAATGACACTCGTTTGCGTTTGCACTAAATTTAAAGTCTCTGTGTAAGTTACTGCCGCAATTCTCATCTAACAGTGGATGAATGTCACATAACATAATTACATGCCCCAGTATAGGCCTATATCAAAGCTGAGATGCACTGCGGTGCCTAATGTGTCATTTTCTATTGAATTAGTCGCATTCAAATATGCTCCATGACGCATTTTGAGGCTTTGTGTGCTTAAATGGTTTAGGTTGTTATGCTGCAACAATTCACATTTCAAAGTGGATTAAAATACCTGTGTATTATATTAGGAAGGAGGACGATGGGACTTAAAAGCTTAGGGACTTAATATATCTGACTGAACCCTGTAGGGGCGAAATCAACTAATTTAAATTTTCACCCACTTGAAATTGTGTCTCGCTACCGCGAACCACAACTTCAACTGAGTGAAACTGACTCATATTTCTTTAATTTGGGACGAAACATTTGCAAATCTTAATGTTTAAATATACATTTCATTCCTTATTACAGCGATTTGTTGGACTGAAAGGGTTTAACTTTTACAGTGCGGGGATCGACTTCAGTCGTCAAAATCTGACGTCTGTCGACGTCATATTCTGACGTCTAAAGTCGATCCCCTCGCTGTAATGAGTAAAACTATTTATAATGGGCGTAGACCCATAACATAGTCATTCAAATAAATCAGAAAGAGCTAACTAAGACATCTATGATGATTTCAAATGGGAAAAAAGCTTCGGACTCCATGATTTATATAAAAATAATTCAGCGCTTTAAGGGTTAATCGGTTATAGTTGTGATTAGCGATGAAATGGTGGGTGAAGGGATTTAATAAGTCAGCCTGACATGTCTCGCGCCATGCTATCAGATTCTGACCGGTTACAGCTGTACGCCTGACCCGGCGCATGGCAGAGTGACAATTAATTTAACTAAACGAGACCAGAAGGTAACACCGTTCACCTTTGAACTGAAAATACCTAGGGCAAGAAAGAAATGAGCCTATTAGTAATAAAAAATAAAAATCATGCATTTTCAATGAGAGCATATATATACTAGTACAGAGGGAAACAAGTAAGTCAGTTAATTGTGAAATTATCTTTGGTATAACCTTGAAAAACTGAAATGAAGTTTGCCCAGATCGAACTAATTATCTGCAATGAAAAATAAATTGAGTATCAATTTATATCATAAAAAATTGTATTTTTTTAATATTTACAGCGAAAAATATTACCACGTCAATATTTGACGAACATGAAATGTGCAAATGAAATGAATCGGGCTTTAGGCCACCTTTGTGCACATATAGGCTGAACTGGGCCAGGAGAACCTCCTGAGGATGGTGAGATGGATGAGATGACACTGTCCTCCAGACACAGGATTCGAAATGAAATGTGCAACAAGCAAGCCGATTTTATAAAGAGTTTAATTGAGTTGACCTGCTTATGACGACTTCGTCGATTTTAGAAAATCACGCGTTTTACCTCATCATAGAGCGTTTAGTGATATAGGGGCTACATTTAGAAGGAAACTGGTCAACATGCAATTGATCTCAATTTACCACTTTGATTTTTTTAAAGTGACTCGTACTCGTTTACGTGATCAACTGGAAAATTAACTAATACCTACATAGATATTTGTACTATACATTTTTTCATAACTATGTCTTCAGAAAACTACATTTCTGTATACGGGGCTAGTCTGGTGATACATGTATTCTAAAGATTCTCGCGGGATGCTGATCAGCTCATCCGAGATCAACCCTTACAGCGCAGGGACCGACTTTAGACGTCAGAATCTGACGTCTATAGACGTCAGATTCTGACGTCAAAGTCGATCCACGCACTGAATGAGTAAAAAAATATATAATGGCCGTAGACCCATAACATACACATTCAAATGAAGCGCAAAGAACTAACTAAGACATTTATGATGATTTTAAATTGAAAAATTAACCTTTTGGTCTCCATGGTTTATACAGCAATATTACAGCGTTTTAAGGGTTGAACCTGAGCATGGAGGGGTCAGCTAGTACACCTTTAACTGCTGAAAAACTACACTTAACTGACCTTTATTCAAACATTGCCGTGAGTCGTGAGCATTGGAGAAAATCCTAATGGAAAGTTGAAACCCCGCCTGAAGGCCTACTCATTTTACTCTTTAACCACTGAAGTCACACATTATATTTGCAATTTCAAATATTATTTAACAGAAGATTTCACACTCTATCATATTAGGTATTGGGTATTTTCCAAAATTAGGTAAATTTTATTTAATATGAGATGAAAGTTGAGGTAGAAATTTAAAACTCGCAATGAATGTAATTCCTTGGTAGTTAAAAGGTTAAAAAACGAAGTGGAAACAGGAAAAAATACAATCTCATTTTTTATCCCAAACCTGGTTATAAGTTATATTCTTTTCACTTCAGCTACAATGATAGCTGTCACAAAAAAATAGTAGCTGACAGCAATATTTTTTATTCCATCTCTAAATGACAGTACAGAATTAAGAGCAATTGTTATTCGTGTTAATGGTCAAAAAAGTACTAATGAGACGAATGAATGCAGCTCCCAGGTCCCTTGTCAAACATTGTATTGTTTGAATCTGCTATTAACTTTATTATATGTTTTTTTATTATACAGCGAATGTGAGAATCTCGTCTTATGAAAACACATTAGATGTTTATTGACGTTTAAACAATCCAAATATTTAATGAGTCTGAGTTTGAGTAAAAAAATCTGATTGGAATCATATATATGTATGCGAAACAAAATCTCACCAAAACAAAACCTAATGAATTGTCGCGCTAATGATAAAACATAAGGTGAGAAGCATGATTGATTGAACCTTTTAACCGCCAAGTTATTTAATTTGAATTTTCATCCACTTGAAGTTGTGCCTAGCTGACGCGATTCACAACTTCAAGTGATTAAAAATATTCAAATTTGACCCAATGGAGGTCAACGATTTTGAAATCGTGCTGAATGATGTCACGTTTTATCTTTAACATGTTTGAAATACGGTTTTTAATATCATATTTAATTTTAACAAGAACGAATATAAACGTGACTGGAGGTTAAATCTATTGTCTTTTTCAGCTTAAGTTCCAGCCATTCTTCCATTATAATCAAGATTTATTTGCAATGTATTTCTTTTCTCTCAGCTGCCAAACTGCTCTTGGTAATAATGATAGCTTATGTGGTCAATATGCTTAAACGCTGGTTGTCCCAGACTGTCAGTTCTCGGGTTCGAGTCCGTGTGTGAAGGTCTGTGTTATACCTTCTCGTTTAACCCTTATAGCGCTGGATATTTTTGTAAAGAGCATGGATACCAAAGGATTTTTTCAATTTGAAATCATCATAAATGTCTTAGTTAGCTCTTTCCGGTTCATTTGAATACATATGTTATGGGTCTACGGCCATTATAAATATTTTTACTCTCATAGTGCGGGGATCAACTTTAGACGTCAGAATCTGACGTCTACAGACGTCAGATTCTGACGACTAAAGTCGATCATCGCACTGTAAGGCTTAACCACACTGATCTTGTTAATAATAAAAGCTTGTGTGGTCGATAAGCTTAAACGTTCCTTGTCTCAGACGGTCAGTTCTCGGGTTCGGGTCCGTGTGTGAAGGCCTGTGTCATACCTTCTCGTTTAACCCTTACAGCGCCGAAACACTTTATTATAAACCGAGGAGACCAAAGGGCTTGTTTCAATTTGAAAGCATCAAAAATGTCTCTTTCTGATTCATTTGAATACCTATGTCATTGGTCTACGGCTATTAGAAATATGTTTACTCTCACAGCGCCCAAAGTCGATCCCCGCGCTGTAAGGGTTAACCCTTTAACCATTTCACCGCCAATCACGACTATAATCTCTTCATTACCAGATTAAGTCACTGTTATTCGGAATAAATTCCGTGTTTCATCATTAACAATTGCAATATTTTGGTCTCAAATATGAGTAATATTGCGTGATTAAAATATGCTGAAGGCAGATCGAAACGTCGCAATTGTTTCACCCTCAGCTCCAAAGGGAGTAAAATTTAACCACTTTCTTTGTGAATCTTGGAACCATGAATAACATATTCTCTACAAATATTAGTAAGTTTTATCCACTTGAAGTTGTGGGTCGCGCTAAGTATTTCAGAGAATCAAGTAGTTTTCATTCACTCTGAGTTGGACATACGGTCGCTTAGAAAGTTAAATCATTCACACTGTACCGAGCTGCTAATCATAACAACAACAATTAGTGATCTAGATCCAGTTTCTGCTCATATTCATACCGGTAGTCAAACCTATGGAACGCCGAAGTGGACTTTATTCCTTATTTTCTAATATTGTAAAATCATTTATTAATATTAATAAATCATTTATTAATATTAATAAATCATTTATTAATATTAATAAATTAAATAATAATATTAATAAATCATTTATTAATATTAATAAATACGACGTGCATTTATTAATAGTAATAAATGATTTCTTAATATTAGAAAATCAATTCTTAATATTAGAAAATAATTTCTTAATATTAGAAAATCATTTTCTAATATTAAGAATTCATTTAATAATATTAGAAAATCATTTATTAATATTAGAAACCTCTTCTTATTATTAAAAATTGATTTTCTAATATTAAGAAATATAGTGCCATTTCTTAATATTAAGAATTGATTTTCTAATATTAAGAATTGATTTTCTAATATTAAAAAATGATTTTCTACTATTAATAAATCATTTTCTAATATTAATAAATCATTTTCTAATATTAAGAATACATTTTCTAATA
Organism: Flabesymbios commensalis; assembly: GCA_964017125.1. NCBI lineage: Eukaryota > Metazoa > Annelida > Polychaeta > Terebellida > Flabelligeridae > Flabesymbios > Flabesymbios commensalis. The sequence goes on from OZ024905.1 coordinate 20,549,017, forward strand.
TTAAGAAATCATTTTCTAATATTAAAAAATGGTTTGTTTGTGAACAAGTCGTTGTGCCATCTGGTGACCAGCTTGGATTATAGGGTATCACAAACCTATATATCTCTCACTCTCACTGATGACAACTACTTCACTAGGCATAGACTGCAATTTCATTTTGGTCAGTGAGAACATTCAAACGTGTTTATTGATTTTTACAGTCACCAGGTGTGGCTGATTTATTAATATTAATCAATGATTTTCTAATATTAAGAACCCATCCACGTGTGAAAATTAGTATTGTGGGGAGCCTCCGTGACCGAGAGGTAGCGTGCTCGGCCTCAGACCGCCAGGGCTCGAATTTCGAATCCTGTGTCTGGAGGACAGTGTCATCTCAATCATCTCACCATCCTCAGGAGGTTCTCCTATCCCAGTTTAGCCTATATGTGCACAAAGGTGGCCTAAAGCCCGATTTATTTTATTTCATTTAATATTAAGAAATAGACCCATTTTCTAATATTAATAAATGATTTTCCAATATTAATAAATGATTTTCTAATATTAATAAATGCTTTTCTAATATTAATAAATGATTTTCTAATATTAATAAATGATTTTCTAATATTTATCAATTATTTTCTAATATTTATCAATTATTTTCTAATATTAGAAAATGGGTTTATTTCTTAATATTAGAAAATGATTTCTTAATATTAGAAAATGATTTCCTAATATTAGAAAATGATTTAGTAATATTAGAAAATGAATTCTTAATATTAGAAAATCATTTATTATAATTAGAAAATCATTTATTAATATTAGAAAATCATTTATTAATATTAGAAAATAGGGAATAAAGTCCACTTCGGCGTTCCATACAAACCTCTATGTGGGAAGGGGTCCCGTGTCATGGCAGCGGCGTGGTATTATTATGGTAGGGGTGTCGGAACGAGCTGGCTATTTTCTTCTCGATATTTGTGAACATGATGATTTAAGCTTTTTTCTATTTGTACTCCTTTATCCACGATTTATTCTCTACTATGCATGTCCATATCACAAAGTACCACAGCACAGCTTCGTCGGTGATTTCAACTCGGCCAATTTAGTCTATCCGTGCACAAAAGTAGTCTAAAGCCAGGTTCATTCGGGTCCTCAGCAGGCTCTACATAATTGATTCAATCATTTTCAACAACAAAATAGCACTGGTTTGCCGATTATTTTTGTCCATTAGTGCACTAAGTGATCACCAGGTGGCCATCAAATCGCCATATCCAGCTTGATGTATTGTATGGTAGATCGGGATAAGAGATATTTATAATGACACGAAATACGACAGCTTCCTTACAATCGCTTCTTCGTTATTCTATCGCACATAATTTGTAGATTATAGGGTACTGATGAAATTAAAAGATAAGACACATACAGTTTTATTGATGGAGACATGAACACCTTAGGCCACACTGGCTTTATCTCCTTGCCCTCATTGCTAAAACGATCAACTGGAAGAATAATCCAATGACAATGTCAGCATGTATAAGATCGGACATATAGGCACCACAATTCCAGTGAGCTGAACATGTGTAAAGCTAGATCGGACATGCCCCCATCATTGCAGTGGATTCAGCATATATTAGTTAGATAGGACACACCCCAACATTCCAATGGAGTGAGCATGTATAAACTAGATCGGAAATACTCCGAGATTCTAGTGGAGTCAGCGCGTATAAAGCTAGATTAAATCGCCATATACCCCATCATAACAGCGGAGTGAGCATTTGCATACCCCGAACAGTCATACTCCAACCAGTCCAGTGGAGTCAGCATGTGCTCCAGTTTTCTTTTATTTCAGATGTGGTGAGCTGATTACACAAATCCACAACAATATTTTGTATTTTCAATTTGTTTATACCTCGTCATCAGTGTTTTATCCCGTAGGGTAGGCTATTACGAGGGGTATGACACGTATCAGGGACTAGTATAAACCTAACCTGTCAATACCTAGGGGTGCAAACCTATCAGGAACTAGTATAAACCTAACCTCTGAATCAATACCTGGGGGTGAACACCTATCAGGGAGTAGTATAAATCTAACCTGTCAATACCTAGGGGTGTAAATCTATCAGGGACTAGTATAAATCTAACCTGTTAATACCTAGGGGTGTAAACCTATCAGGGACTAGTATAAATCTAACCTGTCGATACCTAGGGGTGTAAACCTATCAGGGACTAGTATAAACCTAACCTGTGAAACAATACCTGGGGGTGTACACCTATCAGGGAGTAGTATAAACCTAACCTGTCAATACCTAGGAGTGTACACCTATCAGGGATTAGTATAAATCTAACCTGTCAATACCTAGGGGTGTACACCTATCAGGGACTAGTATAAACCTAACCTCTGAATCAATACCTAGGGGTGTACACGTATCAGGGACTAGTATAAACCTAACCTGTCAATACCTAGGGGTGTAAACCTATCAGGGACTAGTATAAACCTGACCTGTGAATCAATACCTGGGGGTGTACACCTATCAGGGAGTAGTATAAACCTAACCTGTCAATACCTAGGGGTGTACACCTATCAGGGATTAGTATAAACCTAACCTGTCAATACCTAGGGGTGTAAACCTATCAGGGACTAATATAAACCTAACCTGTCAATACCTAGGGGTGTAAACCTATCAGGGACTAGTATAAATCTAACCTGTCAATACCTAGGGGTGTACACCTATCAGGGATTAGTATAAACCTAACCTGTCAATACCCAGGGGTGTAAACCTATCAGGGACTAATATAAACCTAACCTGTCAATACCTAGGGGTGTAAACCTATCAGGGACTAGTATAAATCTAACCTGTCAATACCTAGGGGTGTACACCTATCAGGGACTAGTATAAACCTAACCTGTCAATCAATATCTGGGGGTGTACTACACCAATCAGCGATTAGCATAAACCCATCAGCGAATAGTATAAACCTAGCATGTCAATCAATACCTTAATACAACCTGACTTTGCTTATTTATCTTCATAAAAACATATTATCCAGCTGCCAGCATGTTTGTTGTATGTGTGTTTTATCGCCTTCTCAGTTATTAAAATATTGATTGTGAGCAATTGACCCTTTCAGGACGATGTACAGATATTGACCCTTTCAGGACGGGGAACGAATATTGCTCCTTTCAGGACGGGGAACAGATATTGACCTTTTCAGGACGGGGAACAGATATCCCAACAAAGACGAGTCATTGACCTAATGCTGGGTCAATGTTGGGCCAGTGTCGTAGACGGTGGTCCATCATTCATCCAACATTGAACCAACAATGATCGTTCGGATAACCGTCATTAATCAGGTTTACAGTCATATAGATATAACCCTTTAAGCACTAACCTCGACAGTAATATTTCTGTAAGCCACTAACACTTTGAGCGCGGGGATCGACTTTAGACGTCAGACGTACAAAGTTTAACCCCACACTGAAAGAATTACACATTTATAATGACAGTAGACCCATAACATAGGTATCAAAATGAAGCGTAAGAAGCTAACTAAAGCATTTATCAGTTTTGTTTATGATGATGTCAAATTGAAAAAAGAACCCTTTCGTCTCCAAACAGGGCCGTATCCAGACTAAGACAAATGGGGGGGGGTTACAGGTCGGCCATCTGGTATTTGGGGGGGGGGGGTCTGGGGGCATTTTCGGGATATTCAGGGAAGGTTACAGACACCCAAAAAGAACCCCTGGATACAGCCGTGCCAAAATTATTTGAAGGGTAAATTAAAACGCTAATTTTACAAGTTTGATGTGTTTTGGGTCAGGAAGATTTTAAATATTTGGCCTTCAAATTGACAATTTAAAATATTTTTTATTCATTCAAAGTTGTGTGTCCCCCTAGCGAAACGCAACATCAAGTGAGTTTAAATTTTAATTAAGTATATTGGCGTTTTAAGCTGCAATATTTATACATTCAAAGAAGTCCCGCACATAATACTAGAACATGCATAGATTGTATTATACTGGGCCTTATCAGTTTATTATAGTCTACTATATGTTCTCAGCTTATCATCAATTGGCCCCAGGTTTGGAATTATGATTTTTTAACAACAAGGGAATGATGACTGGTCAACAGGTGTGATGATTGGCTTGAGGTAAACTTAATACTATCCGAGTCGTATCAGGGCATATGTCATGTACATGTGTATGTATAGGCCTAGTATGCATGTATATCAAATAGCTGTGTACATCCAATTACAGCTTATTATAAGCCTACATAAATATATATACCATAATGCTCACAAAAGAAAAATATAAAAATAACAAGTTAGTGTAGGATATGTAAAGTTATTTATACCATTTTTTTAATGATCAACATGAGAATAAATGTTTGTTTTTTCTGTATCATTTGTCTTTTATATTTATTTTATTTCAACTTCTAAAAAGTAAAAAAACTAACCCAATTTTAAAATTATAGTATACTTTCTATAAATTTTATTATAAATTGAAGGATTATAATCTCAAACCAAAGAAAATTTAGATTATAATTTATCTCTATTTTTTTGTGTGTCATATATTTTCATTGGTTGCATGATACGTAGGCCCCTATAAATACAAAGTATGATATATATATTTTAGAGCTTATCAGCTTCCGTTGGACGCTCGTATCTAAGACTGGGCCTCGATTATTCAGGTCGATATTTATTAGAATTAGCCATATTTCACCGACACTTAAACAAGCGTAGCTTAATTCCCGCTATGTCGTTAAATGTTGCGGGCATTTTTGGACCTTGGGATGGAAAACGTTCACCGCCATGTTGAAAAGCATTGATTTCCCACAATAAAACGGATTTAGCAATCTATGGCACACACCTTTAACCTTTACAGCGCGGTGATCGACTTTAGACGTCAGAATCTGACGTCTACAGATTTTTACCTCTAAGGTCAATCCCCGCACTGAAATATAATTATTAACAATTTATAATGGCCGTAGACCCATAACATAAGTATTCAAATGAAGTAGAAAAAGCTGAGACATATATGATGACTTCAAATTGAAAAAACCCTTTGGTCTCCATGGCTTATACACAAATATTTCAGCGTGTCTGCTATGGCCAGCCCAACATGAATGTAAAATACTCCATGGCTGGTCGGATTCAATGTATGACCTTTTGTGTCATTGGTAACCATGGTAAAGTGGTGTGCAGCTTTGTATTAGAATGTACACAATAGGTGCGTGAATGGATCACTTAATCCTCATGATATTGGACCCATGATATATCATACTGTACGTTGTTTTTTTGCTACTATTTGTAGTAATAACAGTTCTTTTATCTCTAGTTTTGTTGCGGGAGACATATATATATCATGTATATATAATAGTAACATGTATATTTATTTTAATTATTTTGAAACATTAAATACTTGTACGTATATTTCACTACTTTCTATTTTATCATATTATGCACTGTATCATAATGTACTGTTGATTTTAATGCATAAGTCTACACAGGCTTCCCGTCGTCAGTAAATATCTACCTATAAAAATCAGTCACAAGAGCAATATTATCTCAGACTAAGGACATTCAGATTTGTAAGTTCCCTTATAAAAAATGCTTTTAAAAAACAGAATAAAAAATAAAAGAGATGTCTGTTAAAAGATGATAAAATATTAATCAGATTTGATCTCTGATGATTGACGTATTAAGTGTCCCACACTGCTATTCTGTGAAACTCATTAGCATTGACCTCCAATGATTTCACCGAGATAGCTAATACTATAAAGTAGTGGGGATTTGGTCTTATATTACGTTTTTTTGCCATTCAAAAGGGTTTCCGCTGATGTCACTGCGTTTCACAGAATAGAGTATATATAGATTTTTGTACATGTAGGATCGTTTAATTAGTGTTTCTATGAGGCACTAGAACGTGTCAGACTAGACCCATCACGTGGAGATTGTTCTAGAGTACCCGTAATCATTAATCAGTCATAACTAAGTGCCGGATATTAAACTGGCCAGGTAGTATCCATTAATCAACGTAATCGGGTGTACACCGTCATTCAACTAACATTCTCCGTGCAGTTCACAATCAAATTAAATTACATGTAGTCAATGATGATTGACAAAATTGCGGGTGTGATATTAAAAATATCCTCAAAAGGATTTGATGTATTCCAAGTGCTACATCTTAAGTTTCTTTGAAGCTGGAGCTAAAACTTAGGTCAACCACGTCGTATGATTCCACCGCGTGACATATTGAATGCGAATCATACAAGATAAAATGGTCTATAATCCATCAAAACATTATTGCAAACAACCATGGCAATATAAATGATATAATCAGCAAAATGAGTATATAGCATATTTATATACTTTACTACTACACTTTACTTGGATGCTTTTTTTTCACCGTTTGTTTATTTTTTATCGCTCTTCTTCTGCCATTTTTTATTCGTGATACGCTCGAAGCTGTTGAACTACCCGAGCCAAATTATTTCTTCAAAGTAACTCCGATTTATTTTGTCAAATTGAAAGCCGGACTATTTTTTATATCTTCTAGATTAAGCCCCCCCCCCTCCCGCCTCAGGGTGAAAATTGTGGCAAAATAAAATTCACGTTCAATATTTATTAAATGAAACACTTTTCATTCACCATGAAGTTGGAATTGCAGTAACTTGTCCATGTGGTGACAGAATCTGCCAGTCAATCAGGTTCTATGTACGTTGCCGTGAATCTAGATTCTCCCAGTGATATGTTAGTTGACAATGTGTAATAGACCCGCCATATTAGCGTCGCTGAGGTTAGCTGGGTTGTTGTTGGGACCGGATATACTATGATATACCGCGTCCATCAACTCTTCCCTATCCCAGAAAACATAAGGCAGTCACACAATGTGTTTTCAATGTTGGGCCAGCGTCGTAGACGGCTGGCCAAAATTGAAAAAAACATTGAAAAACATTGGAATAATGGCTTGTATAGAACGTGAACTTACACAAACCAGGCCCCAGTTTCGCCCACCGACTGAAGTGTCTTAAATATCATCACGTGATCAAGGCTCAACCAATCAGTGAGATTAAAACTGACTTGAATCCAGGGCGACACAGCTAAGCCGGTTGGTGAAACCGGACCCTGGACGAGGAGTTCATCTCACTAAGAATCAGAAAATTAAGATTTTCTTAACTTTCTCTCATTTTAATTAGAAAAGTTAGGATCAATCCTCACTTTTCTAATGGAAATAATATAAATCTTACATTTTCTAATGAGAATAAGATAAAGTTAGGATCTTAATTTTAGGAATCTGAGTGGGATGTGCTCCTGGGGCCCATACTACAAAGAATCCTAAAATAAAGATTAGTATGAATTTCTCTCATTTACATTAGAAAAGTTGGGATAGATTTTAACTTTTCTAATGAAAATAAGAAAAAGTTAAGATAATTTTAATTTTAAGATTCTCAGTGGGATGTGCCTCTGGTCCTAGTATATGTATTAATTCAGTGCAATCTGTCAAATGCAGGATCACCAAGGACCGAAATCACCAAAGGTAGGACGTTCTCACTGATAAAGATAACACTTGGCTATTTAACAAAAAATTTCTTTCCAAGCTATGAAGGCTGGAGGAATTCACATATCAAAGTGAGAAAAAAAAAACAGATATAAAAATGCTTATTATGCTAAATTAAAATAAGTCATCAATCAAAATAAACAATTATTTCACCGATAAATATGTTCCCAAATTAAGAAATAAACGAATTTAATCTCAGTTATAAAGTGCTATGGTAAATAAATCACCATATGTACTTCTCATCTCGGAAATAAATCAAATGAATAGGGTTTTAGGCCACCTTTGTGTACATATAGGCTAAACTGGGCCAAGAGAACTTCAAAAGGGTGATGAGATGAATGAGATGACACTGCCCTCCAGACACAGGATTCTAAATTCGCGGCCTGGCGGTCTGAGGTCGAGCATGCTACCTCAGAAAAAACAATTTACAGACTGATTCCTTTATGAAGTCAGTCAGCGCCACGTGGTGGGCAGCTTGGAACTAGAGTACATAATCTGTACGTGAATGGATCTGTTAATCGGCAGACGGCGCCAGCGGCTGGAGTAGGGGAGAGTGAGGGGAATTCGGGTCACTAGTCAATTGTGGGTTACATGAGCTAATGTAAACGTATTGGACAGTCTACGTGCGTGTGTGGCCCACTGGCACCGACACGTGCTGGGAATGTCCACATCACAAAACCTGTGAGGAATCTCCTCTCACCACTTCATTATCACTCAACTCAGGTGTTCCCATCACCTCCCGTTACCAAGTCAGCTAATACAAGACGGTCACCCAATGTTTGCTAGATATTAGGTCACCGTCTGCGACACTGGCCCGACATCAAAACAATAGGGAGACAACGTTTTCTGAGAAAACCCGAAACACCTACACAGCAATGTTAGCTCAATGTTGGGCCAGCGTCGCAGACTATGGTCCAACATTTAAACAGCTTTGGGTCGGAGTATGTGCTTACTGGGAATTGAAAGGCGAAACTGGTATTTAACTCATATTGTTATTATGCAACTAAATAATTGATTGAAAATGATGAAAATGTTGAAAATGATCTTTAATTAAGCACCAATAACTCGCCAAATTAAAGGCAGTATCTTCTTCTTATTTTATTTATTTATTTATTTATTTATTTACATGCAAAATAATACAGTTACAATATGTACAATAAAATACACATATAATATAAAATTGATGAAAATTGCATAAAAGTATACAAGTATTTGTGTGTGTAATAATTTTGCATGCTAGGAAGTGGGAAGTAGAAGATATAACGTTCGGTTACTTTACTTGCCACGGACAATAACGAAATTGGTCTATATTTAGTTATGTCAGATTTGTCGCCTGATTTATAAATGGGACAAATATTTGCGTTGCGCCAATTTTCAGGAAATTTACTTAATTTTAATGATTTGTTTATTAAATCACACTATGATGGTGCAAGAGGCTTTGCGCACTGACTTAGAGCGATGGGTGGAATTTCGTCTGGACCAGAAGATTTGTTTTTATCCAAAGATTTCAAAATAGTGTGTACTTCTTCAATTGTAATTTGGAAATTTCCTAAAGAGGGCAACTTACATTTTTCAACCTCTTGACATTTATTATTTCATCTCTCTTGCTGAAGTCAGATTGGAAAAAGCTATTGAACATATTAGCAATATCCTGATTTGTCTCACCAGTCTTACCATTAAAATGCATCAAATCTGAAATGACATTACATTTTGTACGGCATTTTATGTATGACCAAAATCTTTTAGGGTTTTACTCCGCAAGGTAAGTTCGCCAAGATTATTGATGAAATCTTTGTGCTTTCTACGTAATATATTCTTCATTTTATTTCTAATTTTCTTATACGTGTTCCACTGTTCTATGTTTTCAGAATTTAGTGCTCTTTTCTGTAAACTATTTCTTTCATTTCGTAGTTTAGCGGATTCTTTATCGAACAACGTGACTGATTTTGAATTATTAACTCTAATTACTCTATCTTCTAGATTAGGAGTGTTGATTTTCATTTCCATGTCAGACCAATTTACATTCTTATAATTGTAAATACAACGTGTAGGATACAAGCGCTTGGGCCTTGACGGGACAGGCAGGCTAAAATTTAAAATTATCTCACTTGAAAAATGGGCTGTTACTGACTGTTTTGATTTTTTTAATATAAACCAAGAGACCAAAGGGTTTTTTCAATTTTAAATCATCATAAATGTCTTAGCTAGCTCTTTCCGATTTGAATACCTATTTTATGGGTTTATGGCCATTATTAATGTTTTACTCTTTCAGTGCGGGGATCGACTTTAGACGTCAGAATCTGACGTCTACAGACGTCAGATTCTGACCCCCTAAAGTAGGTCACGTACTGAAAGAGTTAGGCACTAAACACGACTACGGTGGGTTTTTTATCCGTAAAACAGATTAAAAACCACTGTAGAAGGTCATAAGTTAAACAAATAATTTTATGAGTATTTTTAAAACAAATATGAGTAATTTTCATCTACTTGTTATTGTTGTGGGTCGCGGTAGTGAGATACAACCCTTTAACCGCCGGTGCCGTCTATATTCGTTTTTTACATTTTTTATTAGCACATTGCATATCAGGTTTTAAACCTGTTAAAGATAAAATTTGAAATTTGCGGACCTCCATTTTGTCAAATCTGAATAATTTTCACTCACTTCAAGTTGTGGATCGCGTCAGCGAGACACAACTTCAAGTGGGTAAAAATTCCAATTGACTAATTTGGCGGTTTAACGGTTAAAAAATAACTGTTTAGTCAACGGGTTAATTTAAAAATAAAACGTTGATAGTAAAGAATATCGTCCCCCGAACTTATAAGGTTATGTAATTACGTTATTGCTTTAATTTGATCTCATTTGATCCTAATCCTACATTACCTTGTCAACATGATCAATGCGGGTGAGCTACATCAACCATGTACATAAAAACCTGCTATCATACATCATAGCCGGTGATCAATACTTTATACGTGTTTTTAGCTTAAGGAATGACTAATACAGCAAGCATAAAGTTACGTATGTATTTAAATCAGGAATGATAAATAGCAAGGATAAATGTCAATATGTCAAACTGATCCACCAGTGAGTGCTAACTATAATGGATAATGTAAATTTATATAGACATTCTTTAGGCTTACAGAATATCAGTCTATGCATTTATCTTACATCAAGTGATTTAGTTATAATAGGTTACAATTCGTGTTGGTAATAAATAGTCAAACACAGTGTTGTGTCAGCAAATGACTTTTATTCATAATAAAAAATATTATAGTGAATTAGAAATGAAGAAAAGGTAATATAGGCCTAACAAAATGTGTTCTCAAAAAATATATTCTTTACGATTACTTGCTCTACATGTATGGAATAATACAGTAAAATCCACAAAATCTTTCTAAAGGAAAAATGATTTTTTCCTAGTTCTTTTGCAAACACATTACTCCAAAATAATCAAAAAAAAACAAAAAGAATGAGAAGTTTGAAATATTGAGTATGTTAAAGAGTAATTAGCAATAAAAAAAACTAAACATTTACAATGGTTCGTAAATTATGACTAAAAGTTCGCGTTTACTAGAAGTTCGCGTTCTGTGCCTGGAGTAGGCCTATAGGCCTACAGTTTAATTCATTCGAGAACGAAATATCAATTTATTAATAATCGACTCAATTAACATATGGCTTTGCTTAATCAAAATTCTGATATATAATCTTCAGAATTCGATGAATACGTTGTAAATTCAATTAAAGTGTAATCTATATGTCTGGCACAGTGCATCCCAGACAATAATGAGAATTAATCAACAGGGCTTTCGGTCATGGTCCCAAGTCAACAGTAAGTATTGGATATTGTTGAACTAAACATACACATACAATTTGATCCAATCTACTCGATTAGTTGTGATTTTATTTTTCCTCGGGGATTAAGATAGTAATAACACAGGTATACAATAAGACTTTTAAGATGAACTTTGTCGATAAAGTTATAAAATGGAGGTGACATATAAACAAGTTCAGTCACAAAAGAAGAAAATGTTATCCTTAGGCCTAATCATTCAACGTATACATCGGGGGGGGGGGGACGGGTATAGGTGGTTTTGGTTGTTTGAGGTCTAGCTAATTCTGGGATAAATTTAATTAATTTAGAAAGATCTTACACAGCTGCATAAGATTTGACTTGAATTACATATATTAGCGAAGTGTCTGTTGTAAAAAAACACGTTTCTGTGTTATCATTTTATTCATAATAAAAATCGGTATTCAATATTACAAAACATCTAAGGCTATTCTTTATATGTCAGAAATAGCAGCTGGCTGTGATTTCTGTAATTATTGAAAATTCGTTCAATAATCGAGATTTATGGCCGATAAATTCAATCTTTACAACATCTATTCGCCATAAATATCGACCGTTCACGATTATTATGTACACTTAACTGCTATACAACACGCATACATATCAACTAACACAACACAACAAAATCCTGGATTTTCTGTACTGTAATGAACCAGGCTTATTTTCCAAAATCAGTGCTGAATTTTGATAGATCTTTGAGACAACCAAATTTGCGGTTGCTGCCCGCAGCCATGATGTAATTTCTATAAGTGTAGGCCTATGTCAAACGTTATCTTAATAAGTGAACAAAGACAAAGTGAAGTCCCCAGAACTACTCTACACAAAGTCCTCCATTCTACTTTAAATGCAGCTTTGTATAGGATAAAGTCCGAGGAACTCATATTAGGAACATCTTAGGAACAGTCTTAGCTTAGGAAAAGGCCATTCTACTAACCCACCGGGATCTATTTCTCGAATTCGAAACTAGTGGAAATGAAATGAATAGGGCTTAAGGCCACCTTTGTGCACATATAGGCTAAACTGGGCCAGGAGAACCTCCTGAGGGTGGTGAGATGACTGAGATGACACTGTCCTCAAGACACAAGATTCGAAATTCGAGTCCTGGCGGTCTGAGGCCGAGCACGCTACCTCTCGGTCACGGAGGTTCCCCACAATACTGACTTTCACACGTGGATGGGGAAGAAACATTTTTGTTTCTTTCAAACCGCCGAGACCGGGAACCGAACCCCGAACTCCGGCGTGAAAAACAGCGGTGCTAACCACTACCCTAGGGCCCCCGCCTTCGAAACTAGTGGACGGAGATTGCTTTTGATGTTAGGGCGGTGATTTCTGATATGAGGTGAGGTTTTTCTGCCTGATTGGTTTTATTAGTTCATGCGCATGTAGATGTTAATGTACAACTCATCATCAAAACTTGGACCCCAGTCAACAGGAATGTGGGGCAAGCGTTGCTAGCATGCCGGTGTAACACCCCAGTTTATACCCCCCTTGAAACTATACCCCGGAAGATTTTGGGATCTACCAGAATCTATCCAGTTGTAGATTCTAGAATATACCCCGGGGTGGATCCTGGGGGCTCCCAGAATCTACCCCTCCCTCCCAAAATCTACGCCCCGTTTCGTGATTTGCTGAAGTGTCTTCGGATCCCAGAATCTACCCCTTCCCCCAAAATATACCCCCTTTTCAATAAATGTATATTTGCGACCTTCCCAAAATCTACCCCTCCCTCCCAGAATATACCCCCCTTTTCAACAACTATATGAAACCCTCTCCGAATCTACCCCCCCCCCCTATAATACACCCCCTTTTCAACAACTATAATATTATGCGACCTTCCCAGAACCTACCCCTCCCTCCCAGAATATACCCCCCTTTTCAACAACTATAATATCATGCGACCCTCCTAGAATCTACCCCTCTCTCCCAGAATATACCGCCCTTTTCAATATATTTATATGTGCGACCCTCCCAGAATCTACCCCTCCCTCCCAGAATCCACCCCCTTTTCAACAACTATATGCGACCCTCCCAGAATCTACCCCTCCCTCCTAGAATCTACCCCCCCCCCCTTTCAACAACTATATTATCTACTCCTTCTCGGAATCTACCCCCCCCCCCCCTCCCTTTCAACAAATTTATATGTGCGACCCTCCCAGAATCTACCCCTCCCTCTCAGAATATACCCCCCTTTCAACAACAATATGTGACCCTCTCAGAATCTACCCCTCCCTCCCAGAATATACCCCCTTTTCAACAACAATTTTATTATGCGACGCTTCCATAATCTATCCCCCCCCTCCCAGAATATACCCCTCTTTCAACAACTGTATGCGACACCCCCAAAAACTACCCTTCCCTCAGAGAATCACCCCTCTTTTTTGACAACTATATGCCCCCTCCCTCTCAGAATATATCCTTCGTCCCCTTTCTACAATATTCCAAGAATCTACCCCTCAGTCAGTGAATATACCCCCTTGTCTAGAAACTACCGGTACATGTAACTGTGAGAGAATCTAACACTCGCTCACAGAACTGAAAAATATTCTGAGAGTAAGGGGCAGATTTTGGGAGGGTCACAAAATCTTATAGTTCTTGAAAAGGGAAAAGGGAGGTAGATTCTGGGAGGGTCGCACATATAAATTGGTTGACAAGGGGAGTATATTCTGGGAGGGAGAGGTAGATTCTGGGAGGGTCGAATAATATTATAGTTGTGGAAAAGGGGTTTTATTCGGGGAGGGAGGGATAGATTCTGGGAGGGTCGCATATAGCTGTTGAAAAGGGGGGGAATATTTTGGGAGGGAGGGGTAGATTCTTGGAGGGGCGGATATAGTTGTTGAAAAGGGAGGTATATTCTGGGAGGGGGGTAGATTCTTGGAGGGGCGCATATAGTTGTTGAAAAGGGAGGTATATTCAGGGAGGGAGGGGTAGATTCTGGGAGGGTCGCATATAGTTGTTGAAAAGGGGGGTATAGTCTGGGAGGGAGGGGTAGATTCTGGGAGGGTCGCACATGTGCATTTGTTAAAAAGGGGGGTATATTCTGGGAAGGAGGGGTAGATTCTGGAAGCGTCGCATAGCGTTGTTGAAATGGGGGTATATTATGGGAGGGAGGGGTAGATTCTGGGAGGGTCGCCTAATAATATAGTTGTTGAAAAGGGGATTATATTCTGGGAGGGAGGGGTAGATTCTGGGAGTGTCGCAAAACCGTATAGTTGTTGAAAAAGAGGGTATATTCTGGGAGGGGGGGGGGTAGATTCTGGGAGGGTCGTATATAGTTGTTGAAAGGGGGGGTATATTCTGGGAGGGTCGCATATAGTTGTTGAAAAGGATGGTTTAGTCTGGGAGAGAGGGGTAGATTCTGGGGGGTCGCATTTATTTGTTGAAAGGGGGGGGGGTGGATTCTGGGAGGGAGGGGTAGATTCTGGGAGGGTCGCATATAGTTGTTGAAAAGAGGGGTATATTTTGGGAGGGAGGGGTAGATTCTTGGCGGGTCGCATATAGTTATTGAAAATGGGGGTTATTCTGGGAGCAGAATACACTTCACATAATCACAATAAAGGGGGGGGGGGTAGATCCAGGAAGGAAGGGGTAGATTCTGGGAGCCACCGTAATCTACCCCGGAGGTATAGTTCAGGATCTCCACCGGGGTACATTCTGGGGCGATCACAATCTACCCGGGTATAATCTAGGAGGGGGGGTATATTTTTAGATTTTACAACGGAACAACACTCCAAATTCTGCTCCA
Organism: Flabesymbios commensalis; assembly: GCA_964017125.1. Classification (NCBI taxonomy): domain Eukaryota; kingdom Metazoa; phylum Annelida; class Polychaeta; order Terebellida; family Flabelligeridae; genus Flabesymbios; species Flabesymbios commensalis. The sequence goes on from OZ024905.1 coordinate 20,564,147, forward strand.
GCTTCTGTTCGAAGTCACACAGAGACTCTGTTTCCATGGGGCTAATGTAATTAGTTAGTGTACGACCAGACAAGCACCAGACGTTGACTCGGTGCCGCTTCAATGTTAGGCCGGCGCCACAGACATCCGTACGAGATCTTCTACTAAATTTTGCTAAAAATCATTCATGTTTACTAATGTGCGGATATTGTATGCGATGGCAACTATTGAGCTCCACTCAGCCCAGAAAGAGTGTACATGTTTTGTTATTAACCAGTACTTCAACTATTTAGCTAAGCTGAAATCCCTTACTTTTAGCTCAATTTATTTTAATATCCTGTTCTATATTACAAGCGACATTAAATTGCTCCTATGGTTTTTTTTCCTATTGGGCCAACGTTGCATAATCGGATATATTATTAGGCTAGCAGAGGGTCAATATTTTATGTTTTGAGGTTATGCTATCAATGCTTATAACATATAAACTTCAAATTATTTTTTCCCATACGGATCTAAGGGTAAAGTGGGACTATACGTGTAGTTCTTATTATGTCTGTGTGGGCATATCCGTCGTTTTTTCTCATACGGATCTAAGGGTAAAGTGGGACTATACGTGTAGTTCTTATTATGTCTGTGTGGGCATATCCGTCGTTTTTTCTCATACGGATCTAAGGGTAAAGTGGGACTATACGTGTAGTTCTTATTATGTCTGTGTGGGCATATCCGTCGTTTTTTCTCATACGGATCTAAGGGTAAAGTGGGACTATACGTGTAGTTCTTATTATGTCTGTGTGGGCATATCCGTCGTTTTTTCTCATACGGATCTAAGGGTAAAGTGGGACTATACGTGTAGTTCTTATTATGTGTGTGTGGGCATATCCGTCGTTTTTTCTCATACGGATCTAAGGGTAAAGTGGGACTATACGTGTAGTTCTTATTATGTCTGTGTGGGCATATCCGTCGTTTTTTCTCATACGGATCTAAGGGTAAAGTGGGACTATACGTGTAGTTCTTATTATGTCTGTGTGGGCATATCCGTCGTTTTTTCTCATACGGATCTAAGGGTAAAGTGGGACTATACGTGTAGTTCTTATTATGTCTGTGTGGGCATATCCGTCGTTTTTTCTCATACGGATCTAAGGGTAAAGTGGGACTATACGTGTAGTTCTTATTATGCGTGTGTGGGCATATAGTCGTTATAGTACGTAAACCATGCTCATACATGGTGATACAATTAAACTGATATATTGCGTAGAAATGCGCTTCCGTGATGCTACTAACAGCAAATGTATCAAATTCAAGTGTTAATAATAATAGGTTTATTTGTGGTAAATATTGCTTTTGGAGCCAGCTCATGTGAGCTGCGATATTAGCTGTAATCCCTAACTCGCTCGATATAATCTTCCTGGTCTTTATATGTTGACCTTGTCTGCGACCTTAATCTTCTAAATGATGCTGTAGCCCTCAGACAATAAAAAAGTACAATAATTATCCATCAGGGTGTGAATATTAAACAGCGGAGTGGTAAAATATACTAAAAGTATAAATATGAATATTCGCAAAATGTAAAACAGTTTGTGCGAAAAGTTTATTATATACATAATGACGGAGTTATTTAGTCTTATAATCAGTCATAATCATTGTCAGGTGTGATATATAATATACTTCTAGAAGGTAAATTGTCATATTCGACCCCTGCATTATAGAGTGACATTTTTTCTTTTTCGGTCCTCGAGAACACAGCTGAAATGGAAAAATTTGGCAAACAAAAAAATTGCCCAAGGGTAAATAAAATGCGTCCAGTGCTTTCACAATCTAGAGATATCAAGTATACCACCTCTGAAGCAAAAAAACCCATAGTACGTCTTGAATTACAAGGTTCAGCTAGACATGGTTCATCGTGTATAGCTGGATTTAAACTACCAGGCATAAATGGGCTGCCTAACTCACTTCGCAACAGACCCGGTCACAGCGACCGCCACTGTATTTACACAGAAAGCTGTGTAAAAAAGACACTCGCCCCGCAACCGAAAAAACAGATGCGATGAAATTGAGACAAATATTTCAAGTGCCTATTAAACTAGGCCGTTTTCTACTGGCGACATCTAGTGATCGTATTAGAACTATTCCATTTAAAAATGGAGGTATCTGGGTCAGCGCTTCACGATGTCATCAGGGAGATTTAAACTAGGATGTCACTGCCAAATGAGCATAATTATATACATTGTGTGGGTACTCAAATTTGATTTGGTAAGTGTAGTTGGTTGATGACCCATCTCTCGACTATTGAGGCTGACAAACTGAGCAGAGGAGATTCTGAAATAAAACCATTCACATACTGTAAAAATATGTGATGTGCTCGTACATGAGCTGCCAAATGGGAAAAGCGGGGGCCGTGGTGCAGTGGTTAAAGCTGCCAGCTTGGAAATTCTGAGATCGCGGGTTCGAACCCCACTCTGGCCTTACAGTTTCAAATAAACAAAATATCTCTTCCCATTCACTCGTAAAGATTCAATAGTGTGAGGAGCCTCCGTGGCCGAGAGATAGCGTACTCGGCTTCAGACCGCCAGGGCTGGAATTTCGAATCATGTGTCATCTCATTCGTGTCACTATCCTCAGGAGATGCTCATGGCCCAGTTTAGCCAATATGTGCACAAAGGTGGCCTAAAATCCGAAGCATTTTATTTCGTTTCGCCAAATGGGAGATATCTAAGCCAGTACAGTTAAAATGAGTGATCTGAAGATTCTGTAAGACATGAGGCCCATCCTACTAAGAATCTTAAGATTAAAATTATCTCAACTTTCACTCATCCCCATTAGAAAAGTTAAGATATATCTTAACGTTTGTAATGGAAATTAGAAGAAGTTAAGACAATCTTAATAATGTGATTATCCTAACTTTATTTCATTTGCATTAGAAAAATTAAGATATATCTTAACTTTTCTAATGGAAATGAGATAAAGTTATGACAATCTGAATCTAAGATGCTCAATGGGATGGACCCCTGGATCTTTCTTCAAATTCTTTTATGGAGGGGGGGGGGGCCGTTAGAGTGCACGGGGACATATCATCAGCAAATTATTGTCTTACACTATGTGCACGTGCCTTGGACTATGTTTTTATTACATTATGTGCGTGCCTTGGAAAAGGCCTACGCCCTGAATTATTTAATAGTTTGTAAGAAGATAGTCAGTCAGAGACTGCAAACCCGAAATCCGGTTCATCCCCAAATTTAATGGAGTGCTCCGTGGCCTGAGACACACGTAGCCCAGTAAACACAAAACATTTATCTAACATTTGTACAATGTTGGACCAACGTCGGAGATGTTGGGCCGACGTTGTGCACATGTTGTAAAAAAGTGTTGTTTGCTGGGAGGCCCCTATGGTAAATGTTTCACGAAATCCGTTCCTTATTTGGTAAATTATCCTGCGGACAGACACACAGACAGACGTACGAACAGACTAACAAACAGACAAATAAACAAATAGACACGAACAAAACATAACCTGCTTCGATGGTGGTAATAACAAAGCTAATGATGTGACTATAAAGCAGGTACCAAAAAGGTATAAAACGTCTTGGAAACAACATTAAAATCATTTAACTTTTCTGTATTTAAAATAAAACCTGAATGACTGACATAGACTAGCTATAGTGTTTAGGTGGTTAACAAGCGTGATCATCAACACATCGGGAACTTATCCAAAAGTTATGTGTTCCTCCTTCAATGGCACGGTGATATGTAACCCATAGTAGGCAAATTAAATAGATTATTCATGAAAAGCGAATAACATTTCGAGTAGAAGGTAAATTGTCATATTCGACCCCTGCATTATAGAGTGACATTTTTTCTTTTTCGGTCCTCGAGAACACAGCTGAAATAGAAAAATTTGGCAAACAAAAAAATTGCCCAAGGGTAAATAAAATGCGTCCAGTGCTTTCACAATCTAGAGATATCAAGTATACCACCTCTGAAGCAAAAAAACCCATAGTACGTCTTGAATTACAAGGTTCAGCTAGACATGGTTCATCGTGTATAGCAGGATTTAAACTACCAGGCATAAATGGGCTGCCTAACTCACTTCGCAGCAGACCCGGTCACAGCGACCGCCATTGTATTTACACAGAAAGCTGTGTAAAAAAGACACTCGCCCCGCAACCGAAAAAACAGAAGCGATGAAATTGAGACAAATATTTCAAGTGCCTATTAAACTAGGCCGTTTTCTACTGGCGACATCTAGTGATCGTATTAGAACTATTCCATTTAAAAATGGAGGTATCTGGGTCAGCGCTTCACGATGTCATCAGGGAGATTTAAACTAGGATGTCACTGCCAAATGAGCATAATTATATACATTGTGTGGGTACTCAAATGTGATTTGGTAAGTGTAGTTGGTTGATGACCCATCTCTCGACTATTGAGGCTGACAAACTGAGCAGAGGAGATTCTGAAATAAAACCATTCACATACTGTAAAAATATGTGATGTGCTCGTACATGAGCTGCCAAATGGGAAAAGCGGGGGCCGTGGTGCGGTGGTTAAAGCTGCCAGCTTGGAAATTCGGAGATCGCGGGTTCGAACCCCACTCTGGCCTTACAGTTTCAAATAAACAAAATATCTCTTCCCATTCACTCGTAAAGATTCAATATTGTGAGGAGCCTCCGTGGCCGAGAGATAGCGTACTCGGCTTCAGACCGCCAGGGCTGGAATTTCGAATCATGTGTCATCTCATTCGTGTCACTATCCTCAGGAGATGCTCATGGCCCAGTTTAGCCAATATGTGCACAAAGGTGGCCTAAAATCCGAAGCATTTTATTTCGTTTCGCCAAATGGGAGATATCTAAGCCAGTACAGTTAAAATGAGTGATCTGAAGATTCTGTAAGACATGAGGCCCATCCCACTAAGAATCTTAAGATTAAAATTATCTCAACTTTCACTCATCCCCATTAGAAAAGCTAAGATATATCTTAACGTTTGTAATGGAAATTAGAAGAAGTTAAGACAATCTTAATAATGTGATTATCCTAACTTTATTTCATTTGCATTAGAAAAATTAAGATATATCTTAACTTTTCTAATGGAAATGAGATAAAGTTATGACAATCTGAATCTAAGATGTTCAATGGGATGGGCCCCTGGATCTTTATTCAAATTCTTTTATGGAGGGGGGGGGGGTCCGTTAGAGTGCACGGGGACATATCATCAGCAAATTATTGTCTTACACTATGTGCACGTGCCTTGGACTATGTTTTTATTACATTATGTGCGTGCCTTGGAAAAGGCCTACGCTCTGAATTATTTAATAGTTTGTAAGAAGATAGTCAGTCAGAGACTGCAAACCCGAAATCCGGTTCATCCCCAAATTTAATGGAGTGCTCCGTGGCCTGAGACACACGTAGCCCAGTAAACACAAAACATTTATCTAACATTTGTACAATGTTGGACCAACGTCGGAGATGTTGGGCCGACGTTGTGCACATGTTATAAAAAAGTGTTGTTTGCTGGGAGGCCCCTATGGTAAATGTTTCACGAAATCCGTTCCTTATTTGGTAAATTATCCTGCGGACAGACACACAGATAGACGTACGAACAGACTAACAAACAGACAAATAAACAAATAGACACGAACAAAACATAACCTGCTTCGATGGTGGTAATAACAAAGCTAATGATGTGACTATAAAGCAGGTACCAAAAAGGTATAAAACGTCTTGGAAACAACATTAAAATCATTTAACTTTTCTGTATTTAAATAAAACCTGAATGACGGACATAGACTAGCTATAGTGTTTAGGTGGTTAACAAGCGTGATCATCAACACATCGGGAACTTATCCAAAAGTTATGTGTTCCTCCTTCAATGGCACGGTGATATGTAACCCATAACAGGCAAATTAAATAGATTATTCATGAAAAGCGAATAACATTTCGAGTTGCCGATTTTCTTGTTATATTTGTGTTTAAACGCACAATGAACACGATATGGTGCGTCACTGTACGGCGTCCGGACAGTTTGCACATTCCGCGATAAAAAAAACATGGCACAATAATTAAACCATTTACATAGTCCGCGATAGGTCGCTCTGGCTCAATGTTGTGCCACCGTCTGCGAATTCTACCGTTTAGATGATCTCATTTGATCCAGATACCCAGTATACACAAAACATCTGTGTATTATTTGTACAATTCGAAACAACTTCGAAGACGTTGGGCCGTTGTTGTACAAATGTTAAACAAAAGTTTTGTGTTGGTTGATATAGACCTACACAATATCTTACGTAGAACAGAAGAGGAACACTAATCTTGTAATTCGACCACGAATGAGATTTGAACCCCAAACCTCTTGTAGCACACGTATTAATAACTTTTGTACTGGTTGGTTAATCATTTCTTGTCTCTCGCATCCCAATTAACCCTTTCAAGCCTGAATTTACCATTGCCATCTTCATCCACTACAAGCCGCCAATTGCTGTCGCAATTCTCGACTTGTAGTGAATAAAGATGATTTGATGTGGTTTGAAAATTACAGAAAATTGCCTTGTATTGGTAAACAAATTTCATGAAAATTTTCGTTCTAAAATCCTTAGTTATAGGAAAATTAAGTCTGTTTCTAGGGATGTAAAATGATAGTTTAATGCATCGTGGGGCCTTAAAGGGTTAGCTCTGATGACCGTGAAGCGAACAAGGGGCGTTGACTCAATGCTGGCTTAATGTTGCACCACCGTCTGTGATGCTGAGCCAACATTGATCCGACATTGGATCTACGTCTCGTGTTTGCCGAGGGCATTCTGATGAGGGTCTATAACCAACTGATAAAGATGCTCGTATCCGTGGATGTATATAATAGCCTCATAACGTAATGTGTCGCATCATAGGTATCAGAGCGTATTCTTCTTTTGTAATGACAATAAACGAAAGCAATTAACCCTTAAAACTTGAAATATCTTTACACAAAACACGAGACCGAAGGATCTTTTTCAATTTAAAATCATCATAAATGTATTAATTAACTCTTTCCGCCTCATTTGAATACTTGTGTTATGGGTCTACGACCACTATAAATATATTAAATACTAAAAAAATAAATATTTTACTCTTTCTACAGACGTCAGTTTCTGACGTCTAAGGTCGATGCCCGCGCTGTAAGGGTTAAATGACGTCATAATAAGTACAATTAAGTCCACTTTTGACCTAAGCCACAGGTGCCGGGGTCAATTAGTTTTCTCATTATTTGAATAATTATAATCATAATTATAATTACAGTCCTGATAAAATTCAATTACATTACAAGGGAACTATTATATCTGTATGTATTAAGTTACAAATACAGTCATTTTCCAATTACTCTTTTTTTAAATTGCATTAGATTCATTTGTTTAAAAGCTCAATGCCACAATACCGTTATACAAGGGAGAATACCATGAAGTTAATCCCCCAAGATACAAGATATTTATTTCTCCAAACCGTATGTACACTAGAGAGTGCCGAACAAATAGCGCATCATGGTTACAAATAAAATGAGTATACATAGCAAGTCCAATTTTTTTAATTTAAGCCACGCTAACAAGTGTAATTTTATTCTTCATGTTAGGTATACGTCCGAAATTGATAACATTTGGTCTCTTACATATATTAGCGGGAAAAAATTTAACGCCACACAATGTCATGCTTCAAGTTTTTTAGACGTCAGATTCTGAAGTCGATCCCCAGACTGAAAAAATAAAATATTTATAATTGCCATAGACACATAAGATAGGTATTTAAATGAAGCGGGAGCAGCTGACTAAGACATCTATAATGATTTCAAATTGAGAAAACCTTTGGTCTCCATGGTTTATATAAAATTATTTCAGCAGGGTTTAATAACTTAAAGAGCCGATCGTTCGATATGTGCGTTTTAAACCTTAACCCTATCAGCGCGGGGATCGACTTTAGACGTCAGAATCTGACGTCTGTAGACGTCAGATTCTGACGTCTAAAGTCTATCCCCGCTCTGAAAGAGTAAACTTATTTATAATGGTCGTCGACTCATAATGTAGGTATTCAAGAAAGATAGTATTCAGAAAGAGTTGACTAAGACATTTGTGATTATTTCGTATTGAGCAAAGCCCTTTGGTCTCCAGCGCTTTAAGGGTTAAAGTACCAATCTCATCCATATCCGTTTTAAGCCTCTCTCTTTAACCTTCTAACAAGACAATTTGAAGGAGAAATGAACATTAAATTGTTATATTGACATTTGTTTTAATTCAAAATGTAGAAATGTAAGTATGTTTTATCCAGCTGAAGTTGGGTGAATATTTAAATTCTATAAATTAGCGTTACAAGGGTTAACACACTCCATCTAAATTGCATCAATAGTAGGCCAGCATCGTAGATCTTACTTCAAATGAATGAAAAACGACACGTCTGTAGGTGAATTTTACTTTTGAATGGAGTTACGTCACATTTCTTTGTAATTAGTTGTTAAGCGTGCACTTGTGACCAGCATGCAAAAACACAGCTTTAGCTATTTTGTCCAACTCCCGATACTTGACCATCTGGCTGTGTCTAGCTAGGACTGTAATGTATAGTAGTAAGTACTTATTTATTATAGTGACATGCATATACAACATAAAATAAATATCATGGTCATGAACTGTAGAATATGCCGGGCTAATTTGGCTTATAAAGTCACTTTATACAATGTTATAGCAAACAAAACGTATAGGGGACAGGGGGATCCAGGGGAGGGGGCGCACGCTGTTTGTGCAATTTTTTTATGAAGTCCCTTAAATTGGCCTAGATATGCCAACATAATCTTCCACACCCCTCCTTTTTTAAATCCTGGATCAGCCCCTGGGTGAGGTCCGGTAAATAAATGTTTCCCACCTTTATACGTCTGGCGTCCAGAGCCTGGGCTGGAAGACTCCATCGGGGAAGAATAACAGTCGGGAGCGCCACCTCTGTGCTGCCGCGAGAAGTACTCCATTAGGGATCATGGGACGAATACACCTGTTAGAGTACAGATTATGAAAGGCAGATGTCCTCCCAACTCACTGACCACTGGAATAGACTCCCAGAAAATGTCAGAAGAAGGTGGTTGCAGCCTAGATATGACAGAAAAATGTCCTCAATTATCACCAGAGTCAACTCCCAAGCAATGTTAGAGGAGCAAGATGGGCTGAGTTCACCTGCTGCAGTCTAGATATGACAGACAAATACCCTCACTTATCACTCAAGTCAACTCTCAAACAATGTGAGAGCAAGATGGGCTGAGTTAAGTCTATGCGTGACAGGAAAATAACTCCACAGGTCCCTTATCACCAGTGTCAACTACCAAACAGAGTCAGAAATTCAGTCACACTACTTTGTTCGCTTTATAGCTATGTTTTTGCACAATGACAATTCATACATTGGTCGCCTCATACAATGTCATCTGTAGCAGTGCGTGACGAAAGACTGTTATCTTCTTATACACGGCAGTAAATAACTGCGACACACAAGGTACTGTATAGTAGGGATCAGTGAGTTAATGGTGTGTTCCGCCTGGTGACAGAGGTGAGTACTGATCACTGATCCGTGCTGTGATCCCAGTGGTAGCTGTGTCTACACGGACCCTTAATCTACCTTACATTCAGACCAGCCCCTTTTGGTTAATGCCAGCCACAGTACTATAGCACGGCCCTGGTGCGCAGCTATCTCATGATCGATGGTAGCTTTAGCTTTCTGGACAGTGCTGTCGTCCACACGTATTAAATCACATTATCTCCATTTTTACTTCACGCAAGACCGGAATTGCCTGATCAATTTCGGTTTTGCATGAAGTAAAAAGTAACCTTTTATATGTCAACTTTTGATTTATCATCTTGCATATGAATATACTAATCATTTATTGTAAAATGTGTAAGGTAGCATCTCATTTTTTGTGTGAGGACGGCTGTGTCACTATGTAGATGTAGTTACGGTGTTTAGATTTGTCACTGATGTGCTGTGCCTGTCGTGTCATTACACCGTGTATAATTTCCATGGCAGACTGACTGGGCAGTTCACCGCCACCTGGGCGTTGGCCGTAGGCGGAGCCACAAAGCTACCAGCAAATTAAAACTAGATAATTAATACATATGGACAAGTCAAAATGCTGAAGATTTATGTGGAAAACTGACCGATAAGACAGAAACAAGAGAGGGTAATAATAGCCCCTAATAAGAAAAACGGCTTAATTGAATTGGAATCGACAAATGACAACACCTATTATCACGAAAGTGACATCTCATTGTATAATAGAAATATTTTTTTGCAAAAAAAACTAAATGTCGCGCTTATAACAACATTTATTGTGTTTAATTAATTTGCTTTAAAACATCTGACTTTATCAATGTGGCTAGATGGCAGCCTATAAAATCAGCATTTGATTGTATGAAGACATCGTGCTCATTGCTTTCTTAAATCTTCCAGGCATCATGACTGTAAAGTTTTCATATTTTTAGACATTTTCAGGAATCAGTAACCGATGTGGATTAAATATAAGGTAGAAAACACCACATCTGACCAGTTTTTTTTACCACTCAACAACCAGATACGTAGTCTGATCTTGAGATGTAAGATGCTGCTGTAATTCTCACGCCAAGGTTAGTAACAATAGACCTGTGTTCAATTACCCCAGTGCATTAAAAAGCGGAAACTGACCTTTATGTAGATGGAGCATATCATCTCCTTTTTAAGACACCTAGATTTAATATTGTGTGGAGCGTCCGTGACCGAGAGGTAGCGTGCTCGGCCTCAGACCGCCACCCGGCAAACACTAAACATTTGTATGTAATTTGTAAAACGTCGGCCCAACATTGTACAAATGCTATACAAATGTTTTGTGTTTGCTGGGCAGGGCTCGAATTTCGAATCCTGTGTCTTGAGGGCAGTGTCATCTCATGCATCTAACCATCATCAGGAGGTTCTCCTGACCCGTCTAAGATTATGTGCATAAAAATGGTCTAAAACCCCATTTATTTCATTTCATTTCTGAGACACATTGTGATTCAACGGTTCAAACGAGATCAGTCTAGAACAGTGATTAGGTTTAAAAATATGTATCCAAAAATGGCTACAATGACTTAAATTGTAAATTAACTTAACCTTTAGATTCGGGTGTGAAGCGTACCATGGACCCGTACCCGGTTCGAATCCTGGCTGGGCGGTGTAGAGCGGAAAATGTGGGTTTTACGTAAAAATTATGTAGGGCATGTATATGACGATTTTGAGCTACCACAAAGAATAATATGACAGTTAGTGGGGCTTTGAGTCGAGTTCTCCAGATAATGATAAAATCACGACAAGATGAAACTCTACGATGATTACCCTCCACCCTTTGCGAATGAAAAATGTTCTTTATCTATTTATAGCGCCCAGTATAATAAGCATTACAGCATACACTTGACATTTGAACTGCTCTTAGATTGTGCATGCATAACTACGAAGACAAAAATACGCCTCTGTCGGGATTCGAACCCGGAACCCCAAGTCAACAGACGAAACAAATGAACTATAGCGACGGCCAATGTGAGATAGGTATGATTCTTATTGGCTAGCACTACCGCCTGCCATCCCGGGGTTTGGACCTTGTTCTCCTCTCGTGGTATTCAACTTTCAATGAAATGAAAACGTTTCTTTTCTATGCATTCGCAAAGATGCAATATTGTGGGGAGCCTTCGTGACCGAGAGGTAGCGTGGGGGGCTGCGAAATGTCGAGAGAGACGTATTATCGTATTCATCTTATCAGGAGGTTTACCTGACCCAGTTTTCCAGCAAGCACAAAACATTTTTAAAACATTTTTAAAAGGTCACATGAAAATATTTCACAATTTTAAAACGTCGGATCAACAGAATATTATAAAACATTAAAATAAAATATTATGCAAAACATTTATTAAAAACGTTTTTAGAACGTTTTAATAAACATTTCCTAAATGCATTTTTATAACATAATATGTAAATAATATAACAATGATTCAAAATGTTTTTTAATTATGTTTTCGCACAATATTTTTAATCGATGTTTTATAATATTTTGTTGACCGTTTTAATATTTAAAAACCATTCAGTCTAAATTTTATTAAAATGTTGTTGTGTTTGCTCGGTTAGCCTGTATGTGAACAGAAGTGGTCTAAAGCCCCATTTATTCATTCCCTTCCTGTATATAATCCTTTCAGCGCGGGGACCGTCTTTATACATCAGAATATGGCGTCTGTAGGCGTCAGATTCTGACGTATTAAGACGGTCCCCGTGCTGAAAGAATTAAATATTTCTAACGGCTGTAAGCCCGTAACATATGTATTCAAATGAATTGGAAAGAGCTAACTAAGACATTTACGATGATTTCAAATTGAAATCAATGGTTTAAGCAAACATATTTCAGCGCTGTGAAGGTTAAAACCGCTAGTTTTACGTCTCGTGGTGGCGCACGCTGATAGTGACGCCACCTCCTGCTGATCTCACACATCACGCCAATTTGAGTCGTTAGTTCTTTGAACAGTCAGTATTCGCAGATATCGTACGATCTCTGTTATTCGTGAAAATAGGAGTGATCGGATAATTAAAAAAAAATAGAAATAAATTATGTTCATTTGATCTTAGGCTGATAAATCAGGGGAGGGCTCTCACTTCTTCTCATTTTTTTGCTGGGGGGGGGGGGGGGGGGGTGCTAATTCATACGTGTGGATTCATTTTGTTTTCGAATGAGTAAATATTGTAGGCTTATTATGCTTTATAGGTAGTTGTCTTCGGGTTGCACTTTGGGCGGGCGCCCTAGGGTAGTGGTTAGCACCGCTGCCTTTCACGCCAGAGTTCGGGGTTCGGTTCCCGGTCTCGGCGGTTTGAAAAAAACAAAAATGTTTCTTCCCCATCCACGTGTGAAAGTTAGTATTGTGGGGAGCCTCCGTGACCGAGAGGTAGCGTGCTCGGCCTCAGACCGCCAGGGCTCGAATTTCGAATCCTGTGTCTGGAGGACAGTGTCATCTCAATCATCTCACCATCCTCAGGAGGTTCTCCTGGCCCAGTTTAGCCTATATGTGCACAAAGGTGGCCTAAAGCCCGATTCATTTCATTTCATTTCATTTCGGGTTGCACTTTTCTTTGAAAGTGAAATTTTCATTTCCGGGATGCGTCGCGTCCAAAAAGCTAAAGACAAAATTGGTGTGGCCTCGGTTGAAACGTTCACCCGGTGTTAGATCAATGTTGGTCCACCGTCTGCGACGATGGCCCATCTTCAAACCAGCACACCAAATCAACGTGTGGTGTTTGGGGATCAGACGACATCAATCATCACTGATCATAGTAAGCCCCACCTGGTGATCTACACGATAACAAACCAAGATGTCACGCACGAAATCATGACCCAGTAAACTGGTAAACACAACATTTGTATAGCATTTATACAATGTTGGACCAACGTCAAAGGCGTTGGGCCGTCGTTGCGTAGAGGTTATACAAAAGTTGTGTGTTTACTGGAACCCGTCACACAAAATGTACAGTAGGTTTTATATAAATATACCTGGTATGATCAAACAAGAATAGCAATTGATCAGCCTCGTGATTCTTTTTAACATCCTACAATTTGAAGGAATATAAAAAATAAAAATACAATATATGCATGTGGGAAATATCAATAATGTAATTTAGTAGCATAGATATTGGGAATACAAGTGGTTTGAAACCAGTATCTTTATTATCAAAATAGTCTGAAATATCAGATGGCAAGGTAACAATAAGTATGTACATTCACTCAATTTTCGACTAATTATTACATTCTTGTCAATTGAAACATGGATATTTTACTAATAAATTAATTCTTTACTTAATGATAACACAAAATCCATGGCGATGTGAAGAAGAGATGGCTTCATCTCCAGAGCAATGTGCAGCTGCGTAAAGGTAGTAACAACCTCCAGAGCCATGTGCTGCTGTGTAAACGTAGTAACAACCACCAGAGCCATGTGTGCTGTGTAAAGGTAGTAACAACCTCCAGAGCCATGTGCTGCTGTGTAAAGGTAGTAACAAACTCCAGAGCCATGTGCTGCTGTGTAAAGGTAGTAACAACCTCCAGAGCCATGTGCTGATGTGTAAAGGTAGTAACAACCTCCAGAGCCATGTGCTGCTGTGTAAAGGTAGTAACAACCTCCAGAGCCATGTGCTGCTGTGTAAAGGGAGTAACAAACTCCAGAGCCATGTGCTGCTGTGTAAAGGTAGTAACAACCTCCAGAGCCATGTGCTGATGTGTAAAGGTAGTAACAACCACCAGAGCCATGTGTTCTGTGTAAAGACAGTAACAACCTCCAGCGCTCAAGGTAGTAACAACCTCCAGAGCCATGTGTGTTGTTAAAAGGTAGTAACAACACCCAGAGTCATGTGATATGTAAAGGTAGTAACAACCTTCCAGAGCCATGTGTGCTGTGTAAAGACAGTAACAACCTCCAGCGTAAAGGAGGTGACAACCTCCAGAGCCATGTGTGTTGTTTAAAGGTAGTAACAACCTCCAGAGCCATGTGTGTTGTTCAAAGGTAGTAACAACCTCCAGAGCCATGTGCTGCTGTGTAAAGGTAGTAACGACCTTCCTGAGCCATGTGTGCTGTGCAAAGGCAGTAACAACCTCTAGCGTAAAGGTGGTAACAACCTCCAAAGCCATGTGTGTTGTTTAAAGGTGGTAACAACCTCCAGAGCCATGTGCCGATGTGTAAACGTAGTAACAACCACCAGAGCCATGTGTGCTGTGTAAAGGTAGTAACAAACTCCAGAGCCATGTGCTGCTGTGTAAAGGTAGTAACAACCTCCAGAGCCATGTGCTGATGTGTAAAGGTAGTAACAACCTCCAGAGCCATGTGCTGCTGTGTAAAGGTAGTAACAACCTCCAGAGCCATGTGCTGCTGTGTAAAGGTAGTAACAAACTCCAGAGCCATGTGCTGCTGTGTAAAGGTAGTAACAACCTCCAGAGCCATGTGCTGATGTGTAAAGGTAGTAACAACCACCAGAGCCATGTGTTCTGTGTAAAGACAGTAACAACCTCCAGCGCTCAAGGTAGTAACAACCTCCAGAGCCATGTGTGTTGTTTAAAGGTAGTAACAACACCCAGAGTCATGTGATATGTAAAGGTAGTAACAACCTTCCAGAGCCATGTGTGCTGTGTAAAGACAGTAACAACCTCCAGCGTAAAGGAGGTGACAACCTCCAGAGCCATGTGTGTTGTTTAAAGGTAGTAACAACCTCCAGAGCCATGTGTGTTGTTCAAAGGTAGTAACAACCTCCAGAGCCATGTGCTGCTGTGTAAAGGTAGTAACGACCTTCCAGAGCCATGTGTGCTGTGTAAAGGCAGTAACAACCTCTAGCGTAAAGGTGGTAACAACCTCCAAAGCCATGTGTGTTGTTTAAAGGTAGTAACAACCTCCAGAGCCATGTGTGTTGTTTACAGGTAGTAACAACCTCCAGAGCCATGTGCCGATGTGTAAACGTAGTAACAACCACCAGAGCCATGTGTGCTGTGTGAAGACAGTGACAACCTCCAGAACCATGTGTGCTGTGTAAAAGTAGTAACAACCACCAGAGCCATGTGTGCCGTTTAAAGGTAGTAAAAACCACAAGAGCCATGTGTGCTGTGTAAAGGCAGTAACAACCACTAGAGCCATGTGTGCTTTGTAAAGGTCGTAACAACTTCCAGAGCCATGTGTGCTGTGTAAGGGTAGTAACAATCTCCAGAGCCATGTGGGCTGTGTAAACAGAGTAACAACCTCCAGAGCCTTGTGCTGCTGTGTAAAGACAGTAACAACCACCAGCTGTATAAAGCAGTAACAACCACCAGAGCCATGTGTGCTGTGTAAAGGCAGTGACAACCACCAGAGCCATGTGTGCAGTGTAAAGGTAGTGACAACCACCAAAGCCATGTGCTGCTGTGTAAAGGCAGTAACAACTACCAGAGCCATGTGTGCTGTGTAAAGGCAGTAACAACCACCAGAGCCATGTGTGCTGTGTGGAGACAGTAATGAAATGAAATGAATCGGGCTTTAGGCCACCTTTGTGCACATATAGGCTAAACTGGGCCAGGAGAACCTCCTGAGGATGGTGAGATGATTAAGATGACACTGTCCTCCAGACACAGGATTCGAAATTCAAACCCTGGCGGTCTGAGGCCGAGCACGCTACCTCTCGGTCACGGAGGCTCCCGTAGAGACAGTAACAACCACCGGAGTCATGTGTGCTGTGTGAAGCCGGTAACAACCCCCAGAGCCATGTGTGTTGTGTGAAGGCAGTAACAACTACCAAAGCCATGTGCTGCTGTGTAAAGCCAGTAACAAGCCCCAGAGCCATGTGTGCTGTGTAAAGGTAGTAACAACTACCAAAGCCATGTGCTGCTGTGTAAAGCCAGTAACAACCCCCAGAGCCATGGGTGCTGTGTAAAGGCAGTAACAACCACCAGAGCCATGTGTGCTGTGTAAAGACAGTAACAACCACCAAAGCCATGTGCTGATGTGTAAAGTTAGTAACAACCTCCAGATCCATGTGTGCTGTGTAAAGTCAGTAACAACCAACAAAACCGTATACTGCTGTTTAAAGGTATTAACAACACCCAGAGCCATGTACTGCTGTGTAAAGGTAGTAACAACCACCAGAGCCATGTGTGCTGTGTAAAGGCAGTGACAACCACCAGAGCCATGTGACGTGTGAAGGCAGTAACAACCACCAGAGCCATGTAATGTGTGAAGGCAGTAACAACCACCAGAGCCATGTGTGCTGTGTAAACGCAGTAATAACCACCAGAGCCATGTGATGTGTGAAGGCAGTAACAACCACCAGAGCCACGTGTGCTGTGTAAAGACAGTAACAACCACCAGAGCCATGTGATGTGTGAAGGCAGTAGCAACCACCAGAGCCATGTGTGCTGTGAAAAGGCAGTAACAACCACCAGAGTCATGTGATGTGTGAAGGCAGTAGCAACCACCAGAGATATGTGCTGTGTAAAGGCAGTAACAACCACCAGCGCCATGTGCTGCTGTGTAAAGGCAGTAACAGCCACCAGAGCTATGTGATGTGTAAAGGCAATGACAACCACCAGAGTCATATGTGCTGTGTAAAGGCAGTAACAACCACCAGGGCCATGTGTGCTGTGTAAAGGCAGTAACAACCACTAGAGCTATGTGATGTGTAAAGGCAGTAACAAGTTAACAACCACCAGAGCCATGTGTGCTGTGTAAAGGCACACAGCAGTTACATCTCATTCGTAGGCCTATAGTAAACGATCACTTTTCAAGGAAGCAAATATTTAACACAAATCTTTGGTATTCTTTAACCAAGAGGCGGATAACATTTTAACCCTTAGTCTACTTAATTAATTTACTTAAATTTTCAACCACTTGAAGTTGTGTCTCGCTACCGCAATCCACAACCTCAAGAGATTGGAAATTACTTTTATTGTTTAATTTGGAACCAAACATTAATAAATCTTTTCATTCCCAATAACAGTGATTTTGATCAAAATAAAAATAGTTAAAACGACTATTGTCGTGATTAGCAGGCAAAGGGTTAATGAGTGTCACTGACATAAATTGATGATCGGTAGCCTGTTGGATCACCAAGTCAGCTGTCGCAGGCTCGATTCCTGGTAAACCGAGGAAATAAATAAAAAATAGTAAGAATAATAAATCAGAAACGTTCCGATTATTTATGATTGTTCAACATTTAAAATCAGCCTATGACTTATAAATGATTAATACATATTTTCTTTGAGAATAAATAGCAATAATACGATGGTAATTTTGATAATTTAATTTATGTATAGCTATATAGCTTACTGATCTTAATTAGGATTACAAACAAATCTATAAACAATTTTAAAGCACCGCAAAAAGAGTGAAATAGTTATTTTTCCAAGTCGTATATTGCCATGTAAACAAAACAAGTCAGCAAATATACAGCACTTTACATCACATATTCCCACGTCTTGGACGGTGAGATGAAAGCAATCGCCGCTAATTGGTGTCTTATAGTCAGGACATGGGGGGATACACATGCAGCACTGATTGTCTGCCCAACGCTGGGCCAACGGCATCAACATATGACCCAGTGCTGTAGGAACATTCAACCGTCTTAATAGCAAGTGTTTGGGTATACAACAAGTTTGTTTTGGTTTTGAGCGGATTCATAGAAATGTTGATAAAAAATATTTTTTAAAACCTAAAATAAAATAAAATCATGATCTGGGGGATACACTACTCCATTACAAAAGAGAAAACGAAAATTGATGTCATCCCAAGAAGCTGCTTTAAAATAAGGAAACATATTATAAAGTAATTGTAATAATTTTATAGGTTAAATTTGTCGTGATGAAGGAGTTCAAGACATACCCTGCCAGTAATCAAAACATATTGAGCGAATGTATTTTTAATGATAGTCGGCGACTGCGACGCCGGCCTTACATTGTTCCTACATTGGGTGACGTGTGTCGTGTTTTCCGGGCTGTCATAGCAGAATGCTCGGTAATAAAGGTGAAATATAAAGAGGCTCTGCCCCTCCTTCTACGGCCCACTAAGGGCTGTGCGGTTATGTATCTGTTCATGTGCAGGCCACTAGACAGATAATGATGCCTCGACTCAGTAATTTCTGCTTCTTGGTGCAGCAGAAAATGAGATAATTAAGTCAGCCAAATCATTAAATTGCCTTCGTTTATAAAATCCCGCTCCGTCGCAACCGGCACGCATAAAACACGATAGCTCTGGCGTTGTAGTTTTAACACGGAGCTGGACAGGGACGGCGCTCCGATCAGAGGTTGTAATTTAGACCCATCTAAGTGGCTTTGTCTGTCCAGATAGCAGGAAGTTACCCAGAGTAAAGGAACACGAAGGTTAACACTGAAGGCAGGATGGCGTGTGCGTGCCTTCTTACTTCTTTCTGGACGCCCGTCGTTTGTCTCGAGCACCACTCTGGCTTTGTATAATCCTCTAGCACCTGGCCTCTTTTATCTGTTATTCACAGCACTACGAATTTTTCACACTTAAGCTTTATTTGACCCCTAGCTGATATAATGTTATTAGAGAAAGTTGTTGTATTTCGTTTTATTCTCGTATAAACAAACCCCATGGCAAGGAGCTCGTTTTGAGATACCTTGCAATAAACATACAATAAATTGCACTCCAGTGGATGAGCTCGTTTAAAGGTTGAAAATTATGACTTGTTCTACAAATAATAATCTTTGGTAATATTAGGGAGCAGTGTAGAGTTACAACACTCACACTCTTTGACCTATATGCCGATTTCGCCGCAATCAAATATACCACCTCAGTCTAACACACCACCTGTAATTTTAATGTGCACCAGGGATATGTCATAGGGAATATTCCATCTACCTTTTACGCTGTTATCGTCAGTCAAATCATTACAGCATGTATTATCTCTATTTCGATTGCACAAAAATTTGCACTGCTCAATTTGATCTCATATTATTAAATCTCCTATTGGAAATCCTTAATTCTAATTAATATTTTATCATTGAGCCACAGAACCACCTATACTGGTATAATTTGAATATATACATATATTTTGGATGAAAAATAAAACTACAAGTGAAATGATCAGACAAATTTAAATATCTATGGCGCTGCAAATGATGAGATAAAACTAAAAGTGAAATGGTTATATAAATATAAATAATTGCATATATCACTGCATTTACATATCTATAGTAAATCAGAACTAAAAACAAAAAAATGTCCTTTTTCATACAATGAAAACTATGTATGAATGTATATGAATGTATATGAATGTATGAATGTATAGTCAACACATTTTCATTGCTGGTATATTTGTCAGGGCATATCCCTCCTTGAAACCGCACATTTCATATGATTGTAATGGTCTAGCTATCTGGTACGGTTTACCAGATATCGGGCATATTAAAGGTAATAATGGCTGATAGTCAGCCATTTAAATTTGATCGGTGATATCCCTTCTTGAAACAAAAAACTCACAAGAAAGAAGATTGGTAAATCGCCAGAATTAAAAGACCAAATGGGAAACAGTACTGGCAAAATCAGCTGTAAATGACCACATGAGCAACAGTACTGGTTAATCGCCTCTAGAAACCCAAAGCAGTAACACACAGACCTGGTAAATTAGCTCTAGAAGATCAGATTGGCAAGAGGAATAAAAACAATTCCTATCATGAATAAATTCATACTTTGCTTTAAAGAATCATTATTGTTAGAATATTCACACAGCAGTGGAGAGGTGTAGTAAACTGCGCATCATTCTGTGCTAAATCATTCATTCTTATATCATAACATAACCATATCATAACATCACTGACGAGATATCGAATGAACTTTTTAAAAATAAAAGAGAGGATGGTATACTAATCGAATAACTCCAATAAATCATAGATTATGCACAAGGTGTGAATTAAACGAGATCGATGGTGAAATACAGCTCTCACAATGCTGTTAATGATGGATATTCTTGTTTAATTGTATCAACACAAGTGACATTAGCCAGCCAGCACTGATATGCTTAAATTATGACATCAATAGACGAAACAGTAGTGAAGTGACTAGCCAAATGTCTATTTAGCTCCTTTAAACAGCTAAGTTAAATATACGGGTGGATTACACTAATAACGGTAACCACCAAATATGACTTTGTTTCATCCCAGAACTGGAACACATAATTCCAATTAATTAGTTCGTAATCTGTAGTTTCACCAAGACTATTCAGCGGACCAAGTTAAAGCATAGTTTGTGTGTATCAAATCCAGGCCGGCGACAGTCGCTGGTACTGTCCAGTGCAGATATAAGCCTCACATGTTTTTAATGTGATGAAAAGTTTAATTTTAAGAGTATGATCATGTGATTTTACAGAAATAGCCTTTCTGTCTTCGATAATCGAAGCAAATGGTGGATCCCTTGAAGATTCGTGGGTTTAGGGCTTTAGTTTTTGCTGAGGTGGCTGATGATGTGATTGTCCATGTGTAGACAGCATAGACTGGGTGGAGAGAGAGAGAATACGGCGGCTTGTTAGGTTCACCCAGGGCGGCCGCTTTCATTTATCAAAAGACCCCTAATGCTCACAAAGTAGCGTCATTTCCCGGCTGATTAGTTGATATTGTTTAATTAGTGGGACATTCTACCCCCGACTTACACCTTATTATGTGGGAAATACAGAGAATACCCCTAATGATCAATTAGGGGTAAATTGTGATTGCGCGCCACCCTCGTCACCACGCCGCCAGCGGTTAATAATGTAAAATCAGAGAATAATCAGCGCTATTCACGGCAAACAGCAAAAAAAACGAGGCTAAATGACTCCGCTGGTCGTATTTTGACATATTCTGTAATAATTCACAGATTCATGACATGCGTGTGTTTGCGGACAAAACATTGTATGTTTGGTAATAAATCATGTAAGCTGACACATCCTATGCAAAATCAAGGTTTATTTTTCCAGTCGATTGTTGCCGACAGTGGATGTGTAGGCCCTACATACTGTGGCCGACAGGAAGGGACACAGGCTGTTAGGCGACTACATTCGTCTGCCTTTCAAGCCTTTTGTTGGGAACAAACCAGTTAGTTAGGGGACTGTTGGGTTGTTGTGTGGGTTGTGTTAGGGTGAGCGGTCCATCCCTGTGCCGCTGATTTCAGTTGGTCCTGCTGCTGGAGACCACAGCCAGACCCAGCGCCAGCGCCGATCAAGCCACTTTACTTCATCAGCTAATCAGAGCCTCTGCAAGCCTCACTAATGATCATATTATTTTCGTGCTGCACGCCTGACGACGAGACGTGTGATCTGTGACTCTGTCACCCCAGCAAATGCCAGACATTTACCCAATGGTGGCTAAATGTTGGGTCGCCGTCGTAGACGGCGTGCCAGCATTGAGCCGATATTGGTTGAGTGCCCTTACTGGGGTGATTCTGCCTGTAGTCTATGACCAAGGACTGCCAGGCCGACCAAAACATTCAAAAGACTATTACAATATGGTTCTTAAAGCGACACAATCATGCTGAAATCATCAAAAAATCGGTAATTTTATTTTTAGCTTCTTAATATGACCATGTCGATGGTGGAAGCGCAAAACCACCTATCTATCAGATAGATGACGAAAGCGCAAAACCTCCTATCTTTTAGATGGATCGCGGAAGCGCAAAACCACCTATCTGCGAAATTGGCTTTTTTCGGATTTTGTATTGTAAGTGTTGCTTTGCCAATTTTGTATTATCTGTCAGCTTTCCTACATACATTAATGGGAAATAGATTTTAAGCGCGTAAGTTAAAAACACCTATTTTTGGGGGTTCGAAATTTGACAGCGCAAAACCTCCTAACTGTCTAGCAAATGATGATGAAAGTGGTGAGCCTGCGTTTATATTAAATATTTAGCTGGGGGTGATAGAGAGCTACTGAGAGCTGGGTTTGATGGAGAGCTACTGATGGCGAGGTGATGAAGAGCTGCGTGTGTTGGAGAGCTACAGGGAGCTGGGTGTGATAGAGAGATACTGAAAACTAGATGTGATGAAAAGTTGGGTGTGCTGGAGAGCCACTGATGGCTGGGTGTGATGGAGAGCCACTGAGGGCTGGGTGTGATGGAAAGCTACAGAGAGATGGGCTTACTGGATAGCTACTGAGAGCTGGGTGTGATTGAGGGCTACTAAGAGCTGTGTGTGATAGAGAGATACTGAAGGCTGGTGTGATGGAGAGATACTGAAGGCTGGTGTGATGGAGAGATACTGAAGGCTGGTGTGATGGAGAGATACTGAGTGCCGAGTCTGATGGAGAGCTGGGTGCGATGGTGACATACTGAGAGCTGGGTGTGATCGAGAGCTACTGCGAGCTAAGTGTGATGGAGAGCAACTAAGGGCTGGGTGTGGTGGAGAGCTACTGAGAGCTGGGTGCGATGGTGATATACTGAAGGCTAGGTGTGATGTAGATGTGGGTGTGACGAAGAGCTGAGTGTGATGGAGAGCTGGGTGCGATGGAGAGCTACTGAGAGCTGGGTGCGATGGTGATATACTGAAGGCTAGGTGTGATGTAGATCTGGGTGTGACGAAGAGCTGGGTGTGATGGAGAGCTGTGTGCGATGGAGAGATACTGGGAGCTGGGTGTGATGGAGAGCTGGGTGTGATGGAGAGCTACTGAGAGTTGGATGTGATGCAGGGCTACTGAGGTGTACTCCAAAAGAATGAAGAGCTGGGTGTGATGGAGAGCTGGGTGCGATGGAGAGATACTGAGAGCTGGGTGTGATGGAGAGCTTGGTATGATGGTGAGCTACTGAGAGCTGGGTGTGGTTGAAAATTTGGTGTGCTGGAGAGCTACTGAGAGCTGGGTGTGCTGGCGAGCTGGGTATGACGGTGAGCTACTGGGAGCTGGGTGTGATGGAGATCTGGTGTGTGATGGTGAGCTACAGAGGGCTGGGTGTGATGGAGAAATGGGTGTGATGGTGAGCTACTGAGAGCAGGGTGTGATGTGGACATGATAGGGTGGAGAGATGGGTGTGATGGTAAGCTACTGAGAGCTTGGTGTGATGGAGAGCTGGGTGTGATGGAGAGCTGGGTGTGATGGAGAGCTGGGTGTGATGGAGAGCTGGGTGTGATAGGGAGCTACTAAAAGCTGGGTGTGATTGGGAGCTGGGTGTGATGGAGATTTATTCAGGCCTGCGTGTGATGGAGAGCTACTGAGAGCTCAGGGTGTGATGGAGAGATGGATGTCATTGAGAGATACTGAGAGCTGGGTGTGGTGGTAAGCTACTGAAAGCTGGGTGTGATGGAGAGCTGGGAGTGATAGGGAGCTGGGTGTGATGTAGAGTTGTGTGTGATAGTGAGCTATCGAGAGCCGGATGTGATGGAGAGCTGGGTGTGCTAGAGAGCTACTGTGAGCTGGGTGTGATAGAGAGCTGAGTGTGGTGGTGAGCTACTGAGAGCTGGGTGTGATGGAGAGCTGGGTGTGATGGTGAACTGGGTGTGATAGGGAGCTACTGAGAGATGGGTGTGATGGAGAGCTACTGAGATATGGGTGTGATGGAGAGCTGGGTGTGATGGTGAGCTACTGAGAGCTGGGTGTGATGGAGAGCTTGATGTGATGGAGAGCTACTAAGAGCTGGGTGTGATGGAGAGCTACTAAGAGCTGGATGTGATAGAGAGTGTGGTGGTGAGTTATTAAAAACTGGGTGTGATGGAGAGCTGGGTGTGATGGTGAACTGGGTGTGATAGGGAGCTACTCAGGGCTGGGGTGATGGATAGCTGGGTGTGATGGTGAGCTACTGAAAGCTGGGTGTGATGGAGAGATGGGTGTGATAGAAAGTTGGGTGTGATAGGGAGCTACTGAGAAATGGGTGTGATGGAGAGCTTCTGATATCTGGATGTGATGGGGAGCTAGGTGTGATGGAGAGCTACTGAGATCTGGGTGTGATGCAGAGCTGATGTGATGGGGAGCTACTGAGAGCTGGGTGTGATGGAGAGCTGGATGTGATGGAGAGCTACTGAGAGCTGGGTGTGATGGAGAGCTTGGTGTGATGGAGAGCTACTAAGAGCTGGGTGTGATGGAGAGCTGGGTGTGATGGAGAGCTAATGAGATCTGGGTGCGATAGAGAGCTGGGTGTGATGGTGAACTACTGAGAGCTGGGTGTGATGGAGAGCTTGGTATGATGGTGAGCTACTGAGAGCTGGGTGTGATGGAGAGCTTGATATGATGGTGAGCTACTGAGAGCTGGGTGTGATGGAGAGCTGGGAGTGATAGAGAGCTGGGTGTGATGTAGAGTTGTGTGTGATAGTGAGCTATCGAGAGCCGGATGTGATGGAGCGCTGGGTATGATAAAGAGCTACTGTGAGCTGGGTGTGATAGAGAGCTGAGCGTGGTGGTGAGCTACTAAAAGCTGGGTGTGATGGAGAGCTGGGTGTGATGGTGAGCTACTGAAAGCTGGGTGTGATGGAGAACTGGGTATGATGGTGAGCTACTGAGAGCAGGGTGTTATCGAAAGCTGGTGTGATGGAGAGCTTCTGAGAGCTGGGTGTGATGGAGAGCTACTGAGAGCTGGTTTGTAATGGAGAGCTACTGAGAGCTGGGTGTGATGGAGAGTTGGGTGTGATGGAGAGCTACTGAGAGCTGGGTGAGATGGAGAGCTTGATGTGATGGAGAGCTACTAAGAGCTGGATGTGATAGAGAGCTCAGTGTGGTGGTGAGTTATTGAAAACTGGGTGTGATGGAGAGGTGGTTGTGATGGTGAACTGGGTGTGATTGAGAGCTACTCAGGGCTGGGTGTGATGGATAGCTGGGTGTGATGGTGAGCTACTGAAAGCTGGGTGTGATGGAGAGATGGGTGTGATAGAAAGTAGGGTGTGATAGGGAGCTACTGAGAGATGGGTGTGATGGAGAGCTACTAAGAGCTGGATGTGATAGAGAGCTCGGTGTGGTGGTGAGTTATTGAAAACTGGGTGTGATGGAGAGCTGGGTGTGATGGTGAACTGGGTGTGATTGAGAGCTACTCAGGGCTGGGTGTGATGGATAGCTGGGTGTGATGGTGAGCTACTGAAAGCTGGGTGTGATGGAGAGATGGGTGTGATAGAAAGTTGGGTGTGATAGGGAGCTACTGAGAGATGGGTGTGATGGAGAGCGTCTGATATCTGGATGTGATGGGGAGCTAGGTGTGATGGAGAGCTACTGAGATCTGGGTGTGATGCAGAGCTGATGTGATGGGGAGCTACTGAGAGCTGGGTGTGATGGAGAGCTGGATGTGATGAAAAGCTACTGAGAGCTGGGTGTGATGGAGAGCTTGATGTGATGGAGAGCTACTAAGAGCTGGGTGTGATGGAGATCTGGGTGTGATGGAGAGCTAATGAGATCTGGGTGCGATAGAGAGCTGGATGTGAACTACTGAGAGCTGCTTTGCCCCGCCACCTACATGCTCCTGCCAATGGCCCTATCCATGTTCTACTTGTATTAGTGTCAACAGAGATTAAGGCAAGGTTTAATTTGCCTATCAGTAATTGTCAATTGGTTTACGAAATGATGGTTTTATGTTAATCAGATTATTGATTGGTTTGAAATGAAATTTTACGTGAAATTCAAAACCTCCTAACTGTCAATTAAATTCAAAAAATTGAAAGCCAGAAACACCTATCTGATCTTATAAATGTGCCATTTTTTTGTCAATACATTTTTTTTAAAGGAGCATATAATAATTATTCATATACATAGCCATTTTGGTAAACAATCTCCACGAATAGTTAAAATTATCCAGTTATTATCGATTTACTCAAAACCTCATTTTTTCAGATAGGTGGTTTTGCGCTTCCGCCATCCATCTAAAAGATAGGAGGTTTTGCGTTTTCACCAACTAACTGTTAGATAGGTGGTTTTTAAGCTTCCACCATCGATATGATGTAAACATGTCCATACACTAACCCATCCATCCATTCATTCATCCACCCATACAATAATCCATCCATCTACCCACCCATCCATCCATCCATCTATTCAACCATCGATCCATCCATCCATCGATTTATCCATTCATCTATCCATCCACGACCACCCATACATATATTCATCAATCTATTCATCCATCTATCGTACATCTGCAAAAATAAAATTACCGATTTTTTTGTGCTTTTAGCCTGATAGTGTCGCTTTAACTACCCGTGCGCATGCACTGACAAACAGTAATCTGAGTATTTTTCCGAGGTATAGCTGTACGCAAAAAAAATCTCCAACTGCCATAGTTTACATTATATGAAAAAAAGATTTCGGTGAACAATGTGGCGGTCACTTAAAGGGTCAGGTCTGAAATCATAAAAATAGGTGATTTTATTTTGGCTTAATATGACCATATGATGTAAACATGTCCATAGACTAGAACTGCAAAAGTTTTTTAATTTTTGTGCTGCGCATTCACCAGTTAGGCCAGATATAGAGACGAAATTCCTGATTTCTACTTATTGACAACCATGTCAAAAATAAGAAATACGGGAATTTCGTCTCTATATCTACCCTAACTGGTAAGTGCGCAGCACAAAAATTTAATTTTTTTTGCAGTTCTAGTCTATGGACATGTTTACATCATATGGTCATATTAATAAGCTAAAATAAAATCACCGATTTTTTGATGATTTTAGACCTGGGCAAAAAAAACAATAACAAAATAAAAAGTCTATGTCAATCATTGCGTATTATTTGATAGAGTGTGGGGGTTTGTTATATCCCGCTTGTTTCTCCCCTCTCAACAAGGCACCTTACCCTCACGTGATCCACTTGACTCAGGTGTAAGTGAGTAGGGGCCTGCTTAGTGGTACATAGAAGGCAATGTGTGTGATAAATAGATGCAGGACGGTATGCTTTCCGTTTAGTTGAAATGGCATAATAATGAACAGGTCCATTGACCAGGGGTAAAATGTAAAGTCGGCTAATAATGCTTCAGACTTGATATCAGACTAACAACCTGCACCTTTACAACTAAGGTAAACTAGAAATTGAGTATATTGAAATTGAGTATAATTGTTAACAAAAAGCTATTTTCAAACACCCAAAGTTGTTGGTTTTCAATTTTCACAAACTTATTAATTACAAATACGAACGACATACTACGTCATTGATTCCGCTATTTCATACAGTCATTGTAACATATAAGCACCATATAGGGCCTATGATCGATCGTAACATGTATTAGCACAATTGAAATATTTTCACCCTATATAAAATACTTTGTCTCTGTAATCTATATTGATCTGTGTACAATTATGAAAAACTAGCCTATGTGCAACCAACGTACACTGAGATAATATTTAATAACAATGATATTAACAAAGATATGAAATGAAAATGCATGTATGACACACAAGAAAATCTGTTGAGAGTAAATAATAAATTAGCCTTTTTACTTATTTTGTATAAAACAACATTAGATGATGTTTCGTGTGTGGAGAGAAATTGATTGTCCACTGTGAGCAGATATATAATATACTTCGTATTTATTCACTAGGTGGTGCTACGGTGCAAAACGTCTGACTAACGTAGCTGATACATGTTGAGATAATATTACTAAAATAATGCTCATTTTAAAGTTTAGAATGTTAGATATTCCATAATTGTCTGTGGTATAGCCTTATTGAACAATGTTTAGCTGGTTTAATTATTTGGAATTTACTTTCTTCAATGGCCTACAATTTTAGCATGAAATAAACACCATAATTCGAATGCACGATAGGGTCATGTGCATTGTCACGAAAGCATGAACAAGTTATAATCTGAAGTATCTATTTCATTAAATTTGATATCTTTTCTAATTAAAATAGCTACACCGCCTGCTGCTTGCTGCAGGCGCCCATTAGGATTAATTACATTTCTATCTTTTCTGATAATGTTATAATTTGGAATTCTGATTCTAGTTTGCTCTCTAAGTCTAGTTTCATTTAAAGTCACAAAATGTGGTTTATATTCATTTAAATAGTTAATTAGTTCAGTCCTTCTTTTATATAGTCCGTTAATGTTAGCATGAATAACTTGAACGTTTTTAGTTGGTGGTAAACTGTTATCCATATTTTATAAGTACTGTACTGTACTTAGCCCTACTTTAGTTTTTCCTACTTTAGTTAGGTTTTTACTGGTGAGTACTGTACTGTACTAGACCTAGTAAAAACGGCCCTACTTTTTCTACTTTAGGTTTAGGTTGTACTCACAAGTCTTTTGGAAGGTGGAGTAAGTAGTCTCTGATGGTCAGTGGAAGACGTTCGCTCTGAAGGCCCAGTTGACTGATTTGCTGGCTATGTGTGGTACGTCATCTGGCTCCATCGTTCCTGCGCTCATGGCTCTGGCGTACAGGATCGTGTGGGCTGAAATAAAAAGTGCTACTCGAGTTAAATCATTATCAGACAGATTTAAAAGAGGTAAATCGGGTAACTCACCTCGTGCGGCCTTCTTGGGCTGCTCTGACTGCTCAGCACGTTCGCTCTGGCGCTGGTTTCGAGCTGGCGCAGGTTTCTTGTTGGTTGCTTGAGTGCCACGATGTCGCTGGCCTTCTCTTTTCTCAGCAATCTTCTTCTTCACCTCTATTGCTCTAGGGCATCTTCCGTCCGACGCCAGGTGATCTCCTGTACAGTTGGCGCAGTAACTGGCTCTGGCTGTACACTCAGCTCTCTTGTGGGGTCCGGCGCACTTCCCGCATCTCACGTCTCGTGCCTTGCAGGAGTCCTGGGCATGGCCGAATCGTTGGCACCTGTAACACTGCAGGATTCTGGTCTTCTTCTTGTACTCCTCCGTTCTGTAGGAGTGAGTACCGATGAGGAGACGGCTGTTCTTGGTTGCTGCCTCCATCTCTTCTTTTTTCTCGAACGTGACCTTCACTTTCGGGATGCCACGTCCTGATGATCTGTTGATGAAGCGCACCACCTTCACCTTCAGTCCTTGCTCCTCCATGATGGCTGCTTCAATATCTTCTTCTTCGGCCTTGGTGTCGACGTCCTTCACAACTACGCTGAGGGAGTCTTCGACCTTGGCCTCGGCTGACTTCTTTGGTGGCCTGAAAATCGCCGAAGTTCCTACTAGGCCGCTATCTTCTCTCTTCAGGGACTCGTATATCTTCTTGGAGTCCTCTTCTGTTTCCGGGAAGATGAGCAGGTCCTTTGCCATCGTCCTTCTAGTCTCACTTACCTTGATGTTCATCCGTCTAGTCCACTTGATGAACGTGAGATGGTTCGTCGAGTAGACTGATCTAGGCAGGTTCACGCCGATGATTGGTTGTACCCTCGGCTTCTTTTCTTCGTTTTTTCCTGATGTTGCGGCCTTTTCTTCTTTTTTCTTTTGCTTCTTCTCTTCTTTCCTCGCTCTCTCCTCACTGCTGGTTGGAATCGTCGTCCAATCTGCTCGTTCGCCATCAGAAAGAATCTCTTCTTCTTCAGCCAGGGGGGTAGCGAGAATTTCTTCTGCTGGAGACGCTGCTGCCTCCATCATCTCTTCTGGCATCTCAGTCTCGTCGATCTTCTCTGGAGAATTTTTGGCAATAAACTTTAAATCACAAGGTAAGACAGTGGCATTAGCAACTATTTATAACCCGCCAGATATTAAACCAAACATAGAGAATTTCAGGCATATAACTAATTTATATCCACTTTCAATTCTTATTGGAGATTTCAATTGTAAGCATACTTTTTTCGGATGTAAAGTAGGAAATACTAACGGAGACATTCTATTTAACATAATTGAAGAATTAGACTTACTAATAACTAACGACAGCACTGCAACTTATAGACCAGGGACGTCCTCTGGCGGCGATCTACTAGATCTAGCGCTAGTTAGCCGCCAGATGGCGTCACGCATCCAATCATGTGATGTAGGCGATGACATTGGTTCAGATCATTTGCCAGTTCATTTAACTTTAGCTTCACCTCAAATTCAAAAACAATTTCAGAGAGAAATTCTACAATATGAAAAAACAGATTGGAACAGGTTTAATAAAGAAATAATAAATAACTTAGATAGACTCGAACCTGAAACACCAGAGGAACTAGACTTAGCTAACGAAAAAATAAGCAATATAATTAAAGAAGGGCTAAATAAAGCGTGTCCTAAAGCAAAACGTAAAGATAAAGCACTTTTTATCTCAAATGAAACAATGAAATTAATTAAATTAAAGAGACAAATTAGACGCTTAGCTAGAAATACGCAAAAAGCAGAGGATAAAACTCTATATAATCAATTAAACAACTTAGTAAGTAAACAAAGATAGAGAATAATTTTGGAATCAGCAAACTAAAAAACTAGACGAAACTAAAGACTCTAAAGAATTTTGGAAAACTATCAATAGTATTAATGGTAAGAAATCAGGCGGCGCATCCAAGCCAATAATTAAAGAAAATGGTAATTTAACTCAAAACGACTTAGAAAAAGCAACCACGTTCGCTGAATCTTTAGGCAAAATTCATAATACTCACACAGGTGAAATTTTTGATGATGAATTTAAAAATTTAATAGATAAAGCTATAAATGAAAAATCGCAGCTTTTTTCAACTCTAAAAGAAAATAAAGTAGAAGACGGCGACGATAGTATACTACTCAGGGATATCTCGATTCAAGAAATAAAACTACAATTAGATAGGACCAAAGGTAGGTCTGCTCCAGGAGCAGACGGAATTAAATACACTATAATTAAAAAATGTCCAGAAATAGTATTTGAGAATCTAAAAACTATGTACAATCAGTGCCTAAAAATAGGGTATTTTCCAAGTAAATGGAAGGAAGCTCAAGGAATTATGCTCCCAAAGCCTAAAAAAGACAATAAAATTCCAACTAACTATAGACCAATCAGTTTATTAAGTTGCATAGGCAAACTTTTTGAAAAAATAATTGCTCATAGAATGCGCAGTAAATTAGAAGAAGAAAATTTCTTTAATAAATGGCAAATAGGCTATAGAAATAAAAGATGTGCTATGGAACACATTCTCAGACTAGCTGATGATGCGCACATAGCACATAGCCGTCACCATAAAGGAGCTGCAATCTTTATAGATGTAGAAAAAGCTTTTGATTCCGTATGGCACAACGGACTAAGATATAAATTAATGAATACAAATTTACCAGATAAAATAGTAAGATTAATGTCTTCATTTATAACTGACAGGAAAATTTCAGTCAAAATAAATAATGAGACTTCGGACAAAATTTCACTTAATGCCGGCACACCTCAGGGCTCGGTTCTCAGCCCACTTCTATTCCTAATCTATGTAAATGATATTCCAATAGATCCCTTCAGTAATACAGTAGGGGTCTCTCAGTTCGCAGACGACCTGGGATTTTGGACTTTTGCTAAAAGTGAAAAAACAATTAAATATAGGCTAGCCAAAGTTTTATCAGACCTAGAAGCATGGTGCTCCAAGTGGAGAATAAAACTAAATGCTAAGAAAACGCAGCTTATAATGCTTAAAACTAAGAAAAATATAGAACTAGAACTTTTTGGCGAAAAACTCACTGCAGTACAGCAAGCAAAATTGCTAGGAGTAACTTTAGATAAGAAACTTACTTTTAATGCTCATATAGATGAGAACGCTAAGAAAGGAAGGCAACGCCTTGGTCTGCTCAAACTCCTGAGCGGCTCAAAGTGGGGCTGTAAACCCAAAACACTAATGAGACTATATAAAAGTTATATACGTCCAGTATTAGAATACGGCGCTCCAGTAATTTTAGGAGCGTCAGAAGCGTATATCAAGAAACTTCAAATCATTCAAAATAAGGCCATCAGAATAGCCTACAAATTGGATCCACTTTCGCACACTGAAGATATTCATAAAATTGCTAAGATCGATCTGATCAAAGATCGATTCCAAATTTTAACGTATAAATTCATAGATTCGCTCAAAGAGCATTCAGATCTTTTCAAACTTCAAAATGAATTAAGAGCTTCAAGGATTAAAAGAGGGCATAAAACACATTTGGACAAATTAATATCAGAATATGCCGAAATTTATGATGAAAATTGAGACTGCTGTTTGAATGCGGCTAGAGCTGTGTCAATGCCGGTCCGGCGTCAACAGCGTTGGGCCGACATTGACGCAACACTGGCAGCGTTGGCAGCATGGTGAGTGACAGAAACACCGAAGTGCTTTCACAGTGTGGCTACCGCGGTGCCAATGTCGGTCCAGCGCTAACAGCGCTGAGCCGGCATTGGCGCGACGCTAGCGGCGCTGACAAGCACTCGTGAGTGTGATAACAGCGTTGACGCGTTGACGGGCCAACACCTACGGCGTTGGTCAGCCACCGCGTCACGATAACAACAGACGTCACAGTCTGTTGTCACTCACCACATGTCACCGCAGGGGGTGATAATCCACATAATTGTCACCCCCCGCGAGGACTGTCACGGTGAGTGAAAGCAAGGGTTTAAATCCCCTGGTGGCTCTGAAAAGAGAACAAGCGAACTTTCTTAATTTCACAATTAAGATGACACGCTTCTAGGAATTTTCTATTTCTCAAATTATCAACTTTAGACACCTTTTAGACCATTCCACCCGAATTCAATGAAATTCCATAACTCTGACGTTCTTTCTCAGGGTATGCGGGAGTATGGCGATGGCACACAGACAGTCAGGCAAACAACACGAGGTAAATTGATCACATTTGATCCAAAATTCAGAACGCAATTTTAAGTATGTCAAACATACTAAGTGAACTTAAGTGTACACGAGAGGCATAGGTTTAATAAAAGAAATGTCTCAAATGTTCATTTAAAGGATCTGTCAAAACTAACACTTTATCGGCCTTTTTCATCCAGATTTCAAGAGTTAAGACACGAGATATAGGGTAGCTACCGGCTGATTCAACACCTCATTTAGACCACCGCGACCCTCTGTTCGCCGAGGGCGCATCAAAATTAATTAAATTCTAAAATGCTTCTGTTTCCAGGTTCCTTGCCTCCCTTGCCAACCAGACATTTTCTAATGAGTATTATATACTAATGAAATATTTGGATAGGCTAAGAGAAAGCTTTCATACAAGCTTCGAATGCCTTAATCCCACTCTCAGCACCCTTCGGGTGCTAGGGTTCACTCATTTTTGAACAAGTTATGCCTTAAACTAATGAGTAAGGAAAATAACGACCCCTGGTGACGCGGGGGTCCCGCGTAACTATCGTGGACTAATTTTTATAGGGGCACAGGTCGCCCCGGGTGACCAGCCTACTTATGCTGGATGCCTTGGTGTTGTGATCTGCCCGACAACACAAAAACTAATAATAAAAAGGTCTGACATCTAGAGATGAAAACTAGATGAATTGAACCAATGTGAGGGTTAACAGGTTAAAAAAGATGGATCTTTTATATCCTTCACTGAAGCGGGGGCAGTGGTTAAAGCTGTCTGTTTGTAAAGTCAGAGATGGCGTATTCGAACCCCACTCTACCCTTCAAGTTTCAGAGAAACAAAATGTTTCTTCTCCGCTCACCGGTAAAGATTTATAATTGTGGGGAGCTTCCTTGACCAAAAGGTGGCGTGCTAGGCCTCAGACCGCCAGGACTCGAATCCTGTGTCTGGAGGTCATCTACACCATCCTCAGGAGGTTATCTTGGCCCAGTTTAGCCTATGAGCACAAAGGTGACCTAAAGCCCCATTCATATGTTGTAATAATAAGCCATAATTAGCCATATATTTTACAAGAATAACTTTCAGCTATAAAAGATAAATTCAACTCTGATAACGAAAAACTGTCCAGCCATCTGATAAAAGTGCAAAGTATTTATATTACAAGACAATTGAAAATAAAAACAGTGTTAACAATGAAAATATACACCACACTTTTTCAAAATTAAAATGTCCACTACATATTTGTCTTTAAAGGAGAAATCAGCATAGTTTATTATTTTAAATAACTATCATCTGAAATTCAATGCATTGCAAAATTTGTATCTGAAACCAAAACTCTAACCACCCTGGTAATATCAACAAAAAATGTTGACAATCAGGCTGTGCATGGTGCCTTCAGCTCGCTTGGTATTTCAGGGTCAACTATATATTCACCTGACTACGCCTGCGCATAGCCTAAATTAACAACATATTTTAACCAGCTTACTTAAATGCAAACGTTTATACTAGCACATAAAAGTGTAACAGAAAAACGGAATAAATTAAATATATAGCCTATATAGCCATTGAAAGTAATTAAAAATAAAAATAATATTCTTCTTATGATACTCTGTAAAAAAGAATGATTTATAGCAAAACGAATGAAGTTATTAGTGCATGCCTTTTTATAACCATTTGATATGTTTCTCCGATTTTACCCAGAAAAAATGATCGGGTAGATGGAATCAGCAGCACGACAATCTACAACAAATCAACCATACACAATCCCTACGTTTTGTCCAGCAGTGTGCCCAATGCTATTTTAGGCCTATGTTACCGAAATGCACCTTCTCTTACTGACGGTAGCTTAAGGGGAGTTTACTTATATTGTTTAGTAATTTGCAAACTCCTTGTGATAACCTCTGATGTGGAGACCGTCCAAGTACTGGAATATCCAGCTTGCTATGACGAAACCACATATTTTTTTGCGTGCAAAGAATGGAAATTTTGTGGTATACCGCCCAATTAGCAATAATAAAAAAGCTCTTTTATCACCCTCATGGATATTGTATAAGAGTGCAAAAATACATAGGTATCTGTCTTTTTGTACTTTTTTCTGGGTGGACTCTAATTCTCTATTAGTATTCCTAGTCATCAAAATGAATCCATCCCCGATGTACAGATTCTATTTTATTTGATATATCACAACACAGTTCATGAACTGTGTTTCTTCAGGCACAACGTTTAAAAAATACAATCATGTACAAGGAATTAGACAATGACACACTTTTGTATCTGTTGACATGAACTTGTGTATCTATTGCTATACTGTATTATGTTTCTGTAATCAGAATATGGCAACAGAAAACCAACGTTGGGTAGACGTCTCATGTTTGCTGGAGTCAGGCCAAGATAAAGCGAAAATTCATAGGAAAATTCAGGTGATCTTGTAGAAAGTCACATACATATATATGCCTACTTTATTTTCCATTGATTGAAAAATATCGTCTGCATGAAACTATCACTGACGAATAGCATATATTGCATCCACATTTTGGCTGCAGTATTG
This sequence comes from Flabesymbios commensalis, assembly GCA_964017125.1. Lineage (NCBI taxonomy): Eukaryota > Metazoa > Annelida > Polychaeta > Terebellida > Flabelligeridae > Flabesymbios > Flabesymbios commensalis. The sequence goes on from OZ024905.1 coordinate 20,599,729, forward strand.
TTATTTAATTTTGACAAGTGAGAACTGTCTGATATAGTTAGTGTTCCAAAATCTTTGAATACGGACACAAAAGTAGATTTTAGAAGCGTATGTCTGCATGGTACGTACAATCATCATTAGAACGTGAACAATTGGTGAATGGGGTATTTCCCCATAAAAATGACAAGATTGAAAACAGCCTCATAGCAGCAAAATTATTTTTCCCCCTCTTTTTGCAGTGCCAGGCAAGGATCTTAAAGAACCATTTTTTCTAAAGATTCCAACATGTTTGATTGCATTTGTCAGCTAGGGCATCTATTCCAATATTTTTTATTCTCTTCGTATTTATTGAAATATATAAATAATGACAATACTTTTAAAAAAGTGCAATTTGTAAATAACAAAATGAGCAATATACAGATGACTACGTGATAACAGTTGGTAATAGGGCATGGTATGGAGAGTTACTGAAAGTTTCCTTCACTAGGCCGATAAGGGGTTCTGGGCATGCCTGGAAAATTTAACCCCAGACGGCCGGGAACACATACGTCTGTTGCTGAACAAACTAATGCTGAGACGCCGTGACATATGGCTCAGCTCAGCTGGATGTGATGGGGAGCTACTGAGAGCTGGGTGTGATGGAGAGCTTGATGTGATGGAGAGCTACTAAGAGCTGGGTGTGATGGAGATCTGGGTGTGATGGAGAGCTAATGAGATCTGGGTGCGATAGAGAGCTGGGTGTGATGGTGAACTACTGAGAGCTGGGTGTGATGGAGAGCTTGGTATGATGGTGAGCCACTGAGAGCTGCGTGTGATGGAGAATTGGGTGTGCTGGAAAGCTACTGAGAGCTGGGTGTGCTGGCGAGCTGGGTATGACGGTGAGCTACTGGGAGCTGGGTGTGATAGATAGCTGGGTGTGATTGGGAGCTACTGAGAGTTGGATGTGATGCAGGGCTACTGAGGTGAACTCCAAAATTGACTCTGGAGATTTTTTTTACATCCCCATCCCTGTGATACAGATTTAATATCTTAGACTATCAAAGAGACACTGCTTTGCCCCGCCACCTACATGCTCCTGCCAATGGCCCTATCCATGTTCTACTTGTATTAGTCTCAACAGAGATTAAGGCAAGGTTTAATTTGCCTATCAGTAATTGTCAACTGGTTTACGAAATGATGGTTTTATGTTAATCAGATTATTGATTGGTTTGAAATGAAATTTTACGTGAAATGCAAAACCTCCTAACTGTCAAATAAATTCAAAAAATTGAAAGTCAGAAACACCTATCTGATCTTATAAAAGTGCCATTTTTTTGTCAATACATTTTTTTTAAAGGAGCATATAATAATTATTAATATACATAGCCATTTTGGTAAACAATCTCCACGAATAGTTAAAATTATCCAGTTATTATCGATTTACTCAAAACCTCATTTTTTCAGATAGGTGGTTTTGCGCTTCCGCCATCCATCTAAAAGATAGGAGGTTTTGCGTTTTCACCAACTAACTGTTAGATAGGTGGTTTTTAAGCTTCCACCATCGATATGATGTAAACATGTCCATACACTAACCCATCCATCCATTCATTCATCCACCCATACAATAATCCATCCATCTACCCACCCATCCATCCATCCATCCATCTATTCAACCATCGATCCATCCATCCATCGATCTATCCATTCATCCATCCATCCACGACCACCCATACATATATTCATCAATCTATTCATCCATCTATCCATTCATCCATCTATCGTACATCTGCAAAAATAAAATCACCGATTTTTTTGTGCTTTTAGCCTGATAGTGTCGCTTTAACTACCCGTGCGCATGCACTGACAAACAGTAATCTGAGTATTTTTCCGAGGTATAGCTGTACGCAAAAAAAATCTCCAACTGCCATAGTTTACATTATATGAAAAAAAGATTTCGGTGAACAATGTGGCGGTCACTTAAAGGGTCAGGTCTGAAATCATAAAAATAGGTGATTTTATTTTGGCTTAATATGACCATATGATGTAAACATGTCCATAGACTAGAACTGCAAAAGTTTTTTAATTTTTGTGCTGCGCATTCACCAGTTAGGCCAGATATAGAGACGAAATTCCTGATTTCTACTTATTGACAACCATGTCAAAAATAAGAAATACGGGAATTTCGTCTCTATATCTACCCTAACTGGTAAGTGCGCAGCACAAAAATTTAAATTTTTTTGCAGTTCTAGTCTATGGACATGTTTACATCATATGGTCATATTAATAAGCTAAAATAAAATCACCGATTTTTTGATGATTTTAGACCTGGGCATGCCCCTTCAAAAAAAAAAAAAAAAAAAAAAAAAGTCAATGTCAATCATTGCGTATTATTTGATAGAGTGTGGCGGTTTGTTATATCCCGCTTGTTTCTCCCCTCTCAACAAGGCACCTTACCCTCACGTGATCCACTTGACTCAGGTGTAAGTGAGTAGGGGCCTGCTTAGTGGTACATAGAAAGCAATGTGTGTGATAAATAGATGCAGGACGGTATGCTTTCCGTTTAGTTGAAATGACATAATAATGAACAGGTCCATTGACCAGGGGTAAAATGTAAAGTCGGCTAATAATGCTTCAGACTTGATATCAGACTAACAACCTGCACCTTTACAACTAAGGTAAACTAGAAATTGAGTATATTGAAATTGAGTATAATTGTTAACAAAAAGCTATTTTCAAACACCCAAAGTTGTTGGTTTTCAATTTTCACAAACTTATTAATTACAAATACGAACGACATACTACGTCATTGATTCCGCTATTTCATACAGTCATTGTAACATATAAGCACCATATAGGGTCGATAGGATCGATCGTAACATTTATTAGCACAATTGAAATATTTTCACCCTATATAAAATACTTTGTCTTTGTAATCTATATTGATTTGTGTACAATTATGAAAAACTAGCCTATGTGCAACCAACGTACACTGAGATAATATTTAATAACAATGATATTAACAATGATATGAAATGAAAATGCATGTATGACACACAAGAAAATCTGTTGAGAGTAAATAATAAATTAACCTTTTTACTTATTTTGTATTTGTTTTCAGGAATTATTTATTTCTTTGCATCATATTTCTTAGCTTTTTGGTTCACTTGTTAGGGGCTTGTTATGCATGGTGACAGGTGTTGAAAATAATATAAAATGATCTAGTAGTAGTAGGCCTATAGGCCCACTATAGTCAATAGAAGACAAAATGTTACTGCCACTATTCCTGATATATTGCATAAAAACAAAGCGGGTGTGATATTGGCAGAATGTGTGATATTGGCAGAATAAGCCCAGCGAACACAAGATGCTAACCCAACGGTGTTTACATTTTTGATAACGTCTGCGACGCTAACCCAGCTATAAAACAACATTAGATAATGTTTCGTGTGTGGAGAGAAATTGATTGTCCACTGTGAGCAAATATATAATATACTTCGTATTTCTTCGCTAGGTGGTGCTACGGTGCAAAACGTCTGACTAACGGAGCTGATGCATGTTGAGATAATATCAGAGATATCATAATAATCTCTGATATTATTACTGAAATAATGCTCATTTGAAAGTTTAGAATGTTAGATATTCCATAATTGTCTGTAGTACAGCATAATTAAACAACGTTTAGCTAGTTTAATAATCTGGAATTTTACTTTCTTCAATGGCTTACAATTTTAGCATGAAATAAACACCATAATTCGAATGCGCGATAGGGTCATGTGCATTGTCACGAAAGCATGAACAAGTTATGCCTTAAACTAATGAGTAAGGAAAATAACGACCCCTGGTGACGCGGGGGTCCCGCGTAACTATCGTGGACTAATTTTTATAGGGGCACAGGTCGCCCCGGGTGACCAGCCTACTTATGCTGGATGCCTTGGTGTTGTGATCTGCCCGACAACACAAAAAATAATAATAAGAAAGCCTGATATCTAGAGATGAAAACTAGATGAATTGAACCAATGTGAGGGTAACAGGTTAAAAAAAATGGATCTTTCATATCCTTCACTGAAGCGGGGGCAGTGGTTAAAGCTGTCTGTTTGTAAAGTCAGAGATGGCGTATTCGAACCCCACTCTACCCTTCAAGTTTCAGAAAAACAAAATGTTTCTTCTCCGCTCACCGGTAAAGATTTAATATTGTGGGGAGCTTCCGTGACCGAGAGGTGGCGTGCTAGGCCTCAGACCGCCAGGACTCGAATCCTGTGTCTGGAGGTCATCTCACCATCCTCAGGAGGTTATCTTGGCCCAGTTTAGCCTATGAGCACAAAGGTGGCCTAAAGCCCTATTCATATGTTGTAATAATTAGCCATAATTAGCCATATATTTTACAAGAATAGCTTTCAGCTATAAAAGATAAATTCAACTCTGATAACGAAAAACTGTCCAGCCATCTGATAAAAGTGCAAAGTATTTATATTACAAAACAATTGAAAATAAAAACAGTGTTAACAATAAAAATATACACCACACTTTTTCAAAATTAAAATGTCCACTACATATTTGTCTTTAAAGGAGAAATCAGCATAGTTATAATTTATTTATTTTATTGGTGTGGTAGTGGACTGGTGATGGTGATGATGGTGGTAGTGATGGTGGCGGTGTCGGTGGTGTTGGTAGTGTTGTTGGTGTTGATGGTGATGATGGTGTGGTGATGGTGATAGAGGTTGTGATGGTGGTGATGACGATGGTGGTGATGATGGTGATGACGGTGGTTGTGTTGGTGGTGATGATGATGGTGGTGATGATGGTGGTGTGATGGTGGTTGTGTTGGTGGTGATGATGGTGGTGGTGGTGATGATTATGATTAAGGTGGTGATGATTGTGCTGCTGGTGGTGGTTGTGCTGCTGGTGGTGGTGGTGATGATGATGGTGGTGGTGGTTATGAATATGGTGGTGATGCTGGTGTTGGTGATGATGTTTGTGATGGTGGTGGTGATGGTAGTGGTAATGATGCAATAACGGTCGGTGATGATGCCATTGATGGTGATGTTGTTGGCGATGATGATGATGATGATAGTGGTTGAGGCGCCCTTAACTGGGGCACATGCAAGTGTCTGATAGTGTGGGTGCACGTTCTTTTATTTCTGCCAAATAGTTTTAAAAATCCGCTAAATTCGCCAAAATATATATTTTTCAATACTGGATCCGCCCATGTCTGGATACTGTGTCAGATTATCTGCACACTGCTTGTAGCGAGGATAGCACTTCAAGCACAGTAGCGTTAATTTCGACCCCTGCCCACTAGGGTAAGCTATAGGCCTATAGTCCTACCTGTCATTCTTTATACGTCTAGTTTCTTAGAAATTTTCTGCCACACATTTCTTGTCCACCTTCAATAGTGTTAAACATAGGGTTTCGTTTGCCATATTTGCAGATTATCAGATGATTATATGTCCAAGTTAGGTTTATCCTCACAAATTTGGCAAAACAAGCGGCGATACACGGGAAAGCCCATCTGTGTGACGTCATTTTCTGGAATTCCCCATGCGTTTTTGCCATGCGGTGCGGAAAAAATCGAGCATTGTTCGATTTTCTACCTGCGCGGCAAATCACCCGCGTGGGTTCCGCGTGTATGGAAATGATACATGGATTTAAACAAGGCTGGATAATACGGCACCCGCGCGGGTACCCGCGCGGGTCGACCCGCGCGGGTTAAACCTTACCAATGGAAACGGGCCCTAACCATTTGATATGTTTCTCCGATTTCACCCAGAAAAATCGCGCGGGTCGACCCGCGCGGGTTAAACCTTACCAATGGAAACGGGCCCTAACCATTTGATATGTTTTCCGATTTCACCCAGAAAAATTGATCGGGTAGATGGAATTACCAGCGCGACAATCTACAACAAATCATCCGGACATAGGCCCTACGTTTTGTCCAGCAGTGTGCCCAATGCTAATTTAGGCCTACATGTTACTGAAATGCACCTTCTGTTACTGACGGTAGCTTAAGGGGAGTTTACTTATATTGTTTAGTAATTTGCAAACTCCTTGTGATTTGCAAACTCCTTGCAAAGCTCTTTTAACACCCTAATGGATATTGTATAAGAGTGCAAAAATACATAGGTATCTGTCTTTTTGAACTTTTTTCTGGGTGGACTCTCTATTACTATTCCTAGTCATCAAATTGAATCCATCCCCGATGTACAGATTCTATTTTATTTGATATATCACAACACAGTTCATGAACTCCGTTTATCCTGGCACAACGTTTAAAAAATACAATCATGTACAAGAAATTAGACAATGACACACTTTTGTATCTGTTGACATGAACTTGTGTATCTATTGCTATACTGTATTATTTTTCTGTAATCAGAATATGGCAACAGAAAACCAACGTTGGGTAGACGTCTCATGTTTGCTGGAGTCAGGGCAAGAAAAAGCGAAACTTCTTGTAGAAAGTCACATAGATATATATGCCTACTTTATTCTCCATTGATTGAAAAATATCGTCTGCATGAAACTATCACTGACGAATAGCATATATTGCATCCACATTATGGCTGCAGTATTGCTATTTTATTTTGACAAGTGAGAACTGTCTGATATAGTTAGTGGTCCAAAATCTTTGAATACGAACACAAAAATAGATTTTAGAAGCTTATGTCTGCATGGTACGTACAATCATCATTAGAACGTGAACAATTGGTGAATGGGGTATTTCCCCAATTAAAATGACAAAATTGACAACAGCCTCACCAGCAGAAATATGTACTTTTCATAGCAGCAAAATTATTTCTCCACTTTTTGCAGTGCCAGGCAAGGATCTTAAAGAACCATTTTTTCTGAAGTTTCCAACTTGTTTGATTGCATCTGTCAGCTAGGACATCTATTCCAATATTTTTTATTCTCTTCGTATTTATTGAAATATATAAATAATGACAATGCTTTTAAAAAAGTGCAATGTGTAAATAACAAAATGAGCAATATACAGATGACTACGTGATAACTAGTTTAAGGCCCCATCGTTGATACGCCTTAGCTATGTTGTTGAACGAAAGAGCCAAGGTTTGCCAGTGCAAATGGTTACTGCTCATAGATTATGACCAGACTTCTTGATCTGCACTTTGGCCATTGTTTTTTGGTAAACGTTTGTACATCAGAACTGTTACAGTATTTCTTGAAAGTTTTGATGAATCAGATTCATGTTGTCGACTAAAAATGAAGATGCAAGATATGTGTCCGTTGGGAAATACCGGCTACTGTCAGTGTTGTTCCTAATCCACTTTTGTTCGTGCAATTTTGTTTAGTGTTGTGAGATCAAGTCAACACTCTTCTTTTACACCTGCGTACAATATTACAATATCTAGTCTAGTTTTGGTATGTTTCCGAATACCACAACCTTCACCTTCACATAAACAACCAAGATGACACAAAGCATTGACATGTTGCCAGAGATGGACTCGACATACAGAAAACCATTAGAAACCACGTTTCACACAATAAATTTAAACAAACCGTTCGAAAGTTGTCTATATAGGCCCACAAGACATTTGTTGGGGCCATCATGTATTTTGGCTTTTTGTGCGATTTCAATCTGTGTTAGTGGGTGTAAGTAGGGAACCATGTGATGATGCATGAACAATTACCAGAATTGCTCCTAGATTTCAATGTTGCTTATTCAATATCTCGAACATAAACACATCAGCACATCAGCCATCTTAACACATCAGCCATCTTGAATGTTATTATGACGCCATGTAAGGCTGCGAAATGTATCATAAATGAATTACCTGACCTCAAAAATGTTAGTGTAGATACCAAGATCAGGATTCTATATGTACTAGAAACCGAGATATTGGAGGTGATGATTAACATGGTGGCCATTTTAAAATTCAAAAAATGGCGTCCGATACCTCAATGATTCTCATAGGCAGCAAGCTTAATATGAATCTACATACCATTAACTACACGTGTGCCAATTTTTTTCCTTTTGTCAAATTTTGCACAACTGTTTCACTTAACAGCTGTACTATTATTAATGGCATTATATTGATCTGCTCCTATATAATGGCACAATATGTGATCCCATGAAGAAAGAGGCTGACATTTGCTGTAGGCCTACTACCGTACGATATCCACAATTAAATGCAGAAAATTATTCACAGTGCATAGAGGTTGAATAATACAGTGGCTATGTACAGTAGATGAGTTCAGGTGAGAATTATCAAATCAAATCAAAATAGTTTATTAAAAAAAATACAAAAATATCAACTTATACAGTGATATCAAAAATAAATAAAAGTAAGACACCTTTCATTATATTGGCACAAATTATTGTTTGAAAGGAAGAGAAATGAAGTCAATGACTTATACTAAGTTCACTTCCTATTTACCGTGTTTACATTGAGTAATAATACATCTATGATTGACTCGAAATAGGTAAATAAATATATGATGAATCTATTAAATTTCTCATTTATCTTTTAAATGTAATCACCATAATATGTGATTGAATCAAGTATTATTTATATAATTACCCAAGGAATAGGATGTGCACGTTTTCTTTAATACACAAATTTTATTAATGGTTGTAATATTATTTTTGAGAGAATTTCGTAGTTTAACCCCAGCTACACTCACTGTCATAAATTTTATGGTAGTGCGAACATATTTTTGATTAAATTTACCAATTTGTCTTGCTTTGTATGAATTGGAATTGATTGTAAATAATGATTGTATTCCTATAGGCAATAAATTATTTTTCAGCTTAAACATCAGGTCCGGGTCCAGCCGTTTTTAAATGGCCGCCCGTTTAAAAACCACCGTGCGTTTATAAGCACTCGCAACGCACTTCCGGTGAGTGTTTATAAACACCCAGGCATTTATAAATGGTCGGCCAATATGACTGACTAACTGTACATTTTATTCCATAAAATCAGCTATTTTCTCTTAATTATACCAGATTTGGTATAATGTATAAATTGACACAACACATCACTACTTAGTTATGAACTTAATTGAGGAGCAGAATCTGTGAAATACGATGCTTTAATTGGTAAAAAACATGAAAAATAGATTTTCTGACCACTGACTCCCACCTCCTTAAAGTGTCATTGCTAAAAAATGTATGCGTTGGGGGTACACTCTGCTAATACCATGATGTGGTGGATATAGTGGTATATTCTATGTGGCATCTTTTTTGTACACACGATTTAGTGCACAAAACATATATACAATCCAGGAGCGCTGTCATTTATCCCACTTCCTAGGTGAGTTCTGCGGAAATTTACCTTACAAAAAAGACTAAAATGTAGATTATTATATACTTAACTAAACTGCGTCTTCATATTGGCAATTCATGTGAAGTTATGCACTGTTTTTCGTCATTTTATGGGGCTGGTCCCTTTGCTATTCTGCCATGAACAGCCAAAAGGCTTACTCTGCTTACTTAACAAGTAAGCTGATACTGCCTTTTGGCTTTGCACGGCAGTATACAAGTAAACGAGGCCGACCATTTATAAATGCCCGGATGTTTATTAACACTCGCCGGAAGTGCGCTCGTTTTTAAATGGGCGGCCATTTAAAAATGGCTGGACCCGTACCAGTTTATAAGCAATCAAATCAACAAACTTCAATATACCACACTCATAAAATAACGGACTGGTATTAGTGCGCATATCATTAATACCACAAATACCTCTAATTACTTTTTTCTGAATTAAGATGATAGAATTTACCTTAGTTTTGTAGGTGTCTCCCCATATTTCTGAACAATAATTTATATATGGAAGAAATAATGAATAGTATAATGTATATAGACTATCATAATTTAACACACGTTTTGTTCTGAAAATGATACCTTAGACTTTGAAAAAATTTGAAGTTACTGATTTTATATGTTCCTTACAGTTAAGACCTTCATCCATCTGAGCATCCAGAAACTTTGTACCACAAACTCTTGTCAGAATGAACTCAATTGAGACATTAATGAGTTCACCCTTGTCAACTTTACCAAAAACTGTATAATTTGTGTTTGAAATGTTTAGTGATAATTTATTTAAAGCAAACCAACTTTTTAATTTAATTAATTCCATACTCATAACTTTACATATATATTTTATACATTTTCCACTAAAAAACTAATTTGTATTATCTGCAAATAAAATACATTTAATCAGTTTTGACACGTTACAAATGTCATTTATGTACAATAAAAACAACTGTGGTCCAAGTACTGATCCCTGTGGCACCCCACAAAATGTTTGTAACATGCCCAATGTTGCAATATCCATATTTACATATTGTTTTCGCCCAGTCAAATAACTCTTTACCCAATTATTTGATATTCCTCTTACCCCATACCTGTCCAGCTCTTTCAATAAAATGTTATGATCAATTATGTCAAAAGCTTTCTTTAAATCAATAAATACACCTTTATTTTTCTTGTCTATTGATGAAGTTAATTCTTCTACTAATTCTAATAAAGGAAGATTAGTTTACATAGTTTGCCTAAAACCATACTGACTATTTGATAAAATGTCATGTTTGGAAATAAATTTATCTAATCGGCTATAGTAAATCTTTTCAAATAATTTTGAAAACTGAGGAAGTAATGAAACAGGCCTATAATTTGTGAACAAATCTTTTTCTCCTCCTTTATATAATGGAATCACCCTAGCAATTTTCTTATCATCGGGAAAAATGCCCGAACTTAGAGATAAGTTACAAATGTACACAAAAAGTTTTGAAATGGATTTGATGACACTTTACATTATGTTCATGTTAATACCATTATATCCAGTAGATTTTTTTGGTTTACACTCTTGTACAATCTTAGCAATCTCTAATTCATCTGTGTCAAATAAAAACATAGAATCTGTAACAGGTGCTTTCATGTAAGCAAAAATTGATTCATCACCTGATGGAGGAACTATATTATTGGCAAAATTTGGTGCAATATTTACAAAAAAATTGTTAAAACCTTGTGCATTTTTATTTTTATCACTTATAGTAGTACCATTTACTTTGAAAAATTCAGGAAGGAAGTACATGTTCCGTTCTGTTTCTTAATTACATTAATAATAATTTTCCAAGTACCTTTCACATCGTTTTTATGTTTTTGAAATAATTTAGAATAATAGTTTTTTTTCTGCCTTTCTTAATATAAATGTTACTTTATTTTATACAATTTACAACGTGTCTTATTTTCCAATGATCTATGTGAAAGAAACCTTCTGTACAATCTGTTCTTTTTCTTACATGCATTTTTCAAACATTTACTAAACCATGGTTTTAAATCATTATTATAAACCCTCTTTTCTTTAAAAGGACAATGTTTATCATACAAATTCGTAAAAAGATTTTTTAAATAGTCTTGTATGATGTATGAACATGATTGCTGGACATGATACAAACTTGTATCACTAATTTGTCGCACTCTTTTATACTTAGATTTAGAAGTTGTTGTTATGTGTGCTTTTTAAAAATACCATTACACATTGTAAATACAGGTAAATTATCACTTATATCAGTGGTGATTATGCCATTAACAGTTTCATGTGTAATATTATTTGTAAATACATTGTCAATTATTCAATTACTGTTGCTGTAAATTGCGTTATACGAGTTGGTTTATTTATCAGGGTATACAGCCCATGACTATACATCATGTCAAGGAACATTCTTGTATCACAATTATGCTCATATTTTAACAAATCAATATTGTAATCACCCATTAAAATGATGGAATTATTTTTCTTACATAAATCTGTAAGAAAATTTTCAAGAAAAGTTGGTCATTAAATAATTGTAAATTAGTACCAGGTGTTCTATAAATACATCCAATAATAGTTTTTATTTTTCGAGCTTGAAACTTCTACAAAGACAGTTACCATCACATTTTCTATTACTTGAGACAGAGCGTTCAATTTATCAAAATATAAATGGTTCCCAATATAAAAGGATACACCACCTACTTTATTATATTTCCTAGTGATGTGGACAGAAGTATATAACCATTTAATTCATACAAATTACCGTTGTCACTATCGGCCTGCCAGTTTCAGAAACCGCAACAATATCAACAGTAGCATTAACTGAGTTACACCTAACTCTATTTTATCAAAATTAGCTTGTAAACTTCTTGCATTAAAAGTGCATAACAGCTAGACCATTGCAGTTTTTCAACTTATTACTGACTTGCCCATTCTGTATATTATTCACAACTCATATTTACAGCATTATAAAAGTTGTTATCAGGATCAAGATCTGTATTCCTATCTCAAAATTTATAATCCTTATATTTGAATTGTTGAAAATTATTTTTAGAACATACCTGCATTCGTGTGGAAATAAATTCTAGAAACAACTCTCTAATTCTTATATTTGCGAATGGAAATATATCAGATTTATCCATTTTCTACTGAGAAAATACTAAAATGTAAAATACTAGAAACAATTCTATAAGATAATACATCAATGTCATTATAGGTCTATCATATTTGATTACATGGTGCATATAAAACACAAAAATAAAACAAACATAAAACAATTATGATAGGTCAGCATGTATTGTCAACATATGATGAAGCAGACTGCAATAGTCTACTTGCAAATTCTGTTAATGTCCTAGATGGTACTGACAGTGTTTATGGGATGGGGGGGAGATATACAAGACGACCTAAGTTGGGTAAATTCAAGGGTCCTTTTACATACAGAGGAGTCACCTTATGGAACGAGCTGCATTAACACATTAGAAACATGGCTAAATTATTTTAAGACAAACTTACAACCTTCATTAGACCTGACAATGTTTAATTTTTTTGGTTTTGACACAAAATGTATGACTTATCGATTTTTTTTCTTTTTTTTTGACCAGGGTTCCTGAACCCTCTGATCCCGATCGCCATCGTGTTAATGTGATTTTATGTGTTGTAGCATAATTATGCGAGTTTTTTATCACTTAATTGTGCGTCAATAAATGTATACGGGCCCCTTGGGAAACCAGCATATAATACTTAACTATTGATTTTACATGTGTATATAATGAATCGATGTATCATGCTGAAAAGGTTACCCTCAAGACAAAATTCAATATTCCCAGTTAGTATCATATATTCGCTGTTGCGATGGAACAAAAATATTCCCGATTTCATAGAGAATGTCAGCTGACTCAGCATCACGGAGATCCGACATAAACACCCCGTCTGATAACAAAGGCGACGGAACCGTCCCTAAACAGCAAAATAAAATATAAAATGCCAAGAGCAACAGTCAGCCTGATGTGTGATAATACTTATGTCAGACCAGGAAAGCAAATACAATGTGAAATACAAACACATCGTAGACCTTACAATAATGAATATGTATGAGGTCAATATTTTTCAACATGTGATGTGCCTCAGTCTCAGCAAGCACAGGTACAACTGACAGTCTTCAAGATTGAAGTGCACCACATATATAACAAAACGAACATCTAATTTGAAAGTTATGAGGCACCCGGACTTTCACTGGTTCATGGGTTCAGAAGTAGTCAAACTATTATCTCCTCAAAACACGCATAATTAATTTTTGCAATAGGGTTGATAATTATATGGTTTTCGCTGCTCATGATAGTTGTAAATTGTTCAGTTGTGGTTAGGGAGTTAAAGTTTGTGATATATTTTTAAGAACATAATTTCACGAAAGTAGCAAAATTCTAAGTAAATAAGACTATATCATTTGATCTACGGACATATGGTCCTAATGGTCGGTTGCACGCCAGTATGTATTGCCCAGGTGACTGGGCTATAATGGTATGCAAATGATCTTGTGAACTGAATATCTGCCTGACTTGTTATAATGAGAATTTATTTATATTTCATCTGTGGGCCTATAAGCTTACCAAATGTAAAATAACTATTTAATGTGTTTATGAGTTTCTAGGCTGATAACATGTTCAAATTAACCGTTCGAAATAAACATATAGCCTGGTGAGTATGACACATCTTGGCGAAGTGAGCTGGTCAAAGGCTAACAGTCAACTGACTATATAAAATAGGCAGTGACTAATCGTACGTGAGTCTTATAATGCAACTCTATGGGGTGCATTATTGACTCCCATTATAACTCTGCCTTACGAATAGCCACTTTGTATATAACTTAGTATTGGGGTCGGGCTATACAGTGAAAGACACAGTCTATGTACGTACATATACGAACCATATATGGTCCGTACCATGTACGTAAATATATTAAGTAAGCTCGCTATTAATTCAGGAGTTTTTATTATTCAAACCTAATCCGTACAGATTCAATTTAGGAGCTCTGGCAATAGATTCAAATCACTTCATGGCCCCCGTGGCTTTTTTTTGTTGGGCAGGTGTGTGTGGCTGGCAGCAAATCGGTAAGTGTATCAACACCAGGGTTCAAATCAGATAATGTAAACATATTTTATAAACAATTGAAGCAATACAAATGTAATTGATGCTTCTCTTGCGATGAAAAAAAAGTAAAAATAATTGTTGCCTGACAAGTAGGCTAAACAAAGTGGTATGGTATTGCTGCACAAAAATCATTATACATTAAACCATGCATTGATATACAAATTCAAGAATAGTTATGGCAATTATTTAAAGACCCATGACAAATTAAATCGGTTAATTGGTGGCGTTAACATATTCTTGGGTAGTCTGTTTTATTATAAAATTATTTGTGACATTACATTATCAAACGTACCATTAATATACGGAATACGGCGTCAGCTCATCGGTGTTGGCTCTATCACTGAAGTTAAGCAACGTCGCACCCGGTTCATAATTGGATGGGTGACCGCCTGGGACTGCCAGGCGCTGTACACTCGTGTGGCTCACGTAAATCAGATGGCTCGTCCGACTGACCTAGAGTTGGACGTAAAATAACCTCAATGGACGTAGGTGCAGTTTCCATCCGGCGAAACCCTAGAAAATCCACAATGTGCGAGTACTTGGCACATAAAGCGAATTTGCTTGGAATGAAAATCGCTTGATGCACCTCAATGGCTGCTCAGCTGTATATCTCCAAGGGGACTTGGTTGAATTGGAATTTGAATCATAACAGGCCTTGCTAAGTTACTCTGCGCCTTATAATCAATTGAGATAAGGCATAATATAAATGCAATAATAATATTAATAATAATAATAATAATAATAATAATAATAATAATAATAATAATAATAATAATAATAATAATAATAATAATAATAATAATAATAATAATAATAATAATAATAATAATAATAATAATAATAATAATAATAATAATAATAATAATAATAATATAATAATAATAATAATAATAATAATAATAATAATAATAATAATAATAATAATAATAATAATAATAATAATAATAATAATAATAATAATAATAATAATAATAATTATAATAATAATAATAATCATAATAATAATAATAATAATAATAATAATAATAATAATAATAATAATAATAATAATAATAATAATAATAATAATAATAATAATAATAATAATAATAATAATAATAATAATAATAATAATAATAATAATAATAATAATAATAATAATAATAATAATAATAATAATAATAATAATAATAATAATAATAATAATAATAATATTAATAATAATAATAATAATAATAATAATAATAATAATAATAATAATAATAATAATAATAATAATAATAATAATAATAATAATAATAATAATAATAATAATAATAATAATAATTAGGCCTACTGATGCCATGCAAAAGAACATGAGTAGTAAACAAATCAGAAACAGAAACAAATCATATAAAATAACCCTAGCAACAATTTATAGTGGCCATTCGAGAAAAAAATGAGACGTAGGCTAATTGTCTCTGGGAGACCACATTCACATCATAGCAAATAAATGTCGTCGTAATTCGCTGCGCATCTCATCAGTACACGTACCACTAATATGTTGAACAGTTGGTTTCCAAGATAATAATCTGGGTTAGGCCTACATATTGGTTTTTGGGTTTTGTTGAGTGCGTTTCCTGTTCCACTTTCCCCTTTAAGCATTTGTTGCAACTATTATCGAGAGCTGGCATCATTTTTCGTAAATGCGAGAAATCTAATGGTGGGAACCCTCAGAAAACGCGATAAAAGTGTCATTTAAAACAAATGCTTTCATCAATTCTACAATGATGTAGTGGCGTCAGAACCGGGGGAGCAGGGGGGCAGTTGCCCCCCCCCCCCCACTTTTTTTGACTGATGAAAAAAGTCAGTTTGCCATCACGTAAAAAATCTTTTATTTGACTTGTACCGCTAATTGATACCTTGACATATGTGGGGAAAAGTTGCTTGAAAGTAATATGCCTAACATAGAAAAATGAAATATTTCACTTATCCTCGCTTTGACTTAGCTGACTTAGCTTTGTCAGCTGATTTCTTTTAGTAGTGTTTTATGTAGCAAAAACTTTTTTTACAAATGCAACATAAAAGTCATGACTGATATGGATAAGTTTTTATGACTCAAATCGGATGTGAAGTGGGCAATATCAGATGCAAATCCAGGATCTGAAGGAAGGAGCATCGGGGTGTATTTGCTCAAGATTTTCTTGGGTAAAGTTAAATCACGTTGGAGGACTTATATGACAAAATTATTGACTTTTCTCTGACTATGCCTAATAAGGTGAAGTGTTTTTTCCTGCCAATTCAGGTTTTTGATAAAAAATTCCTGACTTCCATTATTAAAGTGTAACGCAAAGGAGCGCAAATCGTTTTAAGCACAGCCACCCCCTGTCCGAAAAAGTCAATGCTTTACAATATGTCATTTTTCTTCCTAACCTAAAAGGACCCCGTGGGTTAACCTCAATTTTTTTTTAATTTTGTAAAGAAGTAGTGTAGGCCTATCCCACACATCATAATTTTATTTTTTTCAGAATTGTTTTGATAAAAGAAAAATATATCAACATTTCTATGAATCCAGTGAAAACCTAAACAAACTATTTGTATACCTAAGAGACAGTTGAATCTACCCACAACATTGGGCAACATGTTGATTCCGTCGGCCCAGTGTTGGTCGATTTTGATGAAATTTTGCAAGGATTATTAATTTTTCGCATTAGGCGGAAAATACCGTAACATTTTCAAAAAAAATATTGTATAGTTCGAAAGTTAGACCATTTGATATGTAGTAAATTTGTATTTACGACGTCCCTCTATAAACCCATTGATTAACTGGTTAAATTGAAGTTTGTTTTTAGCCCTGAATTGCATTACATGGCAGATGGTCTAACTTTTCAACCATAGAATATTTGTTGATGACAATTTTGCGGTATTTGCAGCGTGATTCGAGAATAGTCCTTGCTAAATTTCATGAAAATCGGTTGAGAATTGACTGTGAAATCGGCGAAAAACATGCGATACAACTTAATGTGACGGCTGGTATAGAGTGGCTTTGATCACAACGGCTGAGACGTGGGAATTTGTGGTATAAATTTGTGGTATATTTTGTTTACATGGCAATATACGATCTGGATATAGGGGCCTAAAACTAGTTTTGTCTTTTTCAGCGCTTTAAAATTGTTTTTTATTTTTTTTATTTTTAGTCTAGATTATTCATGTTAGTAGGGTAGGCCCCTATATAACTTCATATAGCCTACGTTAATTTTGCAAAATTGAAATATCAGCATAAGTTGATATTCCAATATTGTTTTCTTTTATAAAAAAAAATCAAGAAAAAAACTTTTTTTCGTCAATATGTAC
This sequence comes from Flabesymbios commensalis, assembly GCA_964017125.1. Lineage (NCBI taxonomy): Eukaryota > Metazoa > Annelida > Polychaeta > Terebellida > Flabelligeridae > Flabesymbios > Flabesymbios commensalis. Next base: position 20,617,422 of record OZ024905.1, read on the forward strand.
TGTGAGAGAAAAATGTCTGGTCTGCCTACTATAATTAGGGAAATTCATGCAGTTTTGAGGATGGTGAGAAGGGCCGAAGTGTGTTCTGGTAATATGCATTTCATCATTTTTTTCCCCTTTTTCCAATTGTGAATTGCCTGAATAACTACGTACAAAAACACAAGTAGGCCTATTCAAGAACTTACAAAAACTATGTATTAAATAATGTGCTTTGAAATTCATCTGAGAAGCTCTCAGACAACACAAAATCAGAAAAAAAATCGATGGGGGCTTACAGCGCCCCCCGGACCCCCAGCTGAAATTCAAGGTCGCTGCGCTCGCACGGAAGTCACACACAAATGTACTTTTGTCCCCCCCCCCACTTTCAAAATAATCTGACGCCACTGTGATGGCGTCATTTCTACCAGTAATAGTGAGAAAAAAGGACAAACAAACAGAGAAAGCTGTTATTGCAGTGTCTCACAAATTCACATGAATCCTAGAAAAAAAAATGTAGATCTAGGCTATTTTTAGAGATTCAATAAAGGAAGTCTAATTAAGACTGCAAAAGTCATTCATAATATATTCAGGAAACGGTGAGAGAGACCGGAGATAAGAGGATACGAGGATAGCATTTGTTTGCAACCCTACAACAGCTATTTTTTACGGCAGAGTTATAACGGTAGTGAATGGCAATTGCCTAACCTGTGCTTTTCATTAACAGCCAGCGGGGATACCCTTAAACAAGTTCCCAAGTTCCGGGAACTTCAAGTTCCCAATTTTCAAGTTCCGGGAACTTCAGGTTCCGAAATTCCGAAATAAAAGTTGACAAAAAAATGTTTTTTCCTATTTCAACAAAAAACATTTGAGATACTGCTTTTTGACTTTTCCGCATTATAGATTGCCAAGCTGCGCACATGAATGGAATTAAATGTGGTTTTCTAGACGGCGCACACTAATTGTTATGTACTTCATATGACGAATTAGGCCTCTATGTGTAGGCCCGACGTTGACCCAAAATGGAGGTAAAGTTTGCCCAACGTCTGTGATCTTACAGCAGCATTAATCCAAGATCGGGTCAATGTCTGTTTGAAATTGATGGGAGATTTACAGCTGGTATTAGGCAGCCATCCACAAAAGAGTTGATCTGAGTAGGCCCAGTTCAAAGACTATTATAACATGCCGCTATTTATTCATAGAAAATATATAATGATATATATAGGGCTTACCCAGCTAACAATTTAACATTCTAAGAACATTAGGAGAACATTCCCCGTAAGGTTATATGAACGTTCTCTGGGAATGTTATTAGAACGTTCACTTGTGGAGTTTTTGTTAGGTTATATGAACGTTAGGTGTGAACGTTAGGAAAAAAAACTAAATGGAACATAAAGGGAACGTTCTCTCAACATTCTACGAACATTAGAAGAACGTTAGGTGTGAACGTTAGGAAAAAACCTTAATGGAACATTAAGGGAACGTTCTCTCAACATTCTGCGAACGTTAGGAGAACGTTCCCAGTACGTTATGTATGAACGTTAGGAAAAAACTTCAATGAAACTTACAGGGAACGTTCTCTCAACATTCTGCGAACGTTAGGAGAACATTAGGAGAACGTTCCTAGTACCGTTCTATGAATGTTCTTTGAGAATGTTATGGGAACGTTCTCTTGTGGCGTTTTTGTTAGGCTATGGGAACGTTAGGTATTTTTCAATATTTTTTCGAAAGAAAAAACTAGTAGTGAATATGATTATTTTTTTATTATAGACATTTTATTATAAACATTTCTTGTACATGCTATACAAATTCCTCTGTCTGATTCCCTCTCGTGCCATTGTTTTATTTCTTTTTCTGCAATGAAAATAACAAAAGTCAGTTTTGCAAAAAGGCAGTAACATATTGTAACATGATTAGATTTTGTTTAAATGCTACTCAGATTATTTTGAAAAAAAGATCATGCGTGGGGGGCTCGTGGAAACTCCTGTAAAAAATCCTGTAGCCTGTAGTTAGTGGAATATATTAAGGGCTATAGTGGGGGTTCCTGAAAAATGGATAGTTGAATTTGGCTCCAGGCTAATTGAGATACAAATGTGCTACCCTACACTAATTGAGATAAAATACTGAATTGCAGGAAAAATATAAAAATACGAACTACAGTAGAACCTGCTATGAGCAGTCACCCTTGTGCCACAGGAGAAGTGGCCATTTAACACAGGGTGGCTGTTCATAAGATGTTCATTTGTATGCAAAATGGCATTTTGGGGGATGGCCAAGTGCCAGTGGCCTCCCATAGGAGGTTGCCTCCTAATAAGAGTGGCTACTCATAACAGGCTACACTGTATTACACAAAATTTAATACCATTAAATTGGGTATTAAATTTTAAACCATTAACTACATATATATATAAATGTTTGCATATAAACATGTATTATTTTGTCAGAAATGTATAGCCCTTGAATTGTTTTTTAATAAAGTATGTCAACAACAAAATGCGGTAATTTACCTTGTACTTGGAGCCCCCAGGTCTGTGGGGCGCATATCGAAAGAATTCGATTAGCTCCTCATGCATGTCTCTTGTCTTTAGGTTCTTATATGATTCTTCGCATGCCTCTAGAGAACAGAAAACATAAAACACAATGAAGCTTGTTTTATCTGTGGTGTGTACTGTTCAATTGTATCACTGCAATCCACAGCTACAAAGAAACAAGACTACATAAGTCCAGGAGCTCCCGCTCCGAATTAAAATTTGATTGAAGTCATTTTGTGTAGTGTTATTAATGTAGTCCTAGGCTAGATAAAAAATCAAGACGCAAGACAACTAGGTCTAAGAGGCTCAGTCTAAGAGCAAGATAAGAACTGGACAGTCAGTCAGAGATGGCAAACCTCCATTGAAATTAATGATCTTGATCAGTATCCTAGTAATGGTCCTAGTAATGGTAAATATAGGCTGATTGACCGTGATTTTGAATTTGATCTAGCTAAAAAAATTCAGGGTGCATCCTCTCCCGAAACCTCACATTTTGTTTTATAGTAATAATATAGTAATAATGGCCGATAGACGGCCATTTTGAATTAAATCGAGTCGAATTTTTTTTCAAAATGCATCCTCTCCTGAAACGACACATTTTGTTTTATAGACTGAGCCTCCATGTGAAAGTGAATAATGGCCGATAGACGGCCTTTTTTAATTTGATCGAGTCAATTTTTTTCAAAATGCATCCTCTCCTGAAACATCACAGTTTGTTTTATAGACTGAGCCTCCATGTGAAAGTGAATAATGGCCAATAGGCGGCCATTTTGAATTTGATCGAGTCGAATTTTTTGAAGATGTATCCTCTCCTGAAATCTCACATTTTGTTTTATAGTAATGGTCCAGCCATCTAGCACGATTTACCAGATATCGGCCATGTAAAAGTGGATAATGGCCGATAGGCAGCCATTTTAGAATTAATCAAGTCAACATTTTTCAAGATGCATCCTCTCCTGAAACGTCACATTTGGCGCCGTTCAACAATTACGTAACACCTAGAGGGGCGAGGGGGGTCAAGCGATGCGTTACGGACCGTAGTCAACACAGCGTTAAAAAGCGTTACGAAGGGGGGAGAGTGGATCAAAAATCTCTCAAAAAAGCGTTACGTAATTGTTGAACAGCCCCTTTTGTTTTATAGTAATGGTCTACCATCCCTCCCTCATGATGTTAGTAACCACTGCGAAATCCGAAACAAACATTTTTTCATGGCCTGGCAGAATTTTTTTTTAACCCTTACACTGCTGCATAAAATTTGCAGCATGTGTGGTTTCCCACTAAGTAATATCTGGCACAAACATCTGATGAACAACTGATATTAAAAGCCATTATATTACAAACAAACAGAAAGACACCACAAAACAAAACTAAAAACTAGGGTGCGGCCTAAATCTAATGCGCACGCTCATCTAAGACAGAGAAAAAAACATAGTGGCCTAACTCCGACATCAATATTTGGCCTGGAATACAAAGTTTGGAATACAAATTTGTAGACAGAAACAAGAAGGTGAATCGATGCAGGCTTTGATGACTTGCAGCCCCTGTTGTTTATGCCCCCGCCAATTTTTTTAGGGGCAGTCAAAATAAATATTATTTTGACCCACATCGAACCCCACCCCCACCCAATAATTATTGAAACCAAGTCAAGATAGACTACCCTATTTTTTTCAAATATCATTTTGACCTAGTCTACCTGCCCATCCCCCCCCCCCACAAAAAATAAATTGAAATAGATCTATGTTTTTTTTAAAAACAGTTCAAATAAAAAAGAAGTCTAAATAAATAGATCTAGACTAGACCAAATTATTAAAAAAAAATAATAATTAAATAATATAAGTAAATTAGATCGAATAAATAGGGTTTAGACTATATTTGACATTTGATGATTTGCTTGACCCACCTGCCCCCCCCCCCCCCCACACCCGAAAATAATTAAATCTGAAGAGGGTAGAGACTAGGCCTATAGTCTGTCCGACGGTGGAAGATGGACCAAAATGAAAGTTAGCTTTTTGGTATCCGTGCAGTCAGTCAATTTTCAAGCGATTGTCACGAAATTTTGCCACTATTAATATCTAGTAATTTGGCAACAACCTTGGAAATTTCGCGAAATTCGATTTAGTATTTCAAAAGTTAGACCAATTGACATGTACAGAATTCTGAGAATAAACCCGAATGAAATTACTGGGTTTAGACAAGTTATAGAGGAGCGTCATAAATAGACATTTAGTAGGCCTACATGTCAAATGGTCTAACTTTTGAATTATCTAATATTTTTTTTACGACATTTTCAGGATCGATGCCAAATGACTAGAAAATAAGGTATGCAAAATTTCATGAAAATCGTTGGAGAATTGACTGACTGGATACTGAATAGCTAACTTTCATTTTGGACCATCCCCCACCGTCGGACAGACTGTGTCTGTAGTGTAGTGTAGACAGTGTGGACTGTCTGTAGTCTAGGACTAGGCCTAGTCTAGGTCTAGACAGGGCACCTGTCTGGCTCTCAGGGGGCGGGACCGGTTGACAATGTTGACTAGCCTAGGTCTAGAGACAGACGGCACAGAGTCTGTGACTCTGTCTACTCTAGACCTAACGTTAGTCTACTGATAAAAATGTAATAATTTGCCATTAGGTCTTTTCCCTTTATTATCACCCGGGCCCGGCGGGGTGAGACTGAGAATGTCAAGTCAACAAACTTACAGGCTTACCTCGTCCAAACGGTGGCTTTTTCCATAGCCTATAGGCAAAACACCTGAAATATGCCGTTCCTTCAGCACACTTTCACAAATGTAAGCTTTCTTCTTTTGTCTGTGATTCATATTCGAAAGAATATGTGGCTTTTACAGCTTGAAGAGCTGATTTTTTACCTCAAATTCACATAATTTACTTGTTCTGGGTGCGGTCATTTTTCAATTGTTGAGTCAAGGAGGAGGGGGCGGGATTTCAGCTCAGTAAAAATGCGAGACGTTCGTCGAACATTCACCTAGGGTTAGGTGAAGAGCGAATATTACTAGAACGTTCGCAAAAGATTACCAGTTTATTGATTGGCATGCCCAGGGTTTAATTGACATCAGTTGTACCATAAAAACTCTGAACGTTCGTCGAACATTCGCCTAGGGTTATGTGGGGAGAGAATATTCCTAGAACGTTCACATAAGATTACCAGTTCACAAACCCATAGCTAACCTTGAGGGAATGATTACTCTAAACGTTCGCTGAACATTCGCCTAGGGTTATGTGGGGAACGAATATTCTTAGAACGTTCGCATAAGATTACCAGTTAACAAACTCATAACGAACCTTGAACCTTGAACGTTCTGTGTTAGCTGGGTAGGCCTACAAATCACACCTCGCAGATGACAGCCCAGCAAACACCACGCCCTGACCCAATGCTGGTTTTACGTTGGGCCAGCGTTGCATATGGTGGTCGAACATAAAACCAGCATTGGGTCAATGCGTCGTGTTTGTTGGGAAGGAATCCATGTAGTCTCAACGTTGGTCCTTAAAATATCATTGATACTGTTTCCACTGTTATTAAGTACTGTGACATGTCATAATTTTCAGCAAACAGCGTCGCGCGTGGAGGAAAGACCTCATAAGCTTTACAGGATATTAAATAATAGGCCTATATGCCATCAATCACGACAAAGACCCAATACTAGTAATCGTTTAATAATGTTGTTCTATCGTCGGCCACCACCACTCGAAGACGAATATACTATATCTGGGAAAATATCATATTGTAATACTCTTCATTTCAGATTTTGTATAATAAACTTGCGGTTCTAATGTACAAATATGCTTTTCATACCCAAAGCCTCATTAAGAGCAAGTTCTCAAATCACAGCAAGTTCATATATACTTGAGCGACATCTATGAGTTAATAACTCAAAGCCCTTGACCTTTTCCCCTACTTGGTCGCCGGCTTGCAAACATACTGACTGTATTACCGCTGGGATTTAGAAACTGCTTGACCCCCAAGCTTGTATTGTCACCCAGTAAACACAAAACGTTTGTATGACTTTATGCAATGTTGGACCAGCGTCGAAGACGTTGGGCCGACATTGTATAAATGTTATACAAATGTCTTGTGTTTGCTGGGCAGGATGACATTCTCTCAAACATTGTACATTTATGTAATGTTGGTTCAATGTTGGGCCAGCGTCGCAGATGTTGGCTTAACATTAAAACAGCATTGGATCAATGTCTCGTTTGAGTAGTATCTTGTAATCAGTTCAGTGGCTATATTAATGCTGTTAATCTGTACTCAATAGGCTACTGTTGGCCCACACTTGACCGTCCCAGGCATGCGCGTTTTGCAGTTGGATAATTCTTTAATTTCACATTGTGAAATGTTTGCCAAGATCGCCTATAAACGAAATATAAATATATGAAAAACTAACTTTAGACTACAGCACTTAAAATTAATATTGGGTACCAAACTGTTTTTCCGACAAAAACAATTTTTGCAAATATTGTTTTAATATATTTTTTCACTTATTTTGGAATTTCGGAACTTGAAGTTCCCGGAACTTGAAAATTGGGAACTTGAAGTTCCCGGAACTTGGGAGCTTCGGAACTTGGGAACTTCGAAACTTGAGAACTTCGGAACTTGGGAACTTGTTTAAGGGTATCCCCAGCCAGCGAGCTAGAGACGGATTTTCTGTCTGGCCATTGCCTATTCCGTTGTGTTATATTTGCAATCAATATCGAACACGCCTTCTAACTGGAGTGCGTAAAAACTGTCTGCAGATCTTTATTATAAATCGTGCTTAATAGGACTAGATCTAATTGCGATATATTTGTTTGATGGTAAGAATGTTCCCAAACACGTAGGGGTAAATTGGATAAAATGAAATGGCTACGAACCTATAGTACAAAATAAAATAGCCAGCTGTTACTGAGTGTTGATCGCTGGTGAGTGGTGAGCGATAATTTATCATTTTATGAATGAAAAGGGGCAATATCTGGGTAGCTTACAGTTACAGGTCCTGTCGGCTTTGTGTACACGACGCACACGCAGACTCAGACGCATAAAATCAGGGCTTTGTTTATTTGATGCAGAATGTTGATTTAATGCTGGGCCAGCGTCGTAAATGGTGGGCCAAGATTAAAACAACATTGTGGTGGGGATAGCATCGGACCCAGCGAAAGGGTGTGGGTCAATATAGGCCTACTATACTCGCCGTCAAATTAACCAGGATCGCATGATTTTCAGGGGACACCCGAGAATGAATTCCCAAGTTCCCAAGTTTCCGGAACTTCAAGTTCCCGGAACTTCCAAGTTCCCAAGTTCCCGGAACTTTAAGTTCCCAGGACTTCAAGTCCCCGGAATTTCAAATAACATAATTTGTTAAAATTACTTAATTAAACAGAAATGAACAGTTGAGTAGGAACTTGGGAGCTTGAAGTTCCAGGAACTTTGGAACTTGGGAACTTCGGAACTTGAAGTTCCGGGAACTTCGGAACTTGGAAACTTTGGAACTTGGGAACTTCGAGACTCACTTTCGGGTGTCCCGATTTTCAGCGATTTCTCCGTCAATTCTGAACTGATTTTCTTGAAATTTTGCAAAGGCGATTTTCTATTCAAATCCTAACAGCGGTAAAAAATTCTCAAAATTATATTTAATAATACAAAAGTTAGACCATTTGACAAGTAATACAATTCTAGAATTAGTTTAATGGGTTTATAGAGGGACGTCGTAATTTCAATTTATTACATGTCAAATGGTCTAACTTTTGAAATATGATATATAATTTTACGAAATTTTCAGGGATATTAGGATTCTGCTAAAATATGATTGCTACCAAATTTCATGAAAATCGGTTGACAATTGACCGAGAAATCGACGAAAAACATGCGATTCTGGTTGATGACTTTTAATGTGACTTTGGGTATAGTATAGCATTGAGCCTAGGCCTAGCCTACCTGTTTACGGCAAGGCTTTTAATATATAACAAATGACTCTCGTTGTTTGAATAGGCCTACTATGTTGATCTTTGACGGGAAGGACTTAAGGCGTTCTCGCATCCGTAATTTTCGAAGCAGACATCCTGTTGGTTCTATGTTCATTTTGACCAAATGTTTTTTTTTTAACTTGGGTCACCGGTGGACCAACATTGAGTCATCATAGGATGAATATCTTGCATTCGTGACAATTACAACATTGCGGTCTGATCGAGTTTGAGTTTCTATCTCCAGACTCCTTTATCAATGTTTAGCCCCCCCCCCCCTCCTATCACCTTAACTTTCATGTAAAATATTAGAGTGATCTATAGCCGACATTTTGCATGTTTAAGCTAGGCTAGACCCTATATATATTCTGATATTGGCTGCCATCCGAGGCAGTTATGTCAATAGGTGCTCTAAATATTTTTTCAGAATTTTGGAGCTTTAAGTTGCCGGAACAAACTGTTATGAATGAAAACAAGATTTGCAGCAATGACCACTAAGTTCGAAAAATAAATGCTCAAGGTTAAACAAATTGCACCAGGTGGTTTTACAATCTAAACATAACAATTATACCTCTGGAACAAGAAAACATAATAGACTATTCGAGTTTTTAAATTCAGCTAAATATGGTGGCCTGGCAAACCGACCGAGGAACTTTATCATGGTTATCAGAACGTGGGAACTTCGGAACATGGGAACGTTCGTCTGCGTCTGATTGTGCGTCTGAGTGTGCGTCTGCGTCGAGTACACAAAGCCGTCCTGTCCCGGGAAAGTGGGGGTTTCTTCCCTTTGACTGAAACAACACATGTGAATGGCTTTTCATCTCTAACGATATAGCTATGCTATACACTTACCTCTCTGCCGTCTTTTAGTTAGTTTTCAATCTAATTTGGGAAATTAGGGTTAGTGAGCAGGCCTAGTGCTGATCGGCTTCGGTAGGTAGATTAAATAGATTTTAAAATTGTGCTGAGCCTTTTTTCGTAACTGCCGACATGCTATTGAAAGAAATATTTGACCACATTCCACAGTTTTCACTGAGCAAAAAAAATGCTGTGCTAGATCAAAATCTGAGCTAAATTATAGAAACGGTTACAGGTCGTTGGTCCTACAGGCCATTGGTCCTATGGGCCATTGGTCCTACGGGCCATTGGTCCTACGGGCCATTGGTCCTACAAGCCATTGGTCCTACAGGCCATTGGTCCTATGGGCCATTGGTCCTACAGGTCATTGGTCCTACAGGCCATTGGTCCTACAGGCGATTAGTCCTACGGCAGGGAATAATTTGTCTGGTCAGTTGAATAAATGTTGGGTTGATGTTGAACCGACATTGTAAACAATTGACAAGCATTCTATTCTTTCACCTATCCCCACCCTTGAAAAACAACCCCCAGAAGCCAGAATGTATAATGATCTAGTCAATTATTCATTATATCATCCTTATTCGCAAATCATTGAAACTTAAAATCAAGAGTCTTAAATGTGCTTCATTATCAGGGTTATTTCATAGTTATTTCAAGCTAAACTCAAGGTCAAATTGTAGAAACAACCAAAATAAAATAATATATGCAAATTAAACAATTCCTGACACTGGATAATCATCTAAAATCATCTATATTTTATGTCATCACTATAATACCACATAAACAGAATCAGAGTATATTTTCCTTGCTAAAAAACAATAAACCATTGTGTTTTTTCTATTAAACATAATATCAGTCACAATCTAAGGCATCATCCCAATTTCCCGGTGAGATGATCATGAACTGTTCGTGAACATTCATGAATAGTTCATGAATGTTCGTGAACAAAAAACTATGAGCGTTCATGAATATTCTTGAACCACAATTGAGACGTTCATGAAAGTTACTCTCACTTTGTTCATGAACATGGGTTGTTCATAAACGGTCATGAACTCAATAAATTCATGAACCAGGGCTAGTTCAAGAACGACCATAAACTCAAAAAATTCATGAACCAGATAGTCAATGAACATTCTTGAACGTTCATTAAATGTGTTCATGAACTATTCATGAATGTTCCTGAACAACAAATTAGACTTTTACGAAATTGAGGTTGTACGACCATGCAGGTGGTTCAATGATGAACCAGATAAGCCAGCAACACTTCAACTAAGTTCACGATGTTGACAAACTAAGTTCGTGTTGATGTTCATGAATGTTCACGAATTGTTCATGAAAATCCAATAACTTTCAAATCTTTTGACCTGTAAATTACTTATATTATTTTGATCGGGGATTATATTTTCTGCAGTTACTTCTTACCTAAGTAACACAAGCAAGCAGCAAGCTAATTAAGCTTTATTTTGTCAATTGAAAAAAGATATCTCCCCCTTCACACTATTACGCAGAACTGAACAGAAAACTGATAACTAATTATTTTAAAATACTATGTATTACGTGGTTGATAATCTAACTCAGAAAGTCTCAATTTGCTAATTGATTAGTTAATTAACCATTTCCTAGTTGACACCGTACTCGCCAGGGTAATTAGGCTGTCATTGGCCACAGTTCATGAACTTTCAGAAACAAACCATGAACTATGCTCATAAAAAATCATCACAGTTCATGAAACTGTCCCTCATGAACTTTCATGAACTAGCCATGAACTGAGTTCAGATTTATCGAGTTCATAATAATTTGTCAAAATTCATGAAATTCTCTCATGAACTTTCATGAAAAAGCTATGAATTCACATGAACTATGCTCATAAAAAATCATCACAGTTCATGAAACTGTCCCTCATGAACTTTCATGAACTAGCCATGAACTGAGTTAAGATTTATCAAGTTCATAATAAGTTGTCAAAATTCATGAAATTCTCTCATGAACTTTCATGAACAAGCTATGAACTGAATTGATCCTAACAAGTGCATAAAAACTCATCACTGTTCATAAAACTCTCCATATGAAATTCATGAACTAAATCATGAACAACATTAGTTCATCAAGTGTTCATAATATTCATGATTTGTGATGAGCTGTTTTTGTGGGTGGGGCGAGAGCCCCACTCACCTTATTGTCTTGTTCAGAACAAAGATTTGGGAAAAAAGTGACGTCACTCCATTCATAAAACCAGCATACAGGAGCATTTCATTCATTATTTGGGCCTTTCCGGGGGGTCGCGTCAAATATTCCTGATACAATACAGAGCAACTTCACACGGTTTCACATCTTACTGTATGGACTTTTGAAATGGTCCCTTATTATCCATAGTAGCCTAGACCCTTGCCATATTTGGTTATTTGTGAGAGGCTGGGTGATCATGAATATTAATTAGCCTTTGAGAATGAGGTCAGCACCTCTACAGTCTGACCAAGCTATGCAGTCTGACTACCCCTCCACGAGCCCACAATCCCAGCAGACACGAGGCGTTGATCCAATGATGGCCGCTGCTGAAGATGCTGTGCCAACATATAAACAGCATTGGGTCAATCTCTTGTCAACACATCTTCTTGTTAAGGAGCTCACCAGTCACTGAATACATACCCAGCAACTACGATGCGTTGACCCGATGCTGATACAATGTTAGGCCAATTTCACAGACAATGGGCCAACATTAAATCATGTTGCGAGTTTGTTCTTTAGCAAGCATGGGATATTGATGCAATGCTGGTTTAATGTTGGCCTACTGCATGCGACGCTGGGGCAACTTTAAGCCAGCATTGGTTCAATCTCTCTGTCAGCTGGGACGTAGACTACATTATTATAGGCCACACACCACATGCTCCAAGCAGTCTTTACTGCCGAACTGCTGTACATCCCATGTCTGGGCCAGCGTTCACACATTAACACAGGGATAATGTGCTGTGTAATAGCAGACTCGATGATAGGCCTAATACTGGGCCAGCGTCGCAGACGTTGGACCAACTTTAGGCCAGTATCAAAAAAATTGCTGGGTTCAAGAGATAGAGGTGATAATCTGATAAAATCACAAGAGAAAGTCACTTGCGGGATGACACAATCATCATGTATTGAACCTTTACATAACAGGGTTGCCTATATCATGTTGGGCCTATAAGAGGTGATAATAATAGCCTTTGGCCACTAGGGCTATCTGTTTATCGTGAATTTTCAACCCAATCACAATGGGATACAATAAAAATGTGGCTACGTCAGACAGCTATGCAGCCAACTGCATATTAGGCCTATATCCAGGGGCGTATCAAGGGGGGTGCTCAGGGTGCTCGAGCACCCCCCTCAATTTCCAGAGTGGTAATTTTCCAACCAATAATTATCCATACAATTAATCCACCATTCTCTGACATGTTGGTTTCAGCCCCCTCCACACCTAAATATATACCCCTTCCCATTTAAAGGTATCTGGGATGCATCATTGGCGCCAATAACAGATTAAAGACTCAGATTAGACAATGAACTGGGCAAGTGATAGCCACATCGCCTCTATGTGGCGACAGAAGCAAAATCTTTACAATGCAAATCTTTAAAATTTGACCATTTAGAGCACCTAAAAATAGGAATTTGTTGCGACTGGTCTTCTTTCTCCTGTCCACCTTTTACAAGTGTGAGATTTTTTAAACATTCATTATTTTCTTTTTAAAGAAACAGAATAAAATATATCAACTTTGTGTTAGTCTTGGCCAATAATTGAAACGTTGAGCGAGACTTGGAACAAAGTTATGGAAAATAAATATGCTAAGATTGATGATAATTATCATAGAATACCTTGAAACAACGTTGTTCCAAAGTAGATATGCTAAGATTGATAGTAATTATCATAGACTATACCCTACCCTATGATAATTATAACACACCACAAGCACAATACACAGGTTATGGGGATCGCTTGAAACGGACAACGACTTAGAGTTGGGCGTGCTGCTCTCCCAAGCAATTGACGGTACATAAAATAAAATAATAAGGACCATGGGATAAAGATTATTCCTCAATTACCATGAATCTTTCACCTGAGTGATGGCGAATAAATTTCTCAAGAAATATCATCTCTGAGACTCAGTCTTGAAAACAAGTGGATAAAAAACTGGGTCGCTTTTTCAATTTCCAAAATTTAATTGTTTCAAGGCCTATTTAAAATCGTCGTATTTTCTCAGTGCAATATATAGACATCAAGTATAACCACTGACATGAAATAATTCAGATACAGTTTCTTTTTTACCAGAGACTAAATCAATGATAATAATTAAAAATTGGCAGTAAAGTTGTTTTAAAAATGTGGAACTACAACCAATACTAACAAAAATATCTGATATAGGCCTAACTGATGATGAACTGGAATATAACATTTGCATTAAAAAATATTCAGCCATAGGGTAGGGTGGCAAATTAATAAAGGTGAATTTAAAACAAATATCTTAGGAATTTTAAGTGATCATTAGTGAACGTTGTAAGCATTTGATGGCCCACAACTTTTTTCAATGACATGTTATCACTTTTAATAGATGATTGTTGCACAATTAGGCCCTACATAATTGCATAATCGGCATTCCACAAACAAGGTTGCATACATATTATCACAATGAGGGTGAGCCAACGTTTAATTAATATTATTGTTGCTCCACCGTCTGCTACACTGGCCAAAAATTAACACAACATTGGATCGACAGCTGTTTATTTTTATCTAGCTCATTTAATATGCCTAGTAATTCGCACTCGCTATTAAATGAGCTAATGATCATTTTTATGGGGTTTTTTTCCATTGTGTGGTTGTGTTAGCTTAAATAGTTGGACTAGTATAGGCTAGGTTAATCTGTCAATACGTTAAATCTGACATTTTAGCCAGTATCTCATATCTTCGTTTTACAGCAAAGATACCATGAAATCGCACTATTTGATGTTTATTTGTTTTAAAATTTTGCGGAGGCATGCCCCCTATAGGTCCCTGCTGTTGAATGGTTTCCTGGAAATCTGCGCACCCCCCTTAATTTATTTCTGGATACGCCACTGATATCTTAGTCTTAGGCAAATAGACTACAGTATAACCAGAAAACACGAGATGTCTACCTAATGACGGGTTATGGTTGGTTTAATGACTGCCAAGCTGACCCAACCTTAAACCTTAAATGCCAACATGATCATCATTTTACCGACGTACTGGGGAATGCGTCTAATGTAGGCAAAATGTTATTGATTTTATGAAACATATTAGGGGCCTACCGGCTTAATATATTTGGCAGAATCGTGAAGCAGACCATAAAATCATTAACAAAATCGCTGATTTTATTTTGGCTTCCTAATATGACCATTATGATGTAAACATGTCCTTAGACTAGAACTAGATATAGAGACAAAATTCCAGATTTCTTATTTCAGACATGCATGTCCAAAATAAGAAATAGTATACAGGAATTTCATCTCTATATCTCGCTTAACTGGTAAATGCACAGCACAAAAATTTCAACTTTTGTAGTTCTAGTATATAGACATGTTTACATCATGATTATGGTCATATTAAGAAGCCAAAACTAAATCACCGATTTTCAACGATTTTAGCCTGATCGACAAAAATCCGCCAATATAAGATTCAATCAACAATGGCCATAATAGTCAACATTTTGAGAAAATATGCGTTCTTTTGTCATTCAATATATACCGATAATTTTACAGTTGTCCGGTAGGTAGGCCTACTATCAAAATTGTGTTTTTGACCAATATTTCTTCGTCTATTTTCCATTTAGTTCAGCTGCAAGTTTTTTCATCTGGCTTAAACTTTGGCTACTAGGCCTGCTTTTTTATCACCCCACTTTATCACCCCAGATTATCACCCAGATACTAAAAATAGCCAGAATCCACATGATGGTATAGTGTATATATTGTCTGTAACGTTGACCCAACATTGGCTGAACCAACATGATTGGTTGGATGCCTGATTTTAATGACTTGGGGGGGGGGGGATCGAAAAACTCATTTGACTGGTCCCTTCTCGTTGCCGACGTTTTATAAAACTATACCTCACTGCGCAACCTACGAAAAAACGACCGGTCGCGAATGAAGCTGTTTATTCAATGTAATTTCAATATAGCCTAATATTATGCTCTACTGTTAAACACTCAAAACATCATGAAAATAAAACTAAATCTTACCACAAAGGATATAACCATGAATATTTATAATCCAAGCTGTAGATAACAATCATATTGTAATGATTCGATTTCATTAATGGTTTTTGTCAGCTAATTTCTGCACACAATGCTCATAAAATACTCTCCTCTGCTTATAAACTCACTCACTTTGTTGCTCAGCTACACAGAAGGAAAAGTAATGTAAAGTAAAGTAAAGCCACATGTATTTTCCCCAAGGCCAATCAAATTCGTGATATTATATTTTCATGATGTTTCGGGTGTTTCCACTGTGTACAACACTGGCCCGTCATTGAACCAACATTGGCTCTACGCCTCGTCTTTGTATTGAAATGGTTACATAGGCCAATCCCTCAGCCCCAAACACATGAGACCTTTGGCCCTAGTTGATGAACTGGCTTGATGAAATATTGATGAATGTTCTTGAATGTTCATGTGGTCAACGTTCATCACTTGATGAACTTCATCTCACCGGGAAATTAAGCCAATGAATGTATTAAAATAGAAAAGGAAGGTTGATCCAACATTGTCTCAAAGAACCGATTTAGCAAACACCAAATTAAATCTATTGTTTCCAACATGATGATCAATCACAACTTCTACTATACACACAGAATTGATTTACTATCATACAATGGAAGTACGTCTATACGTTACTGATACACAACACTGACACTATACAAACGCTATGTTGGAACACGTTACTACATGTTACACACACGTTACGGGTATGTTAAAACGTACGACAACGTATACTTATGCCGACGTGTTAGGCAATTTTTTTTACACGTCGGCATACACAGCTGCCCCATACGCTGTAGTGTGACAGCCCCATACCATACAGCGACGTATGTGTAATCGCTATTAAGACACCCAAGTTTCCCTCAGCTGCTCAGTGGTGATCACATCATTTTTTGTAAAAAATGGTTTGTCTTGAGGAGTTGGCTTGAAGTGATATCATTCTTGTGATAAATTAGAATACCTAGCAATCATAAGGGGTTGACCTAATGCTGTTTTAATGCAGATCTGCCCTCTGCGATGCCTGTCCAACATCAAAACAACGGCTTGCTCAGCATATTGTGCTGGCTAATTAGTTTTATGCATATCGAAAAGGTGGAAGCAAAATGTTGAACCAATGTTGGCTTAATGCTGGCCCAGCGTCAAAATTCAACAATCCAGCAAACTCGACGGGGGGCGTGATGATGGCCACATGCCTCCAGAGGAGCGAACATATTGTGAGCAGCAGGCTATCTAGAGACACAACCATTTATCAGTGTTGGTTTAATCACAACACTGGATGGCACCTAACTCTGCTAACATAAGTAACTTTAAAAATGGTTAAAGAATATGTTAAAATTATTTATTGGGTAAACCATTCAGCTTTTTACAATGTCAAAAAATAATTAGTTGTTTTTTGTGTTACACACTTAGCAAATTAAATAATACACATTACTAGTAATGAAACAGACACAACATTACGTCGTTCACAACAACCTTGTTTATATTAGTCACGGTGTAGCTGGGCCCTATTTATTATATCTGTTCTCAATAAGTAAAACATTTTAGTTTATTTTACAAAATTGTTACCATGGCTATTAACAATGACGTTTTATTTTGAAAACGTGTGAGGTAATATGTCATGTAAGACGTTGATATTCAGTTGCGAGTCACCGCCAATTGCACAAATTATTTCTACCTTCCCCGCATCACGTATAATATATGTCCTGTGAATATATATATTGAACAATATCTGATATGATCATGAAGGTACATCTTTCTCAATGTTGGTGTTTGCTTGATTGATTATTATATTTTTGTCTTTACAAAATATTTTATATTATGTAAAAAAATTGATAATTTTCCAAATCCACTAAATATATTATATATAGGCCCCTATAACAAGCTAGTCAGGTGAAATTAGAGTTGTTTCAAAAGCTGATTTACCAGACAAAATTAGCGTTCTGTCACAAGCAGTAGGACCAATGGCCCGTAAGACCAATGGTCTAATCGTAGGACCAATGGCCCGTAGGACCAATGACCCATAGAAACAATGGCCCATAGGACTAGAGAGCCGTCCTCATAAAAATGTCCAAAAGATGGCACCTCAATGTTGCGAACGGTTATGGGGGTAAAAGAAACCAAAACATCACTTGAACTTTTTGAAGCAGCTGAAGATAACTACTGAGGTGTTGCCGCTGTTAAGAGTTTTAATTTTACAGCCATTGACATTACTGTCCGACCCTCCGCCCGATGCATGTCAAAAAGGCCCAGGTCGGATAAACTGTCCACATCGGCCGCCCGGGTGGTCGGGTAAAGTTTTCATAGTTTTAGTCCCATGTACCACTTCCAGGTACAGTTAAAAGTCACCAGGACAGACAAAAATCACAGTTTACCTGCCCTGTTGTCTAGTATAAAACAATCCTAATGTCAATGGCTGGTTTTAGATACATCAGGGCACCCAACAAGTGCCCCGCAATACAGTAGCAGTAGCAAATATACCACATATGCACATAACAATCGGAAATTTGGGCATAGCCTCCGGCCTCCGTTTTTTTTTTTTTTTTAATTCCACGAGGGGGTCAAGGAAGAACATAAATTTTGATGGATTCTCATCCTTATAGCTATAAAACTTCCATTTTTACCCTTGGTGCGCCCCATGAGGAAGTGCAGGGTAGGCAAACATAACTTCACCCAGGTTTCACCCTGGGTGAACTAGTGCAGCCTTCCCCAGGTATCTCATTTCTTTGAGATTCCCACATTGTTCTGTCCAAACGGTCTTAATGATGT
Organism: Flabesymbios commensalis; assembly: GCA_964017125.1. NCBI lineage: Eukaryota > Metazoa > Annelida > Polychaeta > Terebellida > Flabelligeridae > Flabesymbios > Flabesymbios commensalis. The sequence continues at coordinate 20,635,744 of OZ024905.1, forward strand.
CCTCAAGAACTTCCTCATAGGGCAATGTACATAGTCCATTTTCTTTTTTTGCATTTTTTTTCAAAAATTACAAAAATGGCACATGTGTAAAAAAGTTATCAGAAGGGGTCACAGCATGCCTGTTCCACTTATCTCTTCAAGCTTTTGTGAAGCTATCATGAAAATAAAAGCTATCATGAAATTAAAAGCGAGTGCTGGCATCATTTTTCGTAATTGCGAGAAATCGAATGATGGGAACCCTGAGAACAGGTGATAAAAGTGCCATTCATAACAAATAACTCTTTTAATTCTACAATGATGGCCTCATTTCTACCAGTAAAAGTGAGCAAAGAGATCAAAAAAACAAAGAAAAATATGTCTTTCATTGCAGTGTATCATAAATTCACATAAATCCTGAAAAAACCACCAAAATGACGTCTTCGGACGTACCTAGCTTCGAGTAAGCGTAGCGTATCGCTGGTTTACTTGGCTAGCCTATACTAGTCTATAGTCTATGACACAATTACATGTATCTGGAGCGCATGCTTTTCGACGATTTCTTACTCAATTCTGAACCGGAGATTTCCTAGTCATGTCCTAACTCCGGTAAAAAATTCGCGAAATTATATTCGATATTTCAAAAGTTAGACCATTTAAGTAAGATTCCATAATTATTGTAATGGGTTTATCGTGATTATAGAGGGACGTCCGATTTTTAATTTACTTCATGTCAAATGGTCTAACTTTTGTAATTCCGCATATAACTTTACATATTTTTTACTGATGTTAGGACATGACTTGGAAATGTCCTGTACAAATTTCATGAGAATTGGTTGATAATAATGTTGCACCGGCAAAGATTGATGCCAGGTATATCACCGCTAATTTTACTATTTGTAGTTGTATTTTACGTAAATTCAGACCAGATGTGTTACATATTAACTCAAGAATCACAGGGATGTAATAAGGACACACCAAATTAATTTTGTGAATGACAGATTATCAGCAGAAAAAAATGGAGCGAGCAAGCAAATTAAAAAAAAATTAATTTCCCCCAAAAATGGAGCAAGCGAAGAAGCGACAATTTAAAAAAAAACTAACTGATTTTCTGCAAAAATGAGGTGAGCGGAGTAAGGAAATTTTTTTTTTTAAAGAAAGAAACGTAATGTAACAAAAAATGTGGTGTCTCCAGACAAAAATGGAGTGGCAAAATAAATAAAAAATGGAGTGGTAATTTTTTTTTTCAAATTAAAAATTTCAATCACGTTAAAATTGAAGCGGCGAATCCGTCATCCATAAAATTAATTTGCTGTGGCCTAAAATGTATTTATTTATGAGTGAGATTATGTTAAATTGGCCGTAGCTCATCGAAATGAGTGAAGATAACAATTTAAAGTTGTTTTCCATGCCACTTTGATACTCAATTCACGACGCTGTGATTCGCTGCACTCGCCCAGAGCCGTTGTTTACTCGGCTAGTTTCCCGTCACTTCGATAGTTTTCAATCTTTGCCAGTTTACTAAATAATGTAAATCTAGCTATTATTATGTACAGTCTGTAGCATATCTGTGCATCAATTAGTGTCACAATGACCACCCAAATAAGCACGTAACATTAGCCCAATGTTCTTACAATGTCACATATGCCATCTCGTCTGGGTTAACATGACTATCCCAATCACCGGACAACATTGGCTCATCGCTGGTAATGTGTTGGATATAAGTAACAGGTCTGCAACACAGAAATACTGCGTGTTAAAATTAGCATCACAGACTGTTGTACATCATGAACGGATTAATCCACGGCATAATCGTCATGCCCATCATTTAATGGTAGCCTATGCGACACATCACAAAAGAACTATTTATATATGTGTATGACTGTCATTTAGTAGTTATCTGTATGGACTCTTTTTTAAGTCTCCATCCACTATGTGATGGAGACTTATTGTTTTAGTGCTGCCTATTGTTATTATTATTATTATTATTATTCTTCTTCAACAATTTGACGACGTGAACGCTCTCCAGTTGCCAATTTTTATCTGATCTACGCGAAATTTTTTCTGAACACCCTTTGATAGATTATCCTGCTTAAGTTCGAAAGTCATCTAATTTTCATATCCAAGATGGCCGCCATAAACTTATTTGCATATTCAAGATCAGATCGACGTAAACGATCTCCAGTCGTCAATATTCATCCGATCTTTGCAATTTTTTTTCTGAACACCCTCTGATGGATTATCCTGCTTAAGTTCCAAAAAATCAGCTAATTTTTTATATCCAAGATGGCCGCCATGGACTTATTTACATATTCAAGATTGACTTAAACGCTCTCCAGTCGTCACTATTCATCCGATTTTCGTGATTTTTTTTCTGAGCCCTTTTTGGTGGATTGTCCTGTTTGAGTTTGAAAATTTGCTATCCAAGTTGGCCGCCCTGGCACTTCTGTTATATAGTCCCATTGTTACTGCATTGGCAATACATTTTTTAATTGTGGAAGGTGGAGACTTTCATATTTGCTATACGAATATAAGATCTAGTTTTGTGATGTGAAATCGTTTGTGACGCTAACATATATGTACTACTAAATGATACGCTGGGTGGGCTACATGCCCCAGTCAACAGACGGGCTGGGACCCACCTGTTCCCAGAGTATTTATAATATATACTGTGGGTACAGGCCCTGACCCTATCAAAATGCCAATTTATATATATATTGTAACCCTCAAAAAACCAAGCCCTTTTTTTATTTTATAAATGTATCACACTCAAAGAAGCCCTTTTTCCAGCTTGGGATGTCCTTCCCCAGAGGTATTGAGTAGTTTAAATTACAAAAGAGGGGGCATGCACTATATATATACCGGTAATCTGCGTACAGGCCTTTGTAAAAGGGAAAAATAGCCAAAAAACATAGGGCTGGGGCCTGTTCCCTGAGTAGTATTAGGATTCCTATAATTGTATACCGTGTATACTGTGAGTGCAGACCCCAGTCAATGCGAAAAATCACCAGTATGCTTTACAGCACTAGGTAGAATTAAATGTTGATGGCATTCCAATCCACAAGACTAGCAAGTCAAAGAAACTGCCATTCATGAGTATAAACTGCCATTCCAAAAACTGTAGAAATGGTCTTTGTCCCAGGATGGCCTTAAATTTACCAGTCCATCGCAATGGCTAATAACAATTTTTGTATATATATATATATCATGTGTATATATGTATATGATTTCACATCACAAAAAACACGAGTATGGGCCATTATCTGAAGCCAAATCACCATAATCACACTGCCAGCAAGCATGTGGTGGTGATCTGATGTTGGCATACGGTTGGGTCAACGTGGTAGATGGTGGTTTAACATTCATCCAGCATTAATTAACGTCGCAAGCATGAAACAGTCAACCAATGTTGTTTCAAAGCTTGCCAAATCTTGTGAACGTTGGCTCATCCTTGAGACACAATTAGCATGATTAGGCCGATATCACTTTCCAGCAAACCCTAGACAATGACACAATGTTTTCATAATGACTATTCCACTGTTAGCAATGCTAACATTGGTTCACTGTTTTATGTTTGCTGTGCGAGATGCGTTTAATGTTGGATATGCCTATACACATGATACATGTACTATTACTTTGACTATACAGTATAACCTCGGTTCCGGACCACCTCAATAAGTGGACCATCTCGCGTCTCGGACCACTTTTGTCCAGTCCCAAAGTTTTTCCTATTGACGTAATGCTTACGGATTAACCCTTAGCGGAACACCCCCGCTATTCGGGACTCGGACCACTTTTTTCTCCACAAAACCAGTCTCGAACCTCGCTAAGCGGACCACCTGGGACATCAAGGGTAAGTTTTTCGAGCCTCTTGGATCACTGACAGAGCATTCACACCTACAGTGAAAGTCGCGCCACCACGCTTGGATGCACACAGACCACAAACAATAATTATCTGGATAAGACCTTATAACCTCTATATTCCTTGTGAGCTGAATGCCCTGCACCGTGATATTTAACTGGCAGTCTTGGTGAGGCATAAAAATTGCCATGGGTCCTATATGGTGAACGTCGCGCCTTCACGCTTGCTTGAACATAAGCGACAACCATCTGATTGCTCAGAATGAATCTGTTTTCATGTTAATTTTAATCTCTAGGTAGCTTTTAATAAAGTAAGCCTGTTAACGATATTCTTTGTATGCAGTATCTTTGCAAGATAATAAATTGTATACCGTTCTTCTTGTAACTATTTTAGAAAATTGAATCACAATTAGCTACTAAATAAAAATTATAATATGATTATCGTGAATAATTGGAAGTAGCAACACTATTGTCTCTTCTGCCGGGAATTTGACCCTCAGTGCTCAACATATCAACGTTATATATTTTCTGTGCACTCTATATACCCGCATGTAATAATAATTATGTATCTGTACCAGTTATTAAGTCTTGGGGTTGCAATGATTCTTTTATTTTAATTGTATTACTGATCTGTACACCCACCTAACAAACAAACTGTTTCGTATTCGTAACTTAGAGACGGCAATTACGCGTGTGATTTATCATGCAATACGCCACATTAACAAGGCCATAGCATTCGCAGTGTCTGCTCTGATCAATTAAAGGGATAACCCAGCAAATACGTCACTTCAAACCAGTATTGGTTTAATGTTGGGCCGACATATCAGACGGTTGACCAACATTAAACTAGCATTGGGTCAACATCACATGTCATAATACAGTGTTGAACTGCTCCCAGTCCTATTTAGCTTGTTTAGCGACATCACAGAAGCGTCAAGAATCACAGGTAAACTCAACTTTTTTACCAGCAGAACTGTCTGCCTTTATTTGGTGACCTCCCTGGTATTGTATTTTTAATGCTTTTTTCTGTTCTGTTCTGTTCGATGTCTAACAGAATAAACAGAACAACAGCTTACAGGATCTAAAAAAAGGGGATCAGAATTTAGTAAGTCATTCAACATGTTCAACGTTGTGCATCAACCTAGACGTAATAAGCTCACGCTCAAAGAAAAAATAAATCTCATAGATGCAAGTTGCACTCACAGTCAGCGATAATTAGCAGATTACATGGAGAATTTGATGACCAATTAGATCTGTCGTCTACGCCTAAAACATTTTTAGATGCTCCAGAATGGATAGATTCCATTCCAGAGTTTTGTTGTGAAATAAAGACCATCTGATATTGCTGAAAGTTGATTGTAAGACGCACCATAAATTTAATTAATTGTTAGGGCTTATTGATTAAAGATTTCTATTATTGTATGTGTTTGTTTTGTGTTTGTTTATTCTCTTATACACGTAGTTAGTAGTACACATACTGTACTTGCAGCATGACAATTTTCATAAATTATAAGTTATAATGTACAATTTCACTTAGGGGACCACCTCGCTAATGCGACCACTTTTGCTAAGTCCCTTGGGTGGTCCATTTAGCGAGGTTCTACTGTATTATACTATATGAATACAATACAAATAAGTCTATTAGGACTTTTTTTATGTCAATAAGATTGCTACTATTACTAGTACTATATTATCGTCATGTTGATATCGCAGGAGAGGTCTAATGGACGATACACAATTTTTTTAATGAAATTATCATCATACAAAATGTACTTTACTACACACAACTAGAATATGTTTTTTATATGCTGTGTATAATGGGCCTCTTGGAGTTATATTACTTGAATAAAGATTACTTGCAAGGTTGTTTCATAGGTTTAATGTTTTGTGATTACTGTACTGCCTGTATTCATGAAGGGAGACGGCTGATAACACCAGCAAAAACATGACACAGGAAAAAAATTATCCATCCAGATTATTAGTGGAAAAAATAGTTTTTCCATTGCCTGCCTGGAAAAAAATCATGTGTTGATATAAAAAAGACAGTCTAATAAAGAACTCCTGCCCATCTCGGTCATATAGCCTATCATGCCTATGGGCCCAGTGTGACAATTAATAATGGAACCAATAGGCAGCAGTGGATATTGTAATTTCAGCTGATGTTTAAAACCTGAATAAGGATATGTAATAGTATGGGGGATTTATTATGCATAGCTCAAAAGGCGACACATTGTCTCAGTGTGACATGATGCACTGTGACACTTTGTCGTTAAATAATGATCTGGCACAATAAACATGATAAACTTGCTTGTAACAGTTGTATTGGATTTTTGTTTAATATTAACTAGAAGACACCCCACCCAAAGAAAGTGAGTGAAGAGTAAGAGAGACTGAAATAAAGAAATGAAACAACTGTTTATCATGTTTATTATCTGATTATGTCCAGTCAATACCAATATTACGATGATGTAACTTAAGTTACAAAAACAGTTAACATGGTTAATATACTGATATATAGACAATGTCTTGGTAGTATGTCTTGATCTATGGTGCCACTGGAGATACACAATGACATTGTGTAATTTATGTTGAGGAGTTATGTTGGCAATGTATGAAAGTATATCTGAACATTCACAGCCTATTGGATAGATTCATGCTACAAAATGTTTCATTTTGACTGGAACCTTATATGATGCAGCAGCTCACTCATTTGCTCAATTTCAAAATATTTTGCTTTCAAATACATGTGGAAAGAGGTTACATTATAGACTTCACCAACGCCTTTGTTGTTATTGACCTACTTACACTCTGGTTTCAATGTGCTTGCAGAGCCTGGACATATAACAAACCAACATGGCTGAAGCACAAGCAACGAAATCAGATGCTGATGAAGAAGAGGGACTGATGATTGACATGGACAAATTAGAGCAGCAAATGGATTCTGAGAAATTTCCAAGTATCTACCTTTCTCTACTGGAGACAGAAGAGCGCATGAGCTCCCTTGGTGTCAATGATGATCATCCCGATGCTTCCACTGCTGCGGACCAATCTGAGACAACAGTACAAGTCTCTGACACGGATCGTGAAGTTACAATGAAATATCTGAGAGGTGAAATATCATTTGAACAGTATACTACATTACTGGCTGAGGGTGCAACAAAAGAAGAAGATATATTGCTGGGTATTGCACAAGAGGAGACAGAAACTACACTATTACCAGTGGAACCCTCTACCAGTCAAGCTTCTGAAAAGTCCCAGTCAAAGAAGTTAAGAAGGAATAAGCTACATCGCAAGTTACCTCGTCACCTACAAGGTTTGATGGGTGAAGCCAATGTTAATTTTGCTCGTGGTCAGAATGAGGAAGCAATTAAGATGTGTATGGAAATTGTGCGCTCTGCACCTCTTGCTCATGAACCTTTTCAAACACTGGGGATGATATATGAGGAACTTGGAGATATGGAAAAGGCTGTACAGTTTCTGCTAATAGCTGCTCATCTCAACCCTAGTGATCCTGAAGAATGGGGTCGCCTCGCAGAAATGTCCATCGAACTCAATCATCTTGAACAGGCAGTGGGATGTTATTCTAAGGCAGTCCGGTATGATCCTAAAAATCCAGCTTGGCTTGCTGCACGTTGTGATCTGCATCGTAAGATGGGTGACTTCAAACGGGTAATGGAAGGCTACCATCAAATTCTGCCTATTCTCTCAAAAGATCAGGGAATTAAATACATGGAACTAGCAAGAGAGCTGACACGTTATCACCACACTAATGGCAATATCTCCAAAGCTGTACATGTCCTGAAGGAAGCTTGTGAAATTCACAGAAAATCAGTAAATCCTGAAGATGTTAACTTGCTGTTAGAATTATATATGACCCAAAAATCATACATGTCATGCATACAAATATTAGTAGAATATTGCGGCCTACAACTACATTGTGCAGATAATACTATAATAGAAGCAAAACCTGATAAAAGTGTGTCTGAACTACCAGAAGACATGGATCTCAAGCAGTGTATTGTTCCTGAAAGCTTAGCCGTCGATCTCCGTAGTAAATTGGTGGTATGCCTTATTCACAGGAAATATTTCTCTGTGGTTGATTCTGTGTTGAATCCATTGCTGAGTGAAGATCCTGAAGATTTAGGTGATTTACATCTTGATGTTGCAGAAGCCTACATGGAACAAAGCCACCATACTCTGGCAGAGCCTATACTGAAATCCCTAGTGCACACCACTAATTATAATTTGGCAGCAGTATGGCTACGTTATGCTGAGTGTCTTAACAATCAGGGGAATTTGAAAGCAGCTGTGAAAGCTTTCCAGTGTGTTGTAGAACTGGCTCCATCTCACTTGTCCGCTCGGATCTCCTTATCTGCATTACAACAGCAGCTAGGCCATCATAAAGAAGCTTTACAAGCTCTAGAACACCACAAAGATAGCCAAAATGAACCAAAAATTGATCTGGGATTATTGCTTCCAAAATGTTCATTATTATATTCACAGAAAAAGTACCAAGAATTTATTGAATGTGCAAAGCAAGTCATATTCAGCCATTTTAAGGATATATTTACAGATCGCAATCTTACTACAATTTTGTCAAATCGTAGCATAAAACACCGTCTGGGTGCTTTACGAATGTTAATTGGTTCTGATTTTGAGGGTATGATACGTAGCTCGCATACTGCAATGACAGATAGTTCAATCACTGTGAATGATATGTGGGAATTATATATTCGCCTGTGTGATGTTCTAGTGGAAATTAAGGATTTTATTCAACTGGAGAAAGTGAGTATTGCAGCGTTAGCAGCTCCAGCATTTATGTCTGAGCCTGAGCGAGCTGCAGAGGCAGATTTCATATGTTTGCTGGCCTGCTTGATGAACATGGATGGTAATTTTGCATACACCTTTGTTAGAGAGCTATGTGTGAAGAACATGGATAAGCCTCAGGTGTGGAATTTGTTCGGTCAGGTGATGGCATTATCTCAGGATATAAGACATAACAGATTCTGTCTGAGATTGATGCTGAAATGTCCGGACCACTTTGCACTGGGACTGCTCAATGGACACAATGCTATGGTTGCAGGCACATACAAACATGCTCTGGGCGAGTATGTCAATGTTTTCCGACAGGACCCAGAAAACCCTCTGACAAGCCTGCTCATAGGCATCACATTTATACATATGGCCTCTCAGAAATTTGCCGGACATCGTCATTCATTAACAGTACAGGGATGCGCCTTTCTGAACCAGTATCTCGAGCTACGGGGTGAATGTCAAGAATCTTTCTTTAACCTCGGCCGTGCTGTACACCAGCTGGGACTTTTACCAGCTGCTGTGTACTACTACCAACGAGCACTTGAATTTGGACCAGCAGTTGAGAGAGAAGACAATTTTTTTGATTTGTCTAGAGACATTGCTTTCAACTTGCAGCTTATTTACCAGCAAAGCGGATCTAAGGATCTGGCCAGTATGATCACACAGCGCTATCTTGTGGTGTGATGTCATCAAATGAAAATACAACATTTTTATATGCAATAAATCTGATTATAATTGGAAATAGTTCTGATTTTGAAAAAAAAAAAATTATGAATGTATTAAGGGAAAAATTGACAAATTGTTACCAATTAAATAAAGCACATGTAGGATTTTAATAGAATGCTCACAAAGAGCATGATAGAGGGTCATAAATAACAAATATTAGCACAGGCATACACACATTGACTGATTTATATTTTAAAGCTGCTCCTTGGGATGAGACATTTTCAATTTTGAAAATTTAATTTATATGAAGCTATTTAGCCTACCGATCTTAACTAAAAATACAAAAATGTCAAAAAACAATTTTAAAGCACAGAAAGAGAGTGAACTAGATATATTTTCAGGTCGTATATAGCACTTTTCACCACATATTCCCACGTCTTGGACGGTGAGATCAAAGCAATCGCCGCTAATTGGTGTCTTATAGCCAGGACATGAGAAGATACACCTGCAACACTGATTGTCTGCCCAACGCTTGGCCGACGGCATGAGCATGTGGCCCAATGCTGTAGGAATATTCAACCCTCCTTTAGCAAGTGTTTATGTATACGAAAAGTTTGTTTGGGTTTTAAGCGGTTTCATAGAAATGTTGATAAAAAAATATTTTTTTAAATCTAAAAACACTGAAAAAAATAAAATCTTGATCTGGGGGATACACTACTTCATTACAAAAATAAAGACGAAAATTGATGTCATCCCAAGAAGCTGCTTTAATAAATGTAAAAAAATGATACCTCATCACATAATGGGAATGATGCCTTTCAAATGAAAAAAAAACGTATAAACTTAACCATCTATACTTGAGAGAATATAGTTTGAAAAACTTGAGTATGTCTTTTATTTATTATCAATATTATTGTCATGGAGGAATTGTAATCTAACATTTTCTAACTAAGTCACCGGACATCAGCAATCCCCGGTGTCATACCTGCTTGGTGGATTGAACATGTTGAAGGTGCGCTATTAGCATGGTTGAAATCCAAATAATATTTTGATAAATCAACTTAAAAATTTAGTAGTAACTATTTACTACTAACTTAAAAAGAGTTTAGAAAAGATTTTTATCTGTTATATCAGTTATGATTTTTGCAAAACCACTCAATATTAATTTGGGAAAATATGTCATATATTGAAGCTATTTAATTTATAAAGACAATGTTAATACATTTTTTGTGTTTACACATTTGAATGATTATTTTTATTTACATAAGCATGCAAACAAATGAGATTAGCTCATCTCATGGGATTTGCTCCTCTATGTGAATAAAATACTAATTTTATTTGCTTATATAATATGTGTAAATAACCAGGAAAAACATCAAACTTTCAGAAGTTGTCTAGAACAGCAGGAGGTTTCATAATTGATACAGTAAAAAATTCTGACAGGAAAGAACATGAAAAACATAACAGTTTGGTGTAAATTTAATCTTTACATCAATATATGACATCTTTTCTTAAAACTTATAAAAAATTATTGATTATTTACCCCATTAAACATTTACTCTTGTCTTTCTTTTGTTAGTTTTTTATTCATTTGAAGCTGGAATTGCTAACTCAATTTCCAGTTTTAGATGAGAAGGAATATTTCTATTCATGAAAATTGACATCTCCCTGATTAAATTATTTATGAACTGAGCATGTACCACAATTTTTTTAAACCCATTTCAATGTGGGTTTTTTTCCAAAGGACAAATGCTTTAAACGAAGGCTTTAACGTGTAGGGACTGTGTATATATAGCAAGCCAAATAAAAGGCCATCAAAACTTAGTAGATGCTCAAATAATTTGATTTGGAATATGTTTATTCTTCATAAACAGTAATATTCTTCATCATTTCAGGCCAGCAATTACTTCAGCAAATCTACAGTACTGTGCAATTGAAACTGGTCGTGAAAACGAAATTCCCTTTCATTTCCCCTTCATTTCCCCCACCTGTTTCACACAAATTCCCTTGAGGGGAATTTTTGTGAAACAGTTTCCCCTCATTTTCCCCCTTTTTCCCTGATGTGGAGGAAATTGATTTCACAGTATGTGAATTCTGTTTCACCATTGGGGAAACACAGTTCACCAATTTTCCCCTAATTTCCTCAGAATTTTCCCCAGAATTCCCCCGAAATTCACCAATTTCCCCAGAAATTCACCAATTTTCCCAAATTTCTTTGAATTTCCCCCCAATTTCCCCTGATTTCCCAATGATTCCTACTGATTCCTCCTGACTCCCCAGTTTCCTGTGCAGTTTTCACTTCACAAGTGTAGCCTACAGCATTTCTGAGCATTAGGCCTATTTTATGAATATTGCATTTAGACTATCTTTACAAATGCGGATTCCACATTATGTGAGACAAAGAATTATAAATCTGTGGGAGAAATATAGATTGTCATATCTTCTGGCTTTGCATGGTAGTCTATATGTCTAGTCTATTCGCTATTTCCCATTTACCGCACCTGAATTCTTCATCTTACATGTATGCTAAAGTATTTCCCTAGCTTTCCCGGGTCAGTGAATTCTGGGGAAATTCCGGGGAATTCTGGCAAATTCAGGGGAAATTCCGGGGAATTCTGGCGAGATTCAGGGGAATTCTGGCAAATTCTGGGGAAATTCAGGGGAATTCTGGCGAATTCTAGGGAAATTCTAGGGAAATTGCACAGTACTGTAGCTTTATCGTTTAAGCTCTGAAATATTGCTATATAAACCAATAGAGCAAAGGGTTATTAGCTCCCGCCGTCACCGTAGGTGAGACGAAGGGAGCTATGGATTCTACCTCTGTTCTTTTTTGGCCTCTTCTTCTGCCTATAACTTTGTAAGAAAATAAGCTAGGATAACAATTTTTGGTATGTGGGTTACTTCCAGGTGGCTAATGGACAGGTCAAAATATTTTTTATCTGAATTCATTACGCAAGGTTGCAGAGGAGAAAATGATGATGTGACGGCGTTGGGCCGTCCGTAAACAATTCGTTTCCGGAGCATATCTCTGAAAGTACTTGTCCGATTGTCTTCAAATTTTACACACAACACCCCTAGGGGGTCTAGTTGTGCCTTTTGGGGTATTTGAACTTTGACCTACTTCTGGTTCAGAACTATGACCTATTTAGACGTTTTGACGCGCACTTCGTTTCCGGAGCAGATCTCGAAAAGTACTGGGCCGATGACAGTCATATTGCACATACATGTTCTCTAAGGTCCCTAGTTGTGCCTTTTCAGGTTTTTGGACCTTGACCTTGAAGATGACCCAGCACTTTGACCTAATTTATAACATCGGTAAATCCGACTGAAAGATTTTGCGGAATATCATGAAAACCGCTCAAGATAGCTACACCATTACTATAAAACAAATTGTGAGGTTTCAGGAGAGGATGCATCTTGAAAAATTTCAAGTCGATCAAATTAAAAATGGCCGCCTATCGGCCATTATTCACCTCGACAGGCCTGATATTGCGGAATATAATGAAAACCGCTCAAGATAGCTACACCATTAATATCAAATAAATTGTAAGGTTTCAGGAGAGGATGCATCTTGAAAAATTTGAAGTTGATAAAATTCAAAATCACCGCCTATCAGCCATTATTCACCTCGACAGGCCTGATATTGTGGAATATCATGAAAACCGCTCAAGATAGCTACACCATTACTGTAAAACAAATTGTGAGGTTTCAGGAGAGGATGCATCTTGAAAAATTTCAAGTTGATAAAATTAAAAATGGCCGCCTATCGGCCATTATTCACCTCGACAGGCCTGATATTGCGGAATATCATGAAAACCGCTCAAGATAGCTACACCATTAATATCAAATAAATTGTAAGGTTTCAGGAGAGGATGCATCTTGAAAAATTTGAAGTTGATAAAATTCAAAATGGCCGCCTATCCGCCATTATTCACCTCGACAGGCCTGATATTGTGGAATATCATGAAAACCGCTCAAGATATCTACACCATTACTATAAAACAAATTGTAAGGCTTCAGGAGAGGATGCATTTTGAAAAAATTCAACTCGTCCAAGTTCAAAATGGCCGCCAATCGGCCATTATTCACTTTCACATGGCCGTTATTTGGTAAACCGTGCTAGATGGCTAGACCATTACTATAAAACAAAATGTGTTATTTCAGGAGAGGATGCATCTTGAAAAAATTCGACTCGATAAAATTCAAAATGGCCGCTCATCGGCCATTATTCACTTTCACATGGCCGTTATTTGGTAAACCGTGCTAGATGGCTAGACCATTACTGTAAAACGAAATGTGAGATTTCAGATGAGGATGCATCTTGAAAAAATTTGACTTGATCAAATTTAAAATGGCCGCCTTTTCGGCCATTATTCATTTTCACATGGCTGATATTTGGTAAACCGTGCTAAATGGCTAGACCATTACCTGATTACTATAAAACAAAGTGTGAGTTTTCGGGGGAGGATGCACCCTGAAAATGTTTAACTTACGAATTCAAAATGGCCGACAATCAGCATTATTTACCTCGATAGGCCTGATATCAGGTAAACCGTGCTAGATAGCTAGACCATTACTATAAAACAAAATGTGACGTTTCGAGAGAGGATGCCTTTTAAAAACTTTCGACTCAATCGAATTCAAAATGGCCGCCTATCGGCCACTATTTACTTTCACATTGCTGATATTTGGTAAACCGTGTTAGATAGCTGGACCATTACTATGAAACAAAATGTGAGATTACAAGAGAGGATGCATCTTGAAAAAAATTGACTCGATCAAATTCAAAATGGCCGCCTATCGGCCATTATTCACTTTCACATAGCCAGTTTTTGGTAACCGTACTAGATGGCTAGACCATTACTATAAAACAAAATGTGAGATTTCAGGAGAGGATGCATCTTGAAAAATTTTGACTTGATCAAATTCAAAATGGCTTCCTATCGGCCATTATTCACTTTCACATGGGCGATATTTGGTAAACCGTGCTAGATGGCTAAACCATTACTATAGAATGAAATGTGAGATTTCAGCTGAGGATGCATCTTGGAAAATTTTGACTTGATCAAATTCAAAATGGCCGCCTTTAGGCCATTATTCACTTTCACATGGCCGATATTTGGTAAACCGTGCTAGATAGCTAGATGATTACTATAGAATGAAATGTGAGATTTCAGCTGAGGATGCATCTTGAAAAATTCTGACTCGATCAAATTCAAAATGGCCCCCTATCGGCCATTATTTACTTTCACATGTCCAATATTTTGCAAACTGTGTTAGATGTTAGTCCATTACTATAAAACAAAATTTGAGGTTTCGGGGGAGGATGCACCCTAAGTTTTTAACTAGTTTATATCGAATTCAAAATGACCGTAAATCAGCTATTAGTTACCTCGATTGGCCTAATATTGGGTAAACCGTGCCAGATAGGTAGACCATTACTGGGATACTGATTAGGATCATTAATTTCAATGGAGGTTTGCAATCTCTGACAGACTGTCTAGTTCTTATCTTACTCTTAGACTGAGCTTCTTAGACCTATTTGTCTTCCGTCTTGATTTTTGACCTAGCCTAGGACTACATTAAAAACCCTACACAAAATTGCTTAAATCAAATTCTAATTCGTCGCGGGAGCTCCTGGACTTATGTAGTCTTGTTTTCAATTTGAAATCATCATAAATGTTTTTGTTAGCTCTTCCCACTTCATTTGAGTACTTATGAGGCTATGTAATAAGGGTCTTATTATTTGACTCTTTCAGTGCGGGGATCGACTTTACAGGTCAGAATCTGATGTCTACCGTATAGTTTGTCCCCACATTGAAGATATAAATATATATATATTAAATATATGACAAATACCAAATAACAATCCAGCAGCACAAGGGTTAATTGCTAAGGCCAATTGAATTCATTAGTTTGAAGATGCTTAGGTTTCTAAAACAGGGTTCGCACAGGCCTTGAAAAACCTTGAATAGCCTTGAATTAAAAAGATAGTGTTCAAGGCCTTGAAAACCCTCAAATTTGAAAAAAATATCTTAAAAAGACTTCAAAAAATGTTTTTTGAGTTGAAGTTGTTTATTATATTGCGGCTCATTTTATCAAAATTGATAAAAAAAATCTTTTTAATAAATAATACATGTAACAAGATTTGTAATATTACAGTATACTATTTTGCTCACAAGGCAGAAGAAATGTGAAAATCATAATAGTCAATTAATTTTATACTCGATGACTGGCTTCTGCATGTTCTTGATAAGGCCTTGAAAAAAATTGTCAGATTTTGTTTGTATAAAGCTTCTGTCTAAAAGTTATTTATGCCTAAATGTTCATCCTAATAAACATACATGTAGAAGAAATACATATTATTCACTGTTTGTCCTGTGCATTCTATTTTACTGAGAATGTTGAAGTGGTCTGTAAACTGTAGCATTTGGTTGGTTTTGGAGATCTATCGAATAACCATGATACATGTACCTAAAATACAATGATCCCTGTCCATCATTGATACAACAAATGGTGATCATGATCATACATACAGTAGCTGCTTGTCACAAGTGATGGGCAGACAGCTGCGTAGACAGGTGACTAGCTATGTATATGCCTCCCAACAGTTTCTTCTGGATAGTTATTTTGACCATTTTTCAGCCCATAATATTTCTTCCAACTCCCCTTCCCCTGAGGTTGGCACCTCTGATACTACAGTGATATTTCCCATACAGTATTCCCAACTGATCTGATGTACTCTATGTACATATACTTCAGGGTTCCCCACAGAAAAAAAAATCATCCGGTCGTTATCTTAAAAATCTTAACTTAGCCCGCGCGAGCAGCATAATAAAATATTTACTGTTGCACGCGCGCGCGCGATAAAAAATATCAATGTTTTTTCATTTGTGTTGTTTGCCTGACTGTTTGTGTGCCGTCACCATACTCCAGCATACGTCAGAGTTATGTAATTTTGATTGAATTTGAGTAGAATGGTCTAAAATTGTCTGAAGTTGATAATTTGTAAAATAGAAAGTTCCTAGAAGAGTCTCATCTTAATTTGTGAAAATAAGAAAGTTCGCTTGTTCTGAATTGTCTGTCTGTTATTTTGTCTTGTTGATTTGTGAGTTGTGTATTTGAGTGTAGGCCTATGCATGTTTTCTTGGTGTTTTATGGGTTTTTGTTTGTTGGTGAGGGTTATTATTCTGTTATTTATAACTGTTGTTGTGTATGCCTGACATGGTTTGAGAGTTAGTATCACTCACTCACCAACGCGCTGACACTTTGATGAGTGACAACGAACGTGTCGTGGTGACTGGCAACGCTAGAAGTGTTGGCCCATCCGCCAGCCGCGCGCCAATGCCGGCTCAGCGCTGTTAGCGCTGGACTGACATTGGCACAGCGGTGGACTGGCCACACTGTGACAGCACTTTCTGTCAGTGCTGCTTCTGCCAGGCGTAGGCCTACACCTATGTTATGTAGCATACAGCACATGACGGGCTGCCCATAGGTGGGGGATTATGGGGGGGAAAGGAAAGGGGGGTGCTTGCACGTATATTGTCTTACTTGTACACGCTGATCGCTAAACCAACACAGACGGGACACTGGCGACGGGAATATTAGCTAATCTGCCAGCTGGATAACAGCCGGCTGTGACCTATTACATGCTGGTCGGCATAAAATTCATCCGGTCGGCATGCCGGCATTTCCGGCACTGTGTGGAACCCTGTACTTGCAGTCTATTTTCGTGATTAAGAGCCTTTTTGTTTTTGTGCGGTTTCATCTGCTCCATCAATACCTTGTCACACTCATATCTATAAAATCGCTCCCCAGATTTATGCGGTGTTCCACAAACTGGATCCTGGCATCAATTTTAAAGTTGCATATACTTTTCAGAAAATTCATAAAAATATTCGGGTCATGGCGGCAATCTTTATTCTTTTTTCGACAAATTTGGACATTATCACCCTGATAACTTTAAAACCGCTTATCCGATATACTCAATATTTAACATATATAGCATAGTAGTACATGTATTACGTGTAATTCCTAGACTGCAGCTATTTTTTTTCAGAAAGTTCGGAAAAAATCTTTGTGATTGTGGCCATCTTAAATCTTTTTTCGGCAAATTAGGACCTTGTCACCCTGACAACTTCAAAGCCGCTAATCTGATATACTCAATATTCAAAATATTGCATATTGGTATCAATTTTTCGTCAAATTGCTTATCTGATATACTCAATATTCAACATACTGCATAGTAGTACATGTATCAATTCGTAGCCTGCATCGATTTTTTAGAAAGTTGGAAAAAATATCCAGGAGATGGCAGCCATCTTCTTTTATCAAATTAGGCCCGTCAAGCTGATAACTTCAAAGCTGTTTATTTGATATAATGGTACTCAATATTCAGATATCTGGGTGATGGCGGCAAGTGTGAGGGGGAGCCTCTTGGGTGTTTACTTATCTAAATTCTAGTTATCTAATCCTACCTTCACCATGTTTCTTTTCACCATGTTTCTGATCATTGAGGGTTTCCTAATTTTATTATGCTCCTCAGCATATTCAAGAGTTTGATAAGTTGATCTCCTGGGCCTGCAGCCAGGATGCCTTTCAATTGCTTAACGTTATCATATCTTTATATATGTGTATATGTTGCAGCAAACTGAATCAGTGATGGCAGAAACAAACTCTGGGGACTCGGCAGAAGAAGCTGTTGAAAATGAAAAAATGTGTGACTTAAAAGATGTCCAATTTCATAACACTGCTGACAATTTAAATGGAAAGACATATTCTGAAAAAGGAGAAAATCATGAGTATTCAGAAATGACGTGTATAGAGCCAGACAATATTGATAAAGATGGTCATGTCCCTGTGCCTGATGGTGGGTGGGGTTGGATGGTTGTATTTGGCTGCTTCATAACGCATGTTTTTCTTGGTGGCTTTAATCGTTCTTATGGCATTATGTATATGTACATTCGTAGTCGCTTTCATACATCTGCTGCCATAGCTGCCTGGATTGGCGGAATATCCACAGGGTTACGTATGGGATGCAGTGAGTATGACAATGATAAACTTTTTTTTTTACAAATAATGATAAATGCACATCTTCTGTGATCTTCATTTATTTTCAACTTTATAATTATTGTGAGCTCAAGTATTTTCTCTAGATGATCTGAAATTCTAAATTGCTTCATAATTTTTTGTAGGTGCAAAAACTCAAGTTATGGTGGGGGATGCTATAGGGCTTTTGGCCCTATAGCATCCCCAACCATTTAAATTATATTATACATGTACCAATAACAATATCTTTTTTAGTTTATTTTACATATCATTGAGATTACATTTGAATAACATTGTCAATAAAACGATCTTCGCTGCATATTTTCGGTAAATTATGCTTTCAAATTTAAAATATTTCTCTGCTGATTGTAAAATTCAGGTTAAAGAAATTATGTAAACGATAATGATATATTATTCTGCTATGTTTTTGCTCAACCCTCTCAGTGGGGGGGGGGGCGACTTTAGATATCAAAATTTGACATTTAAAGCAGCACTTGAAGAATTAACAAATTTATAATGGCTGTAGACCCTTACCATAGTTATTCAGAAGAGGTAGAAAGAGCTAACTAAGACATTCGTGACTATTTCAAAATTGAAAAAACCTTCAGTTTCCATGGTTTATATGTAAATATTTTAGCGCTTTAGTAGTTAGGTTTATTTTGTCAATTTTTCAGGTCCTCTGTCTACTGGTCTTTCCAGTCGCTTTTCTGCCAGAGCTGTGGTGATGATGGGCGGCGCTATTCTTGGACTGGCTATCATGGTTTCTGGGCTCGCACCCGGCCCAGAGATGCTGTTTCTCACTTTAGGTGTTTTAGCAGGTATCAAAAATAACATGAATCATGAGTCTACCTATCAAATAACTTTTGGCTTTACACATGTTTTTTTATGGGCAACATCATTTTTTCCAATTCTATTATACATCAACCTTCTCATAATTATTTCTAAATTTGAATTTTACATCACACCTAAACTTTGTGAGAAAAGTTTGGTTTTTTAACTTTAAATCCATTTATTTAATCTACTGACATGAAAATGACTGAAAATCCACTTACACAACTTGCTTAGATAATGATGACTTATATCGTGCCCTTTCCACTTTTTAAAGTTTGAATATTTTTAAATCACAAATTAGTATTCTGAATAAACGAAATTTGATTTTGGCTACATTAGATCACAAGCAAGTAGTTGATCCTTGCGCATGTTTATTTCTATTCTTCATACATTTGAAGCTGGAATTGCTAACCCAATATCCTGCTTCAAATAATGAAAAAATATGTTTATTTAAGCAAATAGATGTATCGCAAATTAAGTTATTTGATGAATTGAGCATCTACCACAAACATTGTTATAGTCTTAATGGTCTTAATGGAGGTCTCCCAAACCACCCTGTAAATTTTATTTCACTCATCTTTCATTTACTATTTTTTTATGGTTGAATAAACACTTCTTCTTCTTCTACCACAAACATTGTTATAATTTTTAGTGACATTTCATTAGTTTTTAAATACCCCAGTATGCTTGAAACTGTATTTATATACGGGTATACTACCACAAGCAGTGAGGTAATTGAAATGGATGTGTTTTGTTTTGTAGGATTCGGTGGCTCATTGACGTACACACCTGGTCTTGTAATAGTGGGTCAGTACTTTGATAGATTTCGAGCTGTGGCTACTGGAACGGCTTCAATGGGTTCTGGTGTAGGGGTGTTTTTATTCCCACCAATGATGACACTACTCTTTTCTTTTTATGGCTTCACTGGCTCTTTTCTCCTGATCGGAGCCTTGGAACTGCATCACTGCATTGCAGGGGCTTTATACAGACCTCTTGAAGACCAGCAACCTGAGCGTAGAAGGAAAACCAGCCTCAAAGAGGAAAAATCATCGGGATTTGCAGCTTTCACAAAGCACCTGGATTTAACACTATGGCTCAACCACACATTTGTGTGTTTTGCTCTTGCAATGGGTTTTATAACTACCTCTTACATAACAGCCCAGATGCTGCTTCCAGATAGAGCTATGTTTCTCGGTATCAGTCAAACACAGGCCGCCTTTCTCCTCTCTGTAGTCGGCATGTGTGACACTGTGGGAAGATTTTTGTCAGGTGTGGTGTTTGACCTGCCATTTGTTAAACCACATCGTCGTCATGTGTTTACTCTGGCTCTGTTTCTCTCTGGCCTGACACACTTGATCTTTGGATTTAGCCGCACCTACACCATGCTTATGGTGGGGGCTGTTCTCCATGGATCTATCACCAGTATTGTAGTGAGCGCCAGGGCTGTGATTGTCGTAGACCTCCTGGGAGTGAAGAACCTGCCCAGTGGTTTAGGAATGGCTGTGTTTGCTCAGGGAGTGGGCGTGTTTGTTGGACCCCTTGTAGCAGGTAAGCAATTATTTGATATCAAACACTTATTATTTAAAGGGGATCTATACCCTGATATTTTATTTAAATAATTTTATTGAAGTAAGCCATTGTAAATACCAATCACGACCTGTTTTGTGCACAAATATGTAATAATTTCGAAAATTGAACACATTTCACAGTTGTTGCCATTTTTTATGTCTACAGAGATCTATATCTACAGAGATATTGAAGGGGGGTATGTATGGGTTATGACAGGATGCAGCCCAGTAGTGGCATATCAAAGTGGATAGTGATCCCAGTGCTACACATGAGCTGTGTATTTGTGTAATTACTCAATTAGCTGTTTAGCGCTTGAGGTGTTATGCACCGTGTATATACTCAATTTATATGTTTGAAGATTCACTTAATCACTTTAAAGTGTACCGTAGCGATTTTAATGAAATTTTATTATATTAGAAACATGCATATATGTAGATATGGAGGTCTAGCAAGATAAGGGTTGATGATAAATATTTGTCTCACACTTTTGTTTGTACTATGTTTTAGGCTGGTCCTATGATATCACGGGTAACTATACGTGGTCTTACATCTTCTGCTTCCTCTGTGCATCCATTGCATCATTATGTCTCTTTGTTGAACCATTCATCACCAGGTGTCGCTCAGTTCGTCATGATACAAGTACAAATGAAGATACTGTTTGTGAAGTCAAGATTAAAGCAACTGATCAAGTATCTGTACCTGATAATTGTAAATTATGAGACTTGTCTTGATTTTACAAAACTGCTAATTGCTCAATCAAGTAGGCCTATAACTATTCAGTTCCATGTGTCATATTGATACGTATCGCATATAAATATAAGCCTACACAAGATCACCATATTCTTTTACAGTCAATTCACACTTTATGATTCAAATTAGCGTAGCTTTGCCAGATACACTCTCCAGTTTTTGGACAAATTTTAAAATTGAAATGTCTGTTTGTCAGATCTGACAGTAACTTTAGTAAGCAGTTCTAAGTGCCATGTCATAATATTTGTAATATAATAGAGAAACACTTTCACCACCGGTCCCGATTGTTTTTCAATTTTTATTAGCACAGCTTTTGAAATAGCTAAACATACGAAAGTGACATTAATCAACAAGATTTAAAAATCGTTTAACTCCATTTTGTCAAATCTGAATATTTTTCACCCACTTGAAGTTGTGGATCGCATCAGCAAGACACACTTTCAAGTTGGTGAAAATTTCTAATAAATAACTTGATAGTTAAAGGGTTAAACATAATCAAAATTTCTGTAATATACAGTGCAGCCAATATGGGACATTACCCAATGTTTGTTTATGTTAAAAAATACTTAGTCGACTTGCAGTCTGTCAATAATGCATGTTGTTAAATATTCAGTATATTCTGTGTAACAAGGCTGAGATGTCCTGGGATCCATCACACTTGAAGATGATATTTTTTAATATTTGAAGCTGAATATTGCATTAGCAATTCCAGCTTCAAATGAATGAAAAATAGAAACTAACAATTCAGCAGGAGAAAGGTTAACTTTCGTAATGTGAGTGAGAGAAAATTAAGATAATTTTTATCTCGGAAGATTATTTTATAGCGGAATGGGCCTCTAGGGACTGTTTTTTCTTCATTTGAAGCTGGAATTTGTATTGACATTTCTTACTCTTACTTCATATGGATGACAAATAGTAATCCCCATTAAGCTCATAGAGAAAACTTAGCCGATCTACTTTTGAACAGCTTGAGACCTTGTCTGATTATACACCTGAATAACCCAGTGAATATATAGACAATATTATTAGGTGTTTTCAGTATTGGCCCTAGTACTTTGTTGAGGTGGCCAGCTTTTTGTTGAGGCCAGAGTCTGAGGGAAAATACTGGAGACAGGATAGGCTAGGCTACGTACATGTAGCCTACTGACGATAGGTATAAATTTATCAAGTAGGCTTAACATAATCCATAGGGAAGACTATACACCTAGCAACCTGTATGTGTTATAGCCTACTATCTGGCTGTTGTAGGCCTAGACCTTATGCTCCACCAGCTAACTAAACATAGACTAGATAGCCTACACAAACGCAAGTAAAGGCCTGAAATGTTTTGTCATTGAAAGATTACATCAGAGAAAATAACACCTTGAATAAATCGGACCACAAATCACCACACTATTAGTCATTTCACTTTGTAAGGGAGCACGGAATCGGCATAGCACGGAATGAAATGTCATGCTGTCCCTGATCCTGAATGAGGGCAATACCACAAACCCGGGCAAATACTTTTTGTTTTTTTTGCTCTTGTACTTCATATTTTCCGTTGTCCATAATGATAAACAGTAGAAACTAGTCAATACAACGCCAGTCGAAAGAACTGTTATTGCACAGAGCCGGAACTATGTTATCAGGACAAATGACAGCAAAGATATATAATAACCTATCACTTACATTCAATTATATTGAGTGTCTAATATTCAAAACTATAGTTTACATACAATATCTAACAATGTTGGAAGACTATTTGGCAATGTTTTATACAATATCATTATCTTGTCTTTTTTAAAGACAATTTTTTTACAGACAAGACTACTGTGATTATTTTTAGTGTACATGTAATTGCATTGCAGGCAATGGCATACATACAAGCATTTCTTTGTTAGTGTAGGCATATAAGCATTTCATTGGTGTCAATTGGGGTGTACGCATATAAGCATTCCATTGGTGTCAATGGTTGTGTAGGCGCATAAGAATTTCCTTGCAGATACATTTTCCCTCCTGTACCAGGTCTAAATTCAGTAATCATAGAAATTACTATTTTATTCACACTAAAATGTATACATTATGGGAACATTGATTTGATAGATGTAGTCTGTTAACTCTGAGAAAAATGATCTCGCATTACTCACAATCCCAGACTATAATAAGCATAATTTTTGAATCTGTACTTGGATTCATTTACTATTAGGCTATTTATCAGGTTATGGGATTACAAATAGCACTATGCAGCGGGGCTAAATCTCGTTTTTTTCATAGAGGTTTGATTGAATGATAATGATCTGAATTGTAGGCCTGGTTATCAGGTTGTTGAGTGCAATGTGACATATACATGTAGTTGAATAATTCATTGTATTTATACTATTATCATTATTTGTTATTGTTATTTTTGTGTTTCCTTTCACACTTTTTAATGATTAACGTTTTATTATTTATTGTCATTATTTATGATGTTTTTTCAGTTTGGGAAATTTCATTTTAAATGTTAGTGAATTTGTATGTGAATTTGTATGATGATGACTGCACTTTGCATGAACACTAGTAAACTGTATAACCATTACCTATTTACAATATAAGCCTTTTTTGTTACCTTTATATACAATATGAACACGTTTGTTACCTTTATCTACAATATAAACACGTTTGTTACCTTTATGTACAATACAAACCCTTTGGCTACCTTTACTCACTTTTGTATATCATATTGAGCTCAATTGTGGTTAATCCTGACTGATGTAATGAATGGAGTCCATTCTACTCTTATACTGCTGTGATTTTCAAGCTTGTTTCAAACCAAGTAAAGTGCCACTCAGATGCAATAAATGTTGTGGTATGTATGTTGACCCCTTACAATGCTGAAATATTTTCATTGAAAATATGGAGACCAAAGGATTTTTGAAATCATTATAAATGTCTTTGTAAGCTCTTTCCACTTTATTTGATCACCTATGCTATAGGTCTTTGGCCATTAGGAATATTTTAACTCTTTAAGCGCTGAAAGGATTAATCTAACCCTTAAAGCACTAAGAATGACTTTAGTCGTTTTTAGTGCATTTTATTAGACGATCAAATCACTGTTATTAAGAATGAAATGAGTGTTTCAACATCAAGATTTGCAAAGAGATTGTGTCAAATTGAACAGATATGAGTAATTTTCACCCACTTGAAGTCGAGGGTGAAAATTAAAAAATAAAAATTAGCTGGAGTTAATAATTCAATTTGGGAGGAGCGTACATTTGATAAATATAAAGATTTGTTGTCATTTGAAGCTGCAAATTGTCTTTGCAATTTATGGCTTTGAATGAGACAACTAAGCACTACAAGGGTTAACCCTTAAAGCGCTGAAATATTTTTGCAAAAACAATAGAGACCAAATATTTTTTTCATTTTGAAATCATCATAAATGTCTTAGTTAGCTCTTTCTGATTCATTTGAATATCTATGTTATGGGTCTACGGTCATTAGAAATATTTTTACACTTACAGTGCGGTGGTTGACTTTAGGCGTCAGAATCAGACGTCTACTGATGTCAGATTCTGACGACTGATGTCTAATCCCACACTACAAGGGTAACATTTATACTCGCTAAGTTATCTTTATAATTCAAATTTTCACCCACTTGGAATTTGTGACTCCCTCCTGAAATTGACAACTGGTTGAAAACTACTCATTTGCAAATCTTGATGTTCAAACACACATTTCATCAAAATAATAGTGATTTTATCGACTAATAAAACAACTAAAAAATGATTATTGTTGTGACTAGCATATACAAGGGTTAACCCTTTAACCGCCAAATTAAAAATCGTAACTTTCACCCACTTTAAATTGTGTCTCGCTGACGCGATCCACAACTACAAGTGAGTGAAAATTATTTAGATGTGACAAAATGGAGGTCAACTGTTTTCAGATATTGCTGAATGATGTCATATTTTATCTGTAACATGTTTAAAAGGTGGTAGTTAATGTGCTAATAAAAAATGAAAACCCGAATATATGCGACACCGGCGGTTAAAGGGTTAATATATTCGATGTAAATCACAAATATGATACTCGTATGATAAGCAGCACAAAATGCTATGTTATTCATTGATGATTCTAGTGATAAATGAGCATAATACATGTATAGATAGGTGATGAAACACACTTTAAATGTTCACTTTTATGTTTGAAATTTGTCATTAAATGTGTAAATTTGTTGTTCAAATATTTTTATACTATTATTTACTTGGTTGTTTCTATTTAGAGCTGATACTACAAACCTACAGTATAGCAACATGATGTATTCCATATCAAGGATCTCGTAAAGGAAATAATCGTAAACAACTGTAACATACATGTAACTATTTGTGCAATATGACTATTTGTGCAATAATATCTATATACGTTCTGATTTGTGCTAGGAGTTTAATTAATGCGGGTCTTTCGTGACTTGGCTGTTAAATATCGGGGTACAGTACCGCTACCTATTTCTAATCCCAGCTGACCTGGGGCCGGTTTCTGTATCGTACTTAAGTAAAAAGTGTCAGCTTTGTACTTAAGTACGTTACAGAAACCGGCCTCTGCGGCCGGTTTCTGTAACGTACTTAAGTACAAAATGAAGTGGGCTGGTTTACGTAACATACTTAAGTAAAAAGTTAACTTTTTACTTAAGTATGTTATAGAAATCGGCCGCAGGGGCCAGTTTCTGTAACATACTTAAGTACAAAATTAACACTTTTTACTTAAGTATGATGCAGAAACTGGCCCCAGGGATTGTCTCTCAGACTGTCTCTTCTTTACTCATATGATACATCACGCCCATATCTGGGTTACCATTACCTCATGATGTCGGAGTTTTGAATAGCCTGGTTATGCTGTGATAGTATATATACAATGTCGTCCCTATAAGCCAACCTTTTGTGAAAAATCTTGGTTTTTAACAATAACAGCTCATCGTGGTTTAGATACAGAAACTTGTATTTCTTAAAAAAATTAGAAGCAGATAAGCAGAATAAAAACTGCATTCCAGTGTATTGTGTGAAACTTCTTATTTGGAAGGGGGCTATTTGGGTTTGATAACCTTTTTTTCTCCCACAGTAAACCAGGTAAAAGTATCTCAAAAATTAAATAAATAAATCTGCAAGTTCTATTAAGATTTCAACAATTGTTCAATAAAAGATTAAATTGCATACATGGACTGGTTAACATGGACCTAACTGTTGGCTTTTGTGATCGTTACACAACAGAGCTCTTAAAATACGGAACATTAAATGATGTTCATCATGGTGGTATATGTAGCTTTCACAGCCATATCGGTTTATTTTGCTCAAATGTCGATGTGATATAACCAAACATATTGTAGGCCTGATGTTATTTGATATAAACCTAAATTGGACGTTGAACAATGACTAAATCATTGAAAAAAAATTAGTCTACTTCACCCTTGATAAGCACAATCTGGACTAGCTTTCACCAACTGGCAATGTCTGACAGTTCCAAAGTAGTAGTCCACTGTGTACCAAAATTAGCCAAATTTGTACCTAGCAACCCAGCAAACACGACACGTCGAAACAATGATGTTTTAATGTTGAGCCAGCGTCGTAGACGTTGGGCCAACGTTAAAACATTATTGTTTCAACGTGTGTTTGCTGGGAAGCACCCCATGTATTCCAAATAGCGCCAACTGGGAATAAATACAAACAGAAACGGACATAAGAGTGATCGACGCTTCAATCTCACTGATTGGTTTATACTTGTTCACGTGTTACAGTGGTGAATCCAGGGTGCACCATCTTCCCACACAAGGCTCGCTTCTCCCGAGGTCGTAGACCGAGGCCTTGCTGAATCAGTGTAAAAACCATCTATTGGAGTGGGGACTTTCAAGAAAGATTTTTTCTGTTTGACCCAAGTTTGACCTCTGGCATGAGTGCTGCTTTAATGCAGGGCCACTGTCTACGACGCCGGCCCTGCATTAAGCAGCACATGTCTGGTGGCCGCCAATTTCACAGGAAGTATCACAGACAGCTCCCACCACATCTCACCAGACACGAGACGTTACATGCGGCAGGGTTGGATTAATGTTGAGCCAATGTCGCAGACAGTGGGCCAACATTAGGTTGGCATTTGGTTGAAAAATTAATGAATATTCAATATCTAAATCATTCTCCCTACCCCAATAGGTGGATGATACCACTGATTCAGCAAGGCTCGGTCTGCGACCTCGAGAGCAGCGGGCCTGGCTGTCAGGAAGATGGGGTGCACGTGCGACCTAATTTCTGTTCAAATATGCCAAAACAATGTTTGGAGCGACCCCCTTTCTTCAGATCCAGGACCCGCCCATGTTTTGATATTCAGGACAAAAAATTGATTTGGTCGGTTGGTGAAACTGGGGCCTGGTAAATAATTAAAAACTTAACATGTCACTCTAGCTGACTGATTGCATGGTTGCCGGCGTGGCTTCAGCAATGCATGTGTTTTCTGGGTATACCTTTTATCTAATATGGGTGCACAGTGGACTACAGCTTAAGCCATGCATTTGTTATGAATGAGATGTGTTTTTAGACAATTTTGAAAATTAGGGTGATTGTTAAATACATTTGAGGTCTTTTGGGTAAAATTGAGGCTGGTTTCTATTTTCTGGCGTCATCTGCGCTATGAAACTCTGTTACCATTTTTTGTCAGTTTTGTGATCTACAATCATCAATAAATGATTATGGAAAAATGTGTTTTTTTGTGCATCCCAATGTGCATGGGCGTGAGATATGATAGCTGAAGAATTACCAGTTGATGAATTTTATAAATTAATATTTGCAATGGCCAGCACCTTAAAAGTGATTGTAAAATTATTAGTTCGCTATTTGGTAGTGTATTTCGAGCGTGTGCTATAAAAATATGTATTAAAACACATGTCAAACAAGGATTTAATAAAATTGACAGCGCAAATAGATATTTTTATATGTGCAGCCTAAATGTTTAAAGCTCCCGACGGCATATATCTTCTCAGGAATCGTAGATATTTTCTACATGGCTCGATAAGACATGATTATTATCTAAACCATACCTCTATACATTCTGATTAAAGAATGGTGGTGACCTTATAGTGCACATTACGCACAGTTTACCATTTAGTCTGGATTGTGGATACTAATTAGTAGCTGCTGTTGATTTTCATCTGTCAAAAAAAATCTGTACACTGTAAGCCTTAAGATAAACCCACAAAGAACAGGAAGAATGAATGATTGCATCCATGTTGTTATTAAACTATCTTTGTTTATAGTGAGGATAAGCTAGCTGCAATCGGCATTTCCTTTTGAAAAAAAATCAAGGGGTTCTCTAATCCGTCATATATAGATAGGTCGAGATTGACATCTCGACCAATCCGGAGCCTACGGTATATCTTAACTTGTACGAGAATACGGTCCCAGTGGCGAGTGCCTACATCCCAAGTAATGTTTAACGGGTACGGATACTAACTTGTATTTTATAGGGCATATAAAACCCTGTCGCCTCAGGCACCAAATGTTAAAAGCAGGTTACCAAATTTAGAGTTTTGCATGTGATATCGGAGTCAAGATGATTCACTGGCACACCACTGGCTGAATGCTATGCCGGGAGCAATATTCTGAGACGATCTGAAAATTTTAAGTGATGGTTAAGTCCATCAGATCCTCTCTAATGCAATACTCATATGCTGACTTAGCAGCTGATCTCATAGCTTAACTTTTACCTTTTCGACCCCAGTAGGCCGATGGACAGTATATTCAAAATACCTCAGCAGGGGGGGGGGGGGACGCGGGGCACAGTGCTGTGGTGTACTATATTTCATAGAAATTTCGAAAACTGAATAAAACTCGCGAAATAGCGTCATTTATTATAGTGGGGCAGATGTATATAATTATGTAAGAAACAAAACAATTGTTGCTTTTGTGGTAAAAAACACAAAAATTAACATATAATACCACGGCAGGGCTGATGGATTTAAGAGACAGTGTCAAATTGAATTTTCCCTGTGGCGCGAAAATCCGAAATGGCCGCCTCCAAAAATCATTATCGTTGTGAATATATATAATATAAACATAAATAAAGCGTCGTTATGTATGTTTTATGACATGCTGGATGTGATATTGTCATCAGGT
This sequence comes from Flabesymbios commensalis, assembly GCA_964017125.1. Classification (NCBI taxonomy): domain Eukaryota; kingdom Metazoa; phylum Annelida; class Polychaeta; order Terebellida; family Flabelligeridae; genus Flabesymbios; species Flabesymbios commensalis. Next base: position 20,665,371 of record OZ024905.1, read on the forward strand.
TAGTGTTATCATGCATATGAAAAATGAAACGGAATTTAGTGTCAATTTATGAGATATCGCCATCAAGTAGGCATTATAAATACAAATTATGGTTAAAGTGACCTTGTGAAATTCTAGAGGTGACAAGACTAAGCCTAATTCTAGGCGATACAAGCTATTGGTTTATGTGCCCTACAACAGGGTTGGGGTCAATTACTTTTATCAATTACGAATACAATTACAATTATAGCCCTTTATATTTTTTCAATTATAGGCCCTAATTACTATCATTCAGATTTTTTCAAGCACAAATACAATTACAATTATATTCTTCAATTACAAATACAATTACCGGTGTGTATTTCCACGTTTTATCGAATGCCGGGTTGATAAAAAAGAAAAAAAACATTGAAATTGCAAATTCATTGTGCATTGGTTCATACTAACAACGACACTTTGCGACACCACTGTATGGGATGGAATATATGCATAAGATTGTAGAATTAAATGAGCTGAATATCTTTTGTGAATTTTTCACTATTTCATCGCAAATTAACTACACGTACTGTGTAAAGCTAGTTAGTTTATGGAATAACAACAGTATGTCACCTATAATGTTTCCATTATAATTATAAAAGTATATTCCGCGTCGTATTTACTGGATGATCGGATTATGAAAAAAAATATATAAAAAATAATAAAGTTTAAATTTATTTGATTGGGCGAGCATTGAACACAGGGTTTCTGCCAGGGGAGTCCGGGGGGATCTGAATTTTTTTTCTCCTGGGGGAGGACCCCCAAACCTCCCACCCCTTTTGGACCCCTCCCCCCCTCTCAAACATTCCTGTCGGAAACCCTGGAACAAGTCAGATCAAACACAAAACACTGAAGCAGTGTTGTTTAAATGATTGCCCACTGTCGATGATATATTTCTACAACATCTGTTAACTGTCTTCGAGTGTGGTACTGGGAAGGTTGGTCCATGCCGTACATAGCGTGGCATGATTTTAGGGCGTGTCCTTGGCCATTGTGGAGGTTCATTGTCATATCGAGTGATTTGTAAAAAATGCAGATTTTCACAAGACATCTAATTGTGATTGGTCATGTGGATACTCCGTGAGAAGGACTGCGAAGTTCACCCTTTAAAGATAAGGATAAAGATATCAGTTCAATTCACTCAATTCACCTACAGCACCCCGCCCCTGTAGCCGATGTCTGCACTAGTCTATCGTCGAACAATCAACTGTTGAGATGTTGTCAAACACAAGGAGACACTGGGATGTTGTCACCGCCATAATAATACCCCCAAGCCAATCCTATAGTTTTATAATTAAACCCTTTTCAAATATCTCAAAAAAGTGTTTAAATATTTTAATATCAAATTTCAACTAGCATAATACTTCAGAATTATAGAAATATATTACAGATTAATCAGCCGAATAAGAAAATGATTCTCGATTAATCCCACGGAGCGTGATCTTGGCTAAAATCAGCTACTACCCTAACCAACACGCTGCACCAATGATGAGGTAATGCTAGCATGATGTGTGTGATATCGGATCATAATTAACCCCCCAACAATGTGTGATTGACCCGAGGGTGGGTTATTCCATTCATTTCAAGGCCTAATTATTTATAAATATAGGTATATTATTGTGGCAGCTCATCTAGCATAGGCCTACAAATTATAAAAAAAATATATCGTACAGAATAAAATTTTTATTAAATGTTATTTCTTGAAAAACACTGTAATTGAGATGTAATTGAAGTGTAACTGACTCAATTACGACCATGGAATTTTCAATTACAGATACAATTACACCGCCACATATTTTTTCAATTACAAATACAATTACACTGTAATTGTAATTAATTACGCAATTACAATTATAATTTACCCCAACCCTAACCTAAGCAAGTGTCCATACTAAGCTAGAGGCAGACACGCCTTAGAGGGAGGCATAGCAAACAATTTAAAAAGGAAATTGCTATAATACTCTGCACATACATGACGTCTATGCAGTGCCCATATATAACATTTAAACAATGAGCCAAGGAAATAGCACTGACAACTTAGGGGCCGACCCTTTTGCTCTATAGAGGGGGGAAAAAAGTAATTTGTTTATTGATCTGTGAGAAAAAAATAGATTGTGGACAGCCAGCAAATCTTTCAAAATCTGCCGGAAACTGCCAAAGAAAGGCAAAAATTCCCTCGCTATGCTCGGTCAAACGTCTAATGCGTATAGGTATTCTACCGGCACACTGGAATGAGCATTTATTCTACCGGCACACTGGAATGAGGATGAGAAATGACACCTGCCTTTTAAATTATGGAATCAAAGGTCTAGTCAACTGGTAAAACTTGCAGGACATGGGTCCCCTAGAATACAATATAGCCCATGGGTAGGCCTAGGCCCTATATCATAATAATACTAAGATATGCAGTTCATACCCTCCGCCGCATTAAGAGCAAGTACCCAAATCGTAGCAAGTCATTATATACTTGAGCGACATCTATGAGTTAGTAATTTCACCAAAGCTCAAAGCTCTTAGACCTGGCTCTCAGCTGGGCGTTGGGTTTGCAAGCTAACTGACTTTAATACTGTGAGGATTGCGAAACAGCTGACCCCCAGAATGTGTATTGACAGGACAGCTTTTCCTCAAATATTTAACACTCCGCCAATGTTGGTTCAATGTTGGGCCAGCGTCGCAGCCATTGGTCTCACATTAAAATAGCATTGGGACAATGTCTCGTTTTAGTATCATGTAATCAGTTTAGTTGCTGATATTATTGCGTCAGCCTGTACTCTACAGGCTACTGTATGCCTACACGTGACCGTCCCACGCATGCCTGTTTCGCAGTTGAATGGATCTTTAAAGTTTGTCTGTGACATATCAGGAAAAAAACTGTATGTTTTTTATCAGAGTGAAAAAAATGCTATGTTTTCTTGTTGGGAGAATGTTTTTTACTCGATTAGGAAAAAAAACATACCCCCATCCTGGTATTAAATGGTTCGCCCCTTACGAGCTAGAGATATTTTAAACATCTGAGTGACTGATAAATACGACCACTGCATATATATATGATTTTAACTGTAAAACATGTTTCCTTTGGCAATGACAAATATGACAGATTCTGTGTCGCTCTCTTTAATATGTTGACGAGCTGGACCTCTAGGCGCTTAAGCATGACAATCATGAGTAAAGTTACAACACATATATAAAATACTTCGCTGAAAAAAAACAATGAGGGAAACATATTAGATCTTGCTCGTTAAGTCACACGATCTAGGTGACCTCGCTACACCTAAAACATAGACAGAGCCTGTGATCAGGAGGTGATACTCGTCAATGTCAATCTGTCGTAGGCCTACCCAAAGATCATGATTACTATATCACAGACAAGACGCTCGGTTTGCTCAAATAGAAAAGGGAAGCTAGAAGGCTAGCTATGGGATACAGTGATGAGCTCTATATCATTAAAGGGACTGGCCCAGGCTAAAATCATAAAAAAATCGGTGATTTTATTTCGGGCTCTTAATATGACCATATGATGTAAGCATGTACATAGACTAGAACTGCAAATTTTTATAATTTTTGTGCTGCGCATTCACCAGTTAGGCTAGATATAGAGACGAAATTCCTGATTTGTAATTATTGACAACCATGTCAAAAATAAGAAATGCGGGTATTTCGTCTCTATATCTAGTCTAACTGGTAAGTGCGCAGCACAAAAATTATAAAAATTTGCAGTTCTAGTCTATGTACATGTTTACATCATATGGTCATATTAAGAACCCGAAATAAAATCACCGATTTTTTGATGATTTTAGCCTGGGCCAGTCCCTTTAATATGTACAAGGGCATGTACTGTAGGGAAAATAATGCTTTACGTCGCTTTTCTGTACAATCATGGCAATATCATGACAGAAAGAAGCCCAAAGCCGGGACTGTCCTAATCTTATTTCGAATGACTTCCAAGGTTTTTGTGTAGTGCACTGTACCATAGGCAGCAATATACACTCCATGCCTTTGAAAAGTTTTGAACATTGTATATGTACAACCACGATGACTAAGATCTAGCCCGACCGGGATTCTACCTCCAAGCCCTAGTCAATACAAATGAGCAATCGCGGCCGGCCTGTACTGTAAGGAAAAAAATGGAATGAACAGATTGACAAACTTTAAAAGGCGGCTGCCATGAACGGAACAGATAACTACAGGCGCAAAAGCTAGTGGCGTCAGTCAGAAACCACAGCAGATTGTACTCAAGGAGAGAGCAGACACATTTTCTGCATCGCTTGTAAAAGTACACAATGGGAGGGTTACGACCATTTCAGCACACCTACGGTTTACGGTTAATCCAGAGACTTTTCAATGTAAAACTAGGGCCAAAGGCCTCATGTGTTTGAGGCTGAGGGATTGGCCTATGTAACAATTTCAATACAAAAACGAGGCGTTGAGCCAATGTTGGTTCAATGACGGGCCAGTGTTGTACACAGTGGATCAATATTGAAATTAGCCGAATAGTAGGCCCTACTGTTATGGTAGGGTTTACACCATAGGGCTCATCCCGAATTACAAAACACACCCGAAACATCATGAAAATATAATATCACGAATTTGATTGGCCTTGGGGACAATACATGTGGCTTTACTTTACTTTACATTACTTTTCCTTCTGTGTAGCTGATCAACAAAGTTTATAAGCAGAGGAGAGTATTTTATGAACATTGTGTGCAGAAATTAGCTGACAAAAACCATTAATGAAATCGAATCATTACAATATGATTGTTATCTACAGCTTGGATTATAAATATTCATGGTTATATCCTTTGTGGTAAGATTTAATTTTATTTTCATGATGTTTTGAGTGTTTAACAGTAGAGCAAAATATTAGGCTATATTGAAATTGCATTGGATCAACAGCCTCATTCGCGACCGGTCGTTTTTTCGTAGGTTGCGCAGTGAGGTATAGTTTTATAAAACATCGGCGACGAGAAGGGACCAGTCAAATAAGTTTTTCGATCCCCCCCCCCCCCCCCGAGTCATTAAAATCTTGTTTGTGGAATTCCGATTATGCAATTATGTAGGGCCTAATTATGCAACAATCATCTATTAAAAGTGATAACATGTCATTGAAAAAAGTTGTGGACCATTAAAATGCTTACAACGTTCAATAATGATCACTTAAAATTCCTGAGATATTTTTTTTAAATTCACCTTTATTAATTTGCCACCCTCCCTTATGGCTGAATATTTTTTAATTCACATGTTATATTCCAGCTCATCATCAGTAGGGCCTAGGCCTATATCAGATATTTTCGTTAGTATTGGTAGTAGTTCCACATTTTTAAAACAATTTTACTGCCAATTTTAAATAATTATCACCCAGCTGTATCTGAATTATTTCGTGTCAGTGGTTGTACTTGAGGTCTATATATTGAACTGAGAAAATACGACGATTTTAAATAGGCCTTAAAACAATTAAATTTTGGAAATTGAAAAAACGACCCAGTTTTTTATCCACTTGTTCTCAAGACTGAGTCTCAGAGATGATATCTCTTGAGAAATTAATTTGCCATCACCCAGGTGAAAGATTCATGGTAATTTAGGAATAATCTTTATCCCGTGGTCCTTATTATTTTATTTTATGCAGCGTCAATTGCTTGAGAGAGCAGCACGCCCAACTCTAAGTCGTTGTCCGTTTCAAGCGATCCCCATATCCTACTGTGTATTGTGCTTGTGGTGTGTTATAATTATCATAGGGTAGGGTATAGTCTATGATAATTACTATCAATCTTAGCATATCTACTTTGGAACAACGTTGTTTCAAGGTATTCTATGATAATTATCATCAATCTTAGCATATTTATTTATTTTCCATAACTTTGTTTCAAGTCTCGCTCAACGTTTCAATTATTGACCAAGACTAACACAAAGTAGATACATTTTATTCTTTTTCTTTTCAAAAAAAATAATGAATGTTTGAAAAATCTCACACTAGTAAAGGGTGGACAGGAAAAAGAAGACCAGTCGCAACAAATTCCTACTTTTAGGTGCTCTGAATGGTCAAATTTTAAAGATTTGCATTGGAAAGATTTTGCTTCTGTCGCCACATAGGGGGGATGTGGCTATCACTTGCCCAGTTCATTGCATGTCTAATCTGAGTCTTTAATCTGTTAATGGCGCCAATGATGCATCCCAGACACCTTTAAATGGGAAAGGGTATATATTTAGGTGTGGAGAGGGCTGGAACCAACATGTCGGAGAATGGTGGATTAATTGTATGTACAATTATTGGTTGGAAAATTACCACCCTGGAAATGAAGGGGGGTGCTCGAGCACCCTGAGCACTCCCCTGGATACGCCCATGGATATAGACCTAATATGCAGTTGGCTGCGATAGCTGTCTGACGTAGCCACATTTTCATTGTATCCCATTGTGATTGGGTTGAAAATTCACGATAAACAGATAGCCCTAGTGGCCAAAGGCTATTATTATCACCTCTTATAGGCCCCACATGATGTAGGCAACCTTGTTATGTGAAGGTTCAATACATGATGATTGTGTCATCCCGCAAGTGACTTTCTCTTGTGATATTATCAGATTATCACCTCTGTCGCTTGAACCCAGCAATTCTTTTCATACTGGCTTAAAGTTGGTCCAACGTCTGCGACGCTGGCCCAGTATTAGGCCTATATCAACATTGAGTCTGCTATTACATAGAAAACACAGCACATTATCCCTGTGTTAATGTGTGAACGCTGGCCCAGCGTCTACTACGCTGGCCCAACATTAAACATGGGATGCACAGCAGTCTGATAGTAGACTGCTTGGAGCATGTGGTGTGTGGCCTATAATAATGACAGAGAAACTGAACCAATGCTGGCTTAAAGTTGCCTCAGCGTCGCATGCAGTAGGCCAACATTAAACCAACATTGCATCAATGTCCCATGCTTGTTTAGACGTATCCAACAGACTCGCAACGTGATTTAATGTTGGCCCATTGTCTGTGACATTGGCCTAACTTTGTGTCAGCATCGGGTTGCTGGGTATGTATTCAGTGACTGGTGAGCTCCTTAACAAGAGGGTGTGTTGACAAGAGATTGACCCAATGCTGTTTAAATGTTGGCACAGCATCTTCAGCAGCGGCTATCATTGGATCAACGCCTCGTGTCTGCTGGGATTGTGGGCTCGTGGAGGGGTAGTCAGACTGCAGAGCTTGGTCAGACTGTAGACGTGCTGACCTTATTCTCCAAGGCTAATTAATATTCATGACCACCCAGCCTTTTACAAATAACCAAATATGGCAAGGGTCTAGGCTACTATGGATAATAAGGGACCATTTCAAAAGTCCATACAGTAAGATGTGAAACCATTGTGAAGTTGCTCTGTATTGTATCAGGAATATTTGACGCGACCCCCGGAAAGGCCCAAATAATGAATGAAATGCTCCTGAATGCTGGTTTTATGAATGGAGTGACGTCACTTTTTGTCCCAAATCTTTGCTCTGAATAAGACAATAAGGTGAGTGGGGCGCACCCACAAAAATGAATATTACTGTCGTCTTCAACAATTATCCATGAGGACCATGACAATGGTTGAAGTAGGCCTACTGAGTAAACTGTTAGTCAGTAGGTGTTTGGTGTCTATGATTTAACATGATTGATCACACGAAGACATTCTTACATAAATATACATATTTATTTTATTCAATGATAAATCAGAAAATCGTTCCCTTTGATGCACATACATTGTAGCATATATTATTAAGTATATATAATCTCACAAATAACATGATCAAAATAAACTTCCTAAAAGCTGTTGGTAAATTAAATTATTATCATCCAACAGTCTAAATATTACAAAAATATCACAGTAAATCTTCTATATAAAAATAAGCACACTCTTTAATTACATAAGGATGTCGGCTTTGATAAAATATCTACATCACATACAATTCACATAAATTTGAACACTTACAGTGTAGTTGTCATGGTATTAGAACCATCTCTCTATCATTGCTAAATTGAAATAATTAAAAATATAAAAAGTAGACATGTACCTACATAGATCTTAGTAGAGCCAGACTAATGAGAGACAAGACATTGATGAAAAACTGCATGGCTCAATTAGTGTATTATACTACAATTTAAAAATGCTCATGCACTTTTACACAGACAAGTACATGAAAGTAACACCTCAAAAAGATCAATACAACTTCCTATTGCACATGTTCCAGTTGTCAAATGCCTAACCGATTACATGGTTACACAATCGATAATTTCCACAAATAAACCCACCACCTTGAAAACAGGCTAGCTGGTGCATAAATATTTTGAAATTATTATTACAATATTCATCTACCTGAGCTGTATTCTGTTCGAAAGTATGCTTCAATATTCATTTACATGTTTAAATAAGTATATTCAAATAATCATTTACCTTCTATTGTTTATCTAAATATGTTTCACCGATTGGCAAGGAAATTTCCCTCAAATTTTATCTGTGTTTAGATACCACATTTTTCATAGTGGTTTATACAAGCAGACAATATGGCTAAATGTCATGACACTTTGGAGAAATAATGTTCATCGGTCAATCCCATGATTTTTTTTCAAATGTGAATGCTGGATTAACATGAATGTTTAATTTATGATTAAATTTCTAAAAATCTATTTGGAATCTAGCTTTAAACTGCTTGTCTTCCTCAATGTAAGGATACCAATAGATATAGTTGGTGTTCCAAACGTTATTATACAAATTAAATGCCATTCCTGTAATGCTATTCCGGATTGGTTGTAGCGGGGCCGGGAAGGCAGTGGGACCATCACTTGTACTGATCGGGCAGACCACAGAGACATCTAGTGAAGAAATGTGCAGTTTATCGGCACCAACTGTTAAGGTCAACCCTCCGTCATCCACAGCTAGAAAACAAAAAGATAAAAAAAAGATATCTTGAAAGTGAATACATGTATATATAGCCGGGCCCTACACATCTGGAAGTTCCCGTCAGCTGAATACAATTTTACTCAAAAAATACAAAACATTCTTCACAAATCTGTTTGCATTTTATCAATGCAAATTATTTAATCTTTATCTTATAACAAAAAACTATGAGTAGGGCATCTATTTATTGTGAGGAAATTCGCCCCATAATATGTGTTTAATTGTGGTTAAATATAGATTCCAATATTACAGAGTACTGCACAGAGTGCACAGCGGATGAATTGCCAGGCAAGTTGTCAAGATGATAATGGAATAAATGGCATGTGTTGTTGTAGTGGTTTTATTCATTACTCGACTATGATAGCTATATCGTTTTACACAATACAGCTGTAATGTTTTTTTAATACTGTGGTGTGGTCAGCTGATTGCTGTGGTCTGACAAATGGTGAGATATGTGACCTGAATGTATCAGGTTACTTGGATACTGGTTACGGTAGGCAGATTTGTCATGGTGAGAAATTTACCCCATTGCTGTATCTCAGATATACAGCAAAATAAATTTTGTCAGGTGATAAAACAAATCGGAGTAGTGATCTGTTGGTGTGGAAGGTACAGACAGCGATTTCCAATCCACTACTAGTATTAGAAAAACTAAGTACAGGAAGTTGAGTATTGTCTGGTAATTGGTAGGCCTACTTGTGTCATCAATACCAGCTTAAGTGAACGAAAAAATGTCATGCTACAGAGGAGTTAAGAAAATGTGCAGATTCATCACGTGGCTTTGAGCTATTAAGTGCTAAGTGGACATAAGCAATCATCTCCAAATAAATCTGTTACTATCACATTATTTCATACCACTGAAGGGTCCGCAATTTCATCGGCTGTAACTGCACATTTTATGTCAATGTGAAATGAACTTTTATCTGGTAATATAAATACTGATGACTTTATCTATCCCACTAATGATCTCTGTGAGTCGACTGACCGTGCTGCTGCTGACTGCCATTCAACATCACGTTGTTCGGGTCAACAAGGTTTCCTAGTTTTGACAGTCTCCATGCCGGTGTAGCTTGCTTGGGATAAGATGGTGAAAATTCAAAGAAAAGTGCTTCTGGCAGACGAGTAGTGGTTTTACCAAAATATTGGAATGTGATATTGACACCTTTAATAAAGAATAAACTTTTATTAGATTGTATACATATATATGTGACAAGACACCCCACATGCGGAAGTTTTATTTTTATTGTTATTCCTGGAAGGAACATATACTGATCCCTTGGTACAAATATTATAAAAATGGTCTGATGCTATCGGAATTACAGTCAAATGAAAAAAATATATGCATTTGCAATTCATACTAGAAATTCTGAGAAAATGCTTTACAAAGCTGGACTGCATGATGCTTACAAATATATTCAACAAACATTTTCAACAAGCCTAATATTAAGCCATACTGCTTCAGGGTAGGGTCGAAGCTACCACCATAGGGGTTTATCCCGAATTTCAAAACAGACACCCAAAACCTCATGAAAATAAAATCTTATCACGGAGTTTTTAACCAAGAGCATTAGAAATCCAAGCCTTTTTTAATGATTCAAATTCATTGCCGTAATGGTATTTATCAGTCAATTTTGAAATGCGAGGTTCATAAATTACTCTCAAATCAAAAGTGACTCGTTATCTTGGAGAATCAAAAACACTAGTGAGAGCTGCTTACTCAAAATTGAAATAATACAGCATCACACCCTGTATCCTGGTAATGTGAAATGCAGTCAATCTCTCTATAATATTAGGAGTATGAGCACTATGCTAAGCGGGGCCTCAGTACACGTATTCTAGAGAGATCAGAACCACATAGCCAAAAGATGCAGAGTGTGAGCATGAACTCAACATATGGAGCAATATCTTGAATTTGATCCAATATGGTCATAGATTAACCCTTTAAACCCTGACAATGCATTAAGCATCATTTTTACATCCCAAAAAAAACAGATTAAATTTTCCTAAACTGATGGTTTTAGAAGGAAAATTTCGATGAAAATCTTTGGCAATTTTCCTAATGTTGTCACCAACTTCAACTCACCAAGTCGAGAATTGCGACACCAATTCTCGACTTGTAGTGGATGAAGATGACAATGGTAAATTCAGGCTTAAAAGGGTCAATTCACCTGTCTATGAAGTGTAATTGCTCATGTTACTTTCAGAATCAGAATTAAATTGAGCTTCCATATTCATGCATTGTTTGGCTTTACAGCTGTCCAATAGCATGCATAGACAGTTCCAGCAACGTAAATAGTAATAAGTTTATTTACATACCTGGTCCCTGTTGTACTTTAGGATTCCTGATGATATAACGCACCCACATATCCCGAGGTGCTCCGTACTTTATCCAAGCCTCAGTATCTACCATCTCAAGATGAGCATAAAAGTCACACCCTGGAACATCTAGTAAAAAAAAGCAGATCATCATTTGTTACTCAGGTAATCTTATTACCGGGGTAGTCTATAAAATGTAAAGATATATACTGTATTATGCAAGACGTATAGACAATGTATTTCTTTTAATCTAATAGTAATAACATGAAGAAGTATATAAATACCAGTTTGATAAAGAACTGCACCGGGTGAACCACCATGATTTTAAGATAATGGTGAAATAAAAGGTATTTTATCATTTAATGGTAATACATGTAGCATGTTATATCCAGAGTACCCATTGACGTTATTGCTAATAGATAAATCCATGTCGGAGGTATTAAAAAATTAGTTCACAACAAAAATATATAAAATTGATAGTTCAAACACATCAAATGAAGAAATGTATAGATTTTTTAGTAAATAGGGAAATTTTGCTTTTGAGAGGGATTCATTTTTAACAAAAAATGGTAAAATATGGCTTTCTCTACAGATCAGTTGTGAGCTGCTTGTTTTATGTAAAGCTAGCACAATCTTACAAATTTGTCTTATTACCTCTAGATAAATCCATTTCACACACATATAACATTGTACTGTAAGTATTTATCAAAGAAATGGTATTCTTACTTACTCGCTAATCAAAGTAATTATTGGGTATGTCTATGAAATGATAGTGCTAGTAACAAGAATTTCAAGGAGACTTACATCACCAAACAATTGTACTAGCAAATTTGACAAAAATAAAACTTTTTCCAGATAAGTGAAGAAAACCCAATACCTGATAACTGATAATCCCCAGAATAGTAGACTCACATTTATTGGAGTAAAGCTTTGTCATTGTAACTGGCCACCACCGACTTTGGGGATGAGCATTCACAGTCATGTTAGGTTTTGTGTAACCAGCACTGTTACCATTGTAATTGTACATATTGCCAAAATTTGTGAAATCTGTTTCGTCGTAAGTTTTGTAAAGAAACTTTCCAAGAAGTGCCTCATCTGAAGCCCATTGTGTCTGCAAGTATAATTATTTTAATATTTATAATTACGTATAATTATATTAAAATTGTATAGATACTTTCAATATCCAAGAACATAATTAACTCAGTTAAATACTATGTTAGCTAATCACTTGTTTACAGCACCTTTAAGATGTATCTATAACATCTCTAACATCAGTCAAGAAAATAGTTCACATTGTGAAAAAAAACACTTTAAAAAGTGAGAAAAAAAAAATATTAGGTTTACGAATAACATAATACATGTACAAGATACAAGATACAAATATATCTACATATATGTCATGGTAATAGATGATTACATTGTTATAAGAGAGGAATGATAATGCCCCTTCTGGAGAGAATTTTACTCCTACGTCTCCTGCTGTACACGTGAAATGAGTTGTTGGATCAACTGCCGCAAAATCTGAAAGAAAAAAATTGATATAGGTAACACAACAGCATTTTCCAGTAAAAAGATGCAATTTCATCCTTTAGTTTACATTTTGTTAAACTGTTTCTGTGCTATATATCAAGTGAACATCTATGAAAAATAGTCAGATGACATCAGGTGCAACCTGTTACTGCCAGTCAACCACTTTGGACTTAGGGGTTTTGTCAAGTTAAAAAAATTCGAGAAAAACTCGGAAGTGCGTGGGTATGTCAAGCCCCAACTCGGATTTCGTTTTTTTTGGAAATATTGTGTTTTTTGTGTTGTTTTTTTCGTTGTACATGTTTCCAAAAAAAATAAAAAATTGGATAGGCGGGTGGGTGGGTGTGGTCTGGACAATCCGAGTTTTTCTCGGATTTTTGGAATTTTTTTAACTAGACAAGACCCCTTAAAATAATTATGTGATTTTTATCATTGTGTCAGCGTTGTGTAACACAGGTTATGTAACACATAATGGTGCCTCTTTATACAAGGTTACAGACCTGAGAGAAATTAGAAAAAATGGTCGCAGTCAGCCATTTTTAACTTTACAACAAAGAAATTTGCCATGAGTTTGTATAACAGCAGGCATTTTGATATAGATTTGGTGGTGCAGATCATGCAGGATGCCATAAAAGCAAAGCTAAATTTCAAATAATTTTGGCGCCATATCTCCTTAGAACCCTGTTTTCCTTTTCTGTTTTGAGATAATAATAAATACCATAAAATTCCGCAAAATGAAATTAACAGTGTTTGGTCTCAACAGTTAGTCAGTTTGTTGTCTGACTAAGCTGAACATCTGTAGGCCCCTATCAAATTAAAAAAATTGTTTCCTCAAATACGCTAACAAGCGTTTCCTTGTTAACTCAACTGCAATTGGGTAAAAATAACTTACATACACAAAATTTCAATCAAATCTATTTTAACCCTTACAGCGCAGGAATCGACTTTAATTCATCAAATCGAGCTAGTTCTTAGACACGGATTTAAATTAGTATCACAATCCACCATGCAATCTATGTTGGCAGATTAGTCGACTAAGTTTTAGATTGAAATAAATCTGTGCCAAGTGAGCTGTACAGATTAGCAAAGGGATCGAAATTGACACCAAATCTAGCTAGTTCTTAGAACCTCATTCCTACTTTTATTCTAATTAAAAGCTAAGTCAGAATGTGACGTCTGTAGACAACAGATTGCGACGACTAAGTCGATCCCCGCACTGTAAGAGTAAAAATATTTCTAACGGCTGTAGACCCATAACATAGGTATTCAAATGAAGCGAAAGAGCTAACTTAGACATTTATGATGGTTTCAAATCGAAATAAACCCTTTAATCTCCATGAATTATATACAAATGATTTTGCTCTTTAAGGGTTAATGTATCAAATTGAAGGCTCATTTTCTTCTTCAATTTTTATTGTTTGAAGTAAAAATAAAAAGCCTGAAAACGACTATAGGCGTGATTAGCACTTTAACCCGCACAACTCTGAATTAATTTTGTATAAGTCATAGAGACCAAATGGTTTTAATCAATTCGAAACCATCCTAAATGTCTTAGTTAGCTCTTTCTGATTCACTTGAATACCTATGTCAAAGGTCTACAGCCATTAGAAATATTTTTACTCTTACAGTGCGGGGATCAACTTACAGACGTCAGATTATCACGACTACAGTCGGTCTCCGAGCTGTAAGGGTTAATCACCCAGTAAGTAAAGTGTTGCTTATGGTGATCGGAATGTAATCAAACAAATTCTCAAATGGTGGCTATATGAAGCTTAAATGTTCAAGCAGGAGTTCATATATTTATTGCTATCTAGAAAACTGTGGAGACTGACTGTGTGGTGAAAAGTAGGCCACCAGGGAGGGCTGCTAAATAATAAATGTATTAATATTTTTAGCCTATAAAATAAAAAAAAAGATGAAATTCTGGTTGTTAAGTTTCATTGTGCGACATTCTATACAGCGTTTATGATGTGGTGCATGCACAATTGAATAATCCAGACAAAATAGTGTTCATATATACATGCATGCGCGAATTATATTTTAAAAAAGAACAATACTTTTAAAATGCACAAATCACCTATTAAGTCCGGAAATGCTGCTCTTGTCTCCTTGAGAGCATCAACAATATCTGAGACGACAGGATGTTTACCCAGGGCATCAATCGCTAGATAAGTGAAATCTCTCTGTTCTAACCAAGCTGATGTGCAATTTTTAAATCCAGAATCTGCAAGTTTTAGCAAACACACAAATAAATTAGAATATTAGAATGATGATAGTAACTTTGTAAATATCAATTTCAACAGAGTCTACCAATCTATTGATCAATTGAAAAAAATACTGACACAGATTGTATGTACATACATAAATGCAATAAATTTATCTGTTATTAACCCCAAAAGCCCTTAGTTATAGCATTTATATTTAAATATAATTATGACTAATTTTCGACCACTTGAAAGTTGGGGGTGAAAGCTACTCATATTTGTTTAATTTGAAGCTAAAAATTGGCAAATCTTCATTTTTAAGCACACATTTTGTTACCAATAATAGTGACTTAATCAAACAGATTTAAAAATGACTATAGTTGTGCTTAGCATTGGTACTTAAAGACCATAGTTTTTTATTAATTGGTTCTCAAGAATTTATATTCGAGATTCAGAGCAGGCAGTTGGAAAAAAATTAAAATATATTTTTTAAATTTTATTTTGTAATAGTGAACCTAATATACAAAAAAACACTTTTTTTTGAGTGACAACTTACTTTATTTTAAAAATATGCATAATTTACATTATTATTTCAACATAGATCATGTTTGAGGTATGATAAAATAAAAAAAACGAAATTCTAATTTTATTTTTTTCATTGATTTTGCATTATCGTGACTCTGTGGTCTCGGTAACCATCAAGCTATATATATAACAGGGTCTTTACATTTTACAAATGGCAAAATTCAACAACTTTTGAAGTACTTTCAAGGACCATGAGAGATTTTTTCACAGACTAATTCATACAACAATTTGAGTACAAAAAGGTATTTTAGTATCACAGTGAAGCTGCCTACTGGCGAGAAACAACGCCAAGTGACTGAAAAATAAATTGAATAGCTCAGTGTTCGAGCGATAAACAACCTAGAGAATAGAACAATTACGACATATAACTAGCAGTTATTACTGACGTAATTTGGTAGCGAACAATATCATTACATGAAGACTCTAGCTTAGTTTTTGTTCTGATTTACAGCTTCAGAGGAAATTTTAAGTGTATCTCAGTGAAGATATAAACTCTTACTTCCGAGAACTTCATCTAGTTGTCTGTTGCTCCAATGTGCATTATCGCTGATACTCGCCAGTCCCCACGTGTGTTCACCCACCTTTGTCAAAAGCATTGAACTGTTCACAACAGCTGGGTCGCTCATAGAACACGTACCTGAAAAATAACAGAAGAATGTAAGATCACAGTACGCTTCACATCATATCATAACAGCTTTAACCTTTCCAGTTCGGGGATCGACTTTTAGACAATCAGAATCTGATGTCTGAAGTCAATCCCCACACTGAAAGAGTGAAATATTAATTATGGTTGTAGACCCATCACATAGGTATTCAAATGAAGCAAAAGGGGGTAACCAAAACCTTTATGATGATTTCAAATAGAAAAAAATGTTTGGTCTATATGGTTTTTATACAAATATTTCAGCGTTGTAACGAATACTATTGATGGCTGACCCTGAAATATCAAATCTACATTCACATTACATCTACTGCAGTAGCTTCATAAATTCAAGGTAATATCTGGTAATTAAAGGAGTCTATGAAATCAGAACAGGTGCAGGGGTAAAAAAGTGAATTAACACTCATTTTAAAGATCTATATGGATCTTTACTCACTTGCATTCGCGAAGCACAACAAAAAGTGAATTTATACGGCTAACTTCGCTGTACTGCTGAAAAATGTATTTTTACAATCGGTTATGCTAATTAATTTCATGTGAATCACAAATATTTCATCCTTACCTTCTTCAAGACACTTTCCCATCACTCTACCGACAGTCCTAAACTCGGCTACTTTCCGGGGATCAGAGGCAACCCCCTGGATCCATGTATCCCCCATCTCCTCAGTGACCACAGGTAGACTCATTCCAGAGGCGTTCAGGGCCAAAAAATAATCTTCCAGTGTTGATGCTTGTGAGTCAGCGGCTGGAAATTCTGCCCTCAAGATCTCATAATAACCAAGAACCTCCTAAACAACAAATAAGCTAGTTTAGAGTGGAATTATCTGCTGTTATTCTTGTCTTGGTGTTCCAAGAAAAAGTGCATTTTAAGGAAAAGATCATTATATTAAACTAAAGCACGTGTACAGCTTCATTACTTTGACTGCTTCTCATTAGTCAAGATTAAATACAATATTTACATATTTGATAATAATTAAAGGCACCCAAATCGCTAACATCTATTTTTAACAGAAAAGCTAGAATAAAAATGTCACCATTGACAACAGTTAGCAGCTTCTATAACTTGCTTCTGGTGTTTTGTAAAGATTATAGAGCACTTTATTACTATAGTACATGTTGTAAACAAATCATTACATTTAGCATAAAAAGATTTATCACAAAGTGCTTTGTCCATAAAATATTACAAGCAAGACTGGTTTTTGTTTTCGTTCCATTTGTTTTCATTTCATTTTAGTTAATGTAATTCTCACACGATATGTTACAATTCATGAGCTTTGTTGTATATCCAGCAAACACAACGTCGGTCCAGCGTTTTTGAAGTTGGTCCAACATTGTAAAAATGATCAAAATGTTTGTTTACTGGAAAATAGCTGTTTTACATAATTGCATTGAGACGTGGGCGGTACCCAAAGTTTAAATTTGTCTTTGTTAACCCTATACCTGCCCATGCAGGTGATATGATTTTCAATAATTAAGATCATTTAATATAGGGTTAATGTACGCATGATTTCTATCTATACCTCAACACTCATAGGGGGTCCTTGATTGTCAGAGCGGAAAGCAAAGCAGAGGGCTTCAGAGAATCCAGGCACGAGAGAACAGTCCTTCACAGATATTCCTCCAGGGTTGACAGGATCAGATCCGGGGTCGTCTGGATATCCACCTGGTCAACAAAGGTAACATCATATTGGATTATATTGGTGGAGTAGTCTATTGAATTGTCAAGAGCAACTTATCTATATTTGATTTATTAAGAATTTAAAGAGCAAATTATTACAAAACCTTTAAATAGTCAAGTAGCCTACCCAGAGAACAGTACAACAATGACTTATATGAACTGTTATCCCAGGATAATAATGGATACAAACTCTATCAGTCTGTTGCAAATTACATTATGTGATTATTTATTCATATTTTGAAACTATCAAAAGGGATTGATCACTAAAATTAATGGAGAACAATATCAATTGGTGAACTATAAGCCACTAACATTTATGCCTAAAAACCTCTCCTCTTGTATGCAAACAAGTAAAATGATAACTTGTTTTAACTAGTAATATTTTTGTATTACATTTGTATGTTTTATATGTGTAACCTAATCTGATATGTATGTATACCGTCTCCAGCTTGGAGGTTGAATAAATAATAATAATAATTATGCATGTCATCTGGATTAAACCCCCCCCCCCCCCACCCAAGCTGGAGAATCCCCCCCCCCCCTTCTTGTTGTGCCTTGTTACGTCAGCTGGCGGCAGTCAGTGAGGAGATGGGGTGTATGCATACATGTATACTTGTGATACACGATGGCCTCTGGAGGCTAGTAGGCCCTATATGTACACAGTGAGCAGTTGACATGCTGGCGAGGTAGCCTTCACACATCTGTGACGGTGGGACAACCTCCAACCAGCCCTGGTCAAACACTGCTGGTGTAGGCCTACACAGCTTTACACATACACCGTCACGCTGCAGCATGGCCAGTCTGTCTCCAATACCAGCACATGGCCCAGCTTTCAAACAATCCCTCAACTACCTGTAGCTGGGTCAGCCACAGTTAGTCCCCCCTCATCCACTGTGCATGTGATACACTGACCCTAGTTCAATGTTGGCCAGCATTGAGGACATTGGATCCCCTCCCAATAACACAGAAGGCTGACCAGTCTAACAGATCTTAGTGTTACAACTAGATCGATATACCCGGATAGTGTGATAGGCATAGTTTTTCTCCAGTGAACGCAATGGTTAAACTTGCTGTTAAACATAGCCTCACAGCTAGCTGCTCATACACAATTACAAAAATTATTTGCAAAGCAAATATCAAAGCAACTGAAGGTAAATCATAAGCAGGGGGACTACTGTAAAATATATATGAATGATTGCATTTTTTAGAACTATTACTAATGCTTTTATTTTGCGCTGCTTACCGGAAATGTGCAAGACAAAATTTAAACAAATTACGTGATATTAGTCCATGGACATGTTGACATATTATGGACATATCATGGAGCCAAAATATATTTTTTTATTTTGTGTCACTTTAAAACAAATATTATTAATTTTCACCTACTTGAAATTGTGGATGCAGTAGCGAGACACAATTTTGAATGGGTGAAAATTTGAATAAGATAACTTGGTGGGTAAAGGGTTAATAAAAGTTCTTTTTACATAACTCACCTGGATGCCACGTGGCCATAACTTGCTTGCCCCCATACTGCCAGTTAAAAACTCTTGGCACAGCTGGAGCGGATGACATGGTATTAACACCTACAGTGATACCAATCACTCCAAAATCCACCAACGATGGAATCACAGCTTGTGTCATCCCTGAAATCATAATCATTATATTCAATATTAACCTCTCAGCCTTGACCAGTACTAAAGTGCTACTTGTGTAATCTGGGACAGAAGAACTATTTATTTTTACAATGTTTACAGTTGCAATCTGTCACAATCACCTGACTGATACAGTGTTCGAAATAAGGCCCTTCCGGTTGTCCGAGACAACCAAAATTTGTGGCGGACAATCAATAGTTACCATGAGGTTGTCCGCTCGGACAACCACCTTTTGAAGGATATTTTCACATTACATTATTATTTAAACATATTAAAGACATTTATAAGTCAAGTGACTGTCAGGGTTGAAAATTTTGATTACATTGGTGAGCATCTACTTGTTATTTAACTAATGTTTTCAGAAAGTTGTGGCAACAGGCTGGGTTGTAGCTATATATTACTTGCGGACAATCTGAAATTTCAGCGGACAACTTGAAAATCTGACCAGATTGTCTGATGGACAACCTCATTTTTAACCCTTATTTTGAACGCTGTGATATATTTACATAATTCTAGGCATATTAGGATCCTCTGGTTTGTCTGGGTATCAAGAAAGTCCAAAAAAATATTTGGCCCAAATAGCCTGACCAAGGCATTGGCAGACAATGCCCCGATCAATATCATGAACATGATAAACAGGGCTCGAAATAAGGCCATTCCTCCCAAAAAATGTGCAAAAATGGCAAAAATTTTTACTAGCCATTCCGATGAACTGGCAAATTTTAGGCCATCCTAGGACAAAGGCCATTTCTAGGAATGACAGTTTTTTCTCAGGAATGGCAGTTTCCTTGACTTGCCAGTCCTGTGGATTGGCTTGCCCCCAACGTCTAATTCTACCCCTGATGAATGTCCCGATAAGTTTCCAATGTGTATCATGTGTATGGTGACTAACTGACTAAGTGAACTTCATATCCTGTCAGCACATTAAAACATGTCCCAAAAAGAAGAAATAAGCATGAACATCATGGATGAATATTTGGTACTATGAAGATATATTTCAGCACTAATTTAAGAAACCACGAAATGGCCAGAATTTGTGTTTCTGCGAAATTAAAGACCACTACAGTATATAGCACAGATTGTTTTTCACCCCATACACCAAACCTCATTATACTTATTTAACATGTTTAGGTTTATTTCCCTTCCATATAAACTACTTGTGTAGACCGAATAGATTAAAGCGGAATTAAGGATTTATCAACACAAAAACAATAAAGCAACAAAGCGGAATAATAAAGGGTCTCAACACAATTACCAATCAAGTAATAAAGCAGAATAAAGGGTTTATCAACACAATTAATAAATCAGCTGATTAGAAGTGATAACAAAGTAAACAACCTGGAACATCTCTTTGACTGAGAGCATAGGCTGACCTCCTGAAGCCAAACATTGCATCTAAATATTTGCCCATGTTTAGTGCATACTCCCAAAGCCAGGAGGGCATATTCTCAATTTGCATATTCATGGGGCCTGCATGCCATGTTATAGCCCCATCCTTCACTGCTTTCATGAAGGATTCTTTTTCTGTTGCATTAGGACACTGACGGCCAATAAAAACATTTTCATCAATTTATTTTCAGCTAAGTAAAAAATGATAATGTAAGAAATTATGAATAAAATATTATATTGATTTCATTGCTAAAAGAAGATAGCACTATTTACATGCTCCACAAATTAATAGAAAACATTGATAATCCCATTTTTTTAAATATAATATTGTATATGCGAAAAAATTCTAATTTTTGTACATAATAAACTAACAATTTTTTTTTTGGTTGATGAAAAATGTGTCAGTAATTCAAGCTTGAAATGGATATTGAAAGGTAAGAACAAGTTAAAGAGCTAAATCATGCAATGCTGCAGCAATCCATAATTCGAGGATGAATAAAATTGAATCTGAATAATACATCGACCAGATCCTCTAACTCAGTGAATATGAATCCCACCTTAAGGTGTACACCAGCCAGATCCAGATGTGGCGGGCAAAACAAATACATGCCGACTAGCCACGGGTGGGTGGTATAAATAAAACTTTCTGTGTAACCACCAGCTATAAACTGCTCGTGAATCCTTGCTGCTCTTGGAAAGTACTCAGTAAAGTAGTGATTTAGCACATTGTTGATGAATCCAACCTCAGGTATTCCATTATAGCCGACATCTGTCAGCAAAAGAAATAGGTAAATTATACATTGGCACTTCCAGGTTTTGTCTAGTAAATTAAATGGGAGAGTAAATTATTTGGGAAACGTCTTTTTAAGTTTGGACTGGCTACACCACCAGAGTTGCCGGTCATTCAGTTAACGTTGGCGATGACGACCGGAGTTCCGTATTCACGTTTTATCGCCCACACTGAATGATAGTGAACTCTAGTTGAGCAGCCTTTTCCTTTTAAGTTATGTGATATAGTAAGTAAGTTTATGTGATATATTTATGATGTTTATGGAGTAGTTATTTGTACAGATTAGTTATAATTTGGATCAATGGGAGCACATCATTCCATGAATGAAGCTGTCCATGTAGAGTTATCTACATCATAAAGAACCACCGTTAGCATGGTTAGTCTCAGCCTGAATATTATGTGAACGTACCAAGGTGATTCATGAAAACAACATGAACCTTTTTGATGCTTGAAGCATTTTGTGATGAGCAGCATGCCAGCACAGCAAGTACACAACACAACACCAACTGAAAAGAAACATAGAACACATTACTACAGCATGTACAGTGTCCACGTAAAACCTTTTATTTTGAGGACATCTGAGATTATGGCAGACCTAAAATGGCCCTGCGTCTGACATTTACATTTTCGATCTGACATATTTTTCATTATATGTTAATTTAGAATACAACATTTGGTAAACCCAAAATAAACATCAGGTTACCTTAATTTTAATAGCCTATGTTTTTAAATGTAATAAGTTTTACATTAACAGATTCTAACTAAATTCATTACTAGAGGAGCGCGCAGCGCGAGGGCTGGCGCGAGATTATGCACTAGTTCTGGTATAAACCTTATAGTGCCTCTCTCTTTTCACCTGGTGAGGTAGGTGATTGTACAAGCAATGGCAAGAAGAAGTCCAGGAGACAAGGAACCAGGGAAGAGGCGACCAGCCACCAGAGTAAGGGCAAGGACTGACCCTTTGAAATGTGCTCTGCTTTCTGAGCAGTGTGTTTGAAACCACCATCATGAACCGTCATCGTTAGCCAACCATCCGTGTCCGCCGTGCCATCACCCAAGCTAGCAATGTAATGATAGAGAGCTCATTGCTTAAGACCAGAATCCGTCTCCTTCAGTGCTATGATTGAAAGCCCACTGCCTTATGTGTCTCACAAAACGGCTCCTTTCAGAGCCCCAACTAAATTCATTTACATGGTTATTGGTATATATAACTAAATACACTGCATATCTAAGTCTCAGTGCTTGGCCCTATTATGTTTATACTCTTGACAACATCTCTTAGATGCATTTTAGAGAAGTACAACGTCTTTTATCACAAATATGCTGATGACATCCAGCTATATGTTATATTTGATCCTAGTGTACCAGGTGACAGAGAGCGGGCGATTTGTCGTATGGAGGCATATGTCAAGGAGATTAGACTGTGGATGGCGAGCAGATGGCTGAAGTTGAATGATGACAAGACAGAACTGGCAATTTTCATGTCTGCACACCACCAGAAGACATATGGTCAGTGTAACATCACTATTGGTGAATCTACGATCTCGCCAGTTTCTCATGTACGCAACCTTGGTGTTGAGAGATGTTATCTGACGGTACAAGCTACACGGAATGCTGTTCAAGCCCTTATAACATCTCGGCTTGATTGCAACTCTTTACTGACAGCAATAACATCAGCCCAGGTGAACCAGTTACAGAAGATGCAGAATAAAGCAGCTCGCCTTGTAACACGCACTCCACGGCTTCATCACATCACACCAGTACTAGGACAGCTTCACTGGCTGCCTCTGGAGTGCCGTATTCAATTCAAGGTGATAGTGATGGTGTTCAAGTGTATACACAACGAAGCTCCATCGTATCTGTGTGACCTTCTGCAACCCCGTAAAGTGGACAGTCGCCTTCGCTCTGACAGTGCCATTAAACTGTACCAGCCCATTGCTCGTAAGTCAGTTGGCGAGCGGGCCTTCAGTGTTACAGCACCCAAATTGTGGAACAATTTGCCCACAGATCTACACAATTTAAATGCTTTATCTGTTTTTAAGCGTAAATTAAAGAAACACTTCCTCCGTACATTTTTTAACTGACGTCTTAAGCTAGTCGCTCAAAGCATTTATTGCTTTGATAATGTATTTCAAACTATTTTAATTTTGCTATAATTAATCATTTTTAAACTGTTCATTATCATGTTTATAACTTATGATATTTTAATGTTAATTTATTACGTTGTACATCGCCTTGATCCACCCTGTGAGATATGTGCGCTATCAAAGAACCTTTTATTATTATCAAGTGAATCATAATCATGAGGGTGGGTTAATATCCAGTTCGGTCATAACAATTTAAAAATCAGTTTTTTTTGTAACATAGTCACACAGACAAGCACGTAAAGGATATGTATTTCTGATAAGTTTACCTATTATAGATTCTGAACTAATTAAATTTGAAGGCAATAGGGGTTTTAAAAGCAATACATGTCGGCTGATATCCAGTCATTGCATTAATAGACTCAGGCTTAAATGTGGACGATGTGTCCAGGATTGGTCGCCCTTTTAACTCTATAAATGCTTGATTTGATAAGTAAATTGCATTTTCCCAATGCTGTTTCAATGTAGGGCCAGTCTTGTCGACAGATGACCACCATTGAACCTACCTTGAGTGTTTACTATGGACGGTAGTAACCTTTCAAGTGATACATTAGACAATTAAAATAACAGTTGTAATTCTATGAATCACGAAAAATCGACCCAATGGTGTTTTAATATTGGGCCTGCATCGCAGACAGTGATACAGCATTAAACCAACAGTCAAGTCAATGTAAATAATGGTGGCTATCTTGAAAAAGCCAAGCGGTGGTAATGTTTACACACAGCGGATTCTGGAACAGGGTAGGTATTACATTTCAATTTATGTAAAGAAATGCTTTATAACAAATAATGCAGGGTCCCCTCACTGTGCTACCGGACTACACTGAATGTGCGTGAATTTGAGAAACAAATATGTGTCTATTAGAAAGTATAGAAAGCACAGTGCGCAAGTGTTTAATGCGCAAATATTTGCACAAGTGTGCAGGTGCTTGCCCAAGTACTTGCGCAAGTGAGTTGTGCAAGTACGCAAGTAAAGTGTGCAAGTGCACGAATACATGCGCAACTACACAATAAACATTGGATCAGGTTTGCTTTAAATTACAACTGTTATTTTAATTTTGTCATGTAGAATTTAAAAGGTTTCCACTTGCGAAAGTAAAGTGCGCAAGTACGCAAGTAAAGTGTGCGAGTATGCAAGTGCTCAAGTACTTGTGCAAGTGCATAAGTGTGCTTGAGCAAGTGAGCAAAGTATTTGTCCAAGTGTTCAAGTACTTGCGCAAATATGCAAGAGTGCAGGTCGAAGTCTACTTGCACAAGTGCGCACTTGCACACTCTCACAAATACTTGCGCAAGTACGCAAGTGCTTGAGCAAGAACTTGTGCAAGTTAGCTCACGATTCTGGTCTGTGGTTTTGGGAACTAGCCCTTTTTGCCAGAGTCCCCAGACCAAACTTGGATATGTGCATGGCATTTATCACTGTTTCTGTTTGCTTTCAAAGTCATCTTCTGTAGACTTGTCATGCAGATACTCTTTCTAACATGTTGTCATGCGATACTTTCCAATGAGCTGTCAACAAGCGCATATGGTGACCAGTAGCTTACAGTTTTTGCATATTTATATAATAATCCAATGGTTGAAGGGGTTCCTGTGTGCACTTTTAGGTCCCCTAAGTTACTCAACAAATTCGTTTAGTGGACCACCCCAGGAGTAAAAATACTCGGGTGGACATGCTGGATCATGGTAGCAGCTCAGGAAAACGATTTTCAAAATGGCCACCAGATGTCATTCTGAAAAACATATATGTCAATATGTTTTGCACCAGTTGGCCAATTTTGATGATCAAAATGTCCAGCACAGTGTTAGCTAGCTACCCATGCACCCGTCTTTTGGACGGGTATAAAGTCAAAATGACGGGCAAAAATTGTCCAAATTACACTATGAAAATTACACTATAACGGGCAGTTATGCAAAAAATAGAAAAATGACAAATCCTACCTAAGACAGTGATGTCCAGTAGGGTTTTCTTCAGCGTGCCGGATCGATTGGGAAGGGTTTAAATATGACCTGAAGTAAGGATCATGCAAGATTCAAAATGACCTGCCGTTTTCAATACTTCAGCAAATTCTATTTTTATCCATATCTTGATTTATAATAATTATTGACACATGTTGTCAATGGGCCAGAATTGGTCACCATTGCACCCCCACAACTCTCCATTATTGTCATCAGCATCAATAGATTTGAAGACATCTGAGCTCATCTTTCATAAGGGAGTAGCAGCTGCAAATGGCTTGTAACCTAAGTGCATGTACTTATCTTTTTGGCAGTCATAACATTGTTATGTGGTTGTCACTAATATTATTTTTATAAAAAATACATTTATAATAGAGAGCTTTAGAAGGCACAAAATGTTACCATAGCCACACGTGAAGGATTCACTCTAGATACCTCCACCTCATAGGCTCACATGTTACGGTCACATTTCATAATTAAAGCTCTGTAATATATCCTCAACTGACATATACTTGTACATTATTGAATACAGCTACAATCTGCAAAGCTGCAAACTAACAAAAATCGACAAGTCTGCATTTATATGAGCTCAAGCAATTTAAGAGGATTTGAATAGCCACCAAATTATATATCTTTAAAAACCACAATTGTGGATAATTATGACTTTAATGAAAATGTCTTTTTAACTTTCTATTTGAAAAATAAATAATTTATGTGAATGCCTATATAACAAACCCTCCAAAAAAGATATTTCACTTGTGCTTATATCTTGTTTACTTAAATATGTTTGCAGCCATTGACATTAACGTCCGACTGGCCGTCCGAGACAGGTTAAAAAGGCACAGGTCTTATAAACTGTCCACATCAGCTACCCGGTGGTCGGGTAAAGTTTTCATAGTTTTAGCCCTACGAACCACTTCCAGGTCTAGTTAAAAGTCACCAGGGCAGACAAAAATCACAGTTTACCTGCCCTGTTGTCTAGTATAAAAAATCATAATGTCAATGGCTGTATTTGTACATTTTCCCTTTTCAGTCAGCCCAGGTGGCCCTTTTGTATATATCAATTTTGAAGCATTTTCAGGCATTTACACACTTGGCATACAACATATTTGTGCTCAGTATACAGGTATATCCAACTACCATTAACCACTTCACTTCCAGGCCAAGGTGCATGCCAGGATCCATGGATCCTGGTGTAACTATAGTAAATCTGACAGAAATTTCCGTCATGTATGGTTAAGTAACTAGACGAATGACAACGGAAATTTCCGTCATGTATCATGTGTATGGGGTTAAAGACACTGTATGCCATAAATTATTTGCAATGCTTTCAGAATTTTAACCAGGCATATTATTTCCCCGAATTGTGCCTAGTCTAACATGTGAACCCCACTGTAGGCCTATATTAGCCCTGTTGACAGAACAATGTGGGAATCTCAGAATTGAGATACCTGGGGAAGGCTGCACTAGTTTGCCAAGGGTGAAACCTGGGTGAAGTTTTGTTTGCCTACCCTGCACTTCCTCATGGGGAGCACCGAAGGTAAAAATGGAAGTTTCATAGCTATAAGAATGAGAACCCATAAAAATTGGTCTTCTTCCATGACCACCTCGTGGAGGCCGGAGGCTATGCCCAAATTTCTGAAACCTGAAAAGGCACAACTAGGGACCTTAGAGAACATGTATGTGCAATATGACTGTCATCGGCCCAGTACTTTTCGAGATCTGCTCCGGAAACAAAGTGCGCGTCAAAACGTCTAAATAGGTCATAGTTCTGAACCAGAAGTAGGTCAAAGTTCAAATACCCCAAAAGGCACAACTAGACCCCCTAGGGGTGTTGTGTGTCAACTTTGAAGACAATCGGACAAGTACTTTCAGAGATATGCTCCGGAAACGAATTGTTTACGGACGGTCCAGCGCCTTAACATCATCATTTTCTCCTCTGCGACCTTGCGTATTGAATTCAGATTAAAAATATTTTAACCTGACCATAATCCACCTGGAAGTAACCCACATACCAAAAATTGTTATCCTAGCTTATTTTCTTACAAAGTTATAGGCAAAAGAAGAGGCAAAAAAAACGGAGGTAGAATCCATAGCTCCCTCCGTCTCACCTACGGTGACGGCGGGAGCTAAAAATTGGCAGCACTTGCAATCCTTGCAATGTTGGTGCGATAACAGTGACTCTATGCATCACACCTCCTCCTTTGATGTTTGGACAGCGCTAAAAAATATTCGCGTTGATAACTGGTGACGCATAACACATCCATGCGAACACTCACAGCTTTCACAAGTCGGCGTCTTCAGGGATTATCACTTTTATAAATATTTTATATTTCTTAACGGTCGACTAGGCCTATAGGTTACTTAAGCCTAAAAAAAAATATTGTTTGTTTCCGATTTCCGACCGACCCTATCAAAACATGTGCGACCCAAATTTTTTTATAGATTTCCAAAAAAAAAAAAAAAAAATTTTTTTTTTTTTCTAGGAAATTCATAAGTTAAGGGATGACTTATTTACTGTAGTCAAAGTAACTAAAAAAACGTTACGAAAAGGAAAGGGGGGGTCAAAAAATGTCCAGAAAACAAAAAATCATCATGTAATGTACAGATAAGACATGCAGGGAAGTGAAATTGGCCCCAAATAAAATAAAAAATAATTCTTACCTACCGATTGGTGACAAAAAATAAAATAAAAAATAAAATAAAATAAATTCCCTACCTACCCACTGGTTAAAATGACAACAAATCGGAAACAAACATATATTTTTTTTTGGCCTTATGATGTCGGCGGATTAGTTGTTTAAATCAATATACTGTTACTGATAGCTACCTTATTTTTTCTGTTCTTCGCAAATATGGTGTCAGCGACTGAGTTGTTTAAATAATTAATCTAAATATATCTAATAAAATGTAATAAAACATAATTTTGCTTGTATTTGTTCTTCTCACACATAAACCATGTAAGGCCTATTAGCGGAGCCTAGATCAATATATCAAGAATATATTAAATTAACACATAGGCCTAGATGTGATGATATTAACATAATTTATCAATAACATCAATTAATACATCAAAACACCACACACATTCCTTTTTTTATCTTCCTTCACCTTTATCTAATATTTTTCATTGACATTTCGCGAGCATTAGTGGAGCGAATTAAAGGAATTGAAAACTAAGCTATTTAACTATATCCAGGACATTCCTAAATATATACACTTTCATAAAAATATAAAAGTTATAACAAAAATGTCATAATATATCTTTTATTTTAGCTTTTAAAGTCGAGTTCGTATGGCCCATGCCTGTGATCCGTAGACGCAGCCATATTGAATGTGAGTTGTATGGATTAGAGAGGGTATACGAGGAATTAGGTCACCGGAAGATGACGTAGGTCTTGTTGATCCCTGCTGATACAGGCAGCCTAGGCACATGTTGTTCAGTCAGAATCCATTACATCCCGGCGTCACAACTTATTTTTAACTCGCTCATTCTGCATAGTCACGTTGTTGCCGTTTTTTAAAAAACTCACCATTTGGTTGAATGAATATTCGAAAAGTAAGGAAAAAGTGCTTTCGACAACTAAAATGCCTTATTGTACAATTTCTTGATGTATAAATGCTGTCGGTAAACCCAGCTGTCCTACAGGATTATCATGGCATGGCCGTCAGCTCCCGAAAGTTCGAGACAGCACACTATAAATCACCTCCAAAAGCGTGAACAGAAACGAGTAAGGATCTTCAAATTTGACTCATTTTACAAATAGTTTGTTACAAATTATATTGACACCTTAAAATTGGCCTGCCAATGTCCGAAAAAACATCTAATCAACGTCAATCTCAAGAGTGGTGGTCGTATTTCTATAAACACATGACGGCTACCGCTGCCCTGTACCGTGAGGCAGACCAGCCTGTATCAGTATGTATCAATCCGCTGCCGCATCTTCACTGACGGGGGGTTCCCAACTCAAGGTGGGAGTCACTGCTGATGAGTGACCCTGTGAACTGCCACACGTATTCAGTGTGTACGTGCAGCTAGCTGGTATTTCCGTACGTCATGGCGCGAAAAGGCAAATAGCAGTAACGGCTAAATTTTTAAAACACCAGTTACTGTTTTTACATTTACACAGGGGACTGGGCAGCCCTCCCCCCCACACACACCATTCTGTCGTTCTGTGCTGTATTGATGCACATGTATCCATGTACTAACAGTAGGCTAACAGGGCCTGACTGTCATGACTGTAGGTCGCCTAGAACTGTCCGAATACTGCCGGTTCGGTGCCCCGTCATATGAGAGGGGGAATTCCCCCAATATTTTTTGCTCATAAAATTCGTCCCCTTGGATATGAAAGGGTGTGTCTGACACTATACAAAGTGAGATACACCCTTTCATATCCAAGGGGACGCATTGCTAGTCATGGGTGGGCAGGAGGAAGGAGACAAATTACTAACGTTACTTTTGGTGCTCTGAATAGTCAATTTTTAATATTTAGGATTACATGATTGCAGAGATTTTTCTTCTGTCGTCACATGTGGCGACCACTTGCCCACCCCTCGAGCCTGGCTTCTGACCTTCAGGCATGAATGACATTCTGACTCTGAGCTTCAGTCCCTGTCAATATCAATGGTCTAACTTATTTAGGTATGTTATATGCATTTAAAGCTTTATGAGTGTTATGACAAAACCACGTGCTAAAAACACGTAGGCTTATAGGCCCTAGTGCATCTGACACTATCGGGATTTTATTATCACCATATTGTTACACAGTTGGCCTACTCAGTAGGCTGTCTGGGGTGTAAAAAAATGAAAGCAAGTAGCATATAATATAAGCCCACATTATTTCTCCAAAATTGGTGGATTTTCAAATAAAACCCAATGCTATCACCGATAGCTAGGCTCAGAGCTTGTATTTCCAGACGAAACAACAACAAACACGTGAAGGCCAGGAAATGAGGTCATGGGCTTGCCATCTGGTCACGTGTATGGCTGTATGCGGTACCGCATCACTCGCGTCGCTGAGGCATGTATACCTTCGCCATAAGATGAACAAGTTCCACAGAACTAGGTCACCCTCCAGTGCGCAAAAGAGTTCCTAAAGAAAACGTTTTTTCTGAAATATTTTAGGATAATTAAATCTTTGGAATAATATTAGGTTGTTCATGAATTATAATTGTACCGGTTGGTTATAGCTGGATATTCATTTTTCACTTCCTTTAATCAAAAACTCACAATTAGCTCATCGAAGCTGTTGACATTTCACAAGCGCGCCTCTCGCTGACAGGTTTGAAATAGCGATCGACTTACAAGAATCCTCATCACAACACCTGAGGTGCAAGGGGTGGAGCGGGTGAGTTCATATTCATTTTTCACTTCCTTTAATCAAAAACTCACAATTAACTCATCGAAGCTGTTGACATTTCACAAGCGCGCCTCTCGCTGACAGGTTTGAAATAGCGATCGACTTACAAGAA
Source organism: Flabesymbios commensalis (assembly GCA_964017125.1). Lineage (NCBI taxonomy): Eukaryota > Metazoa > Annelida > Polychaeta > Terebellida > Flabelligeridae > Flabesymbios > Flabesymbios commensalis. Next base: position 20,696,674 of record OZ024905.1, read on the forward strand.
TCCTCATCACAACACCTGAGGTGCAAGGGGTGGAGCGGGTGAGTTCACCAAAGACTCACAGCTCATCAAAGCTGTTGATATTTCACGACCAGCTCTAGCTGTGAGCTCACAGTAAAGCCCGTGGATATATTTTCATATTTGTCCTTGTATATGGACCGTATTGTTAAAAGGTAGTTTTGTTAAGTAACTGTTACTGCAAAAAAATTATCACATTCAATCTTATTGTTAAAAGCTATTTTTCTTAAGTAACTATTATTGCAAATAATTTAATCACAATTTAGGTTTGAAACTGTACAGAATCTAGCATAATAGAAGGCCTTCTGTGAGTAATTATTGTCAAGAAACGATCACTGCAAATAATTTAATCATAATATAATGATAATATAAAGCCTTCCGTAAATTATTCGAATCTTCATATTAATTATTTATCTAATATAGGCCTACAGATCTAATATAATTATAACTAATTTTCAAAAATTGAAATACATTTTATTTTCACTTTTTTATAATGCATTCTAACGTTGTGACGAACCTTCCTTTGACATTTGTGGCGAACTTCCCAAAGCTGTGGCAAACCTTCCAATTTTGTGGGGAACCTTCCTGTGGCGAACCTTTCCTGTGGCGAACCTTCCTGATTCCGGCCTACCTACCTAATCGTGTGATCAATAATGCCATTAAGCGAAGATAAAAATAAAATCATAAAGTTATAAAGTGTAGGCCTATGTATGACAATATTACTGCAGTCTAGGGGCCCATCCCACAAAGAATCTTAACCCGTTGAACACGAGATTATTATGCTACTGCATTGTCTCTGAAACGAGATTATTTTATGACGTCATAGTTATCTCATGCAATCAGACCCGGAGATCTCCGGGCCTCGTATCTGAATGGTCTCCCTAAATCACGGAGATCTCCGGGGCTCGTCTCAAACGGGTTAAAATAAAGAACATTTGAACTTTCTCTTATTTGCATTAGGAAAATTAAGATCATCTTAACTTTTCTAATGCAAATAAGAGAGAGTTAAGATGATCCTAATTTTAAGATGTTAAAGGAGTGGTCAACTGTCAAAATTTGCGGGACAAGGGTCCCCCAGAAGGCAATAGTGCCCGTGGGTAGGCTAAGGCCCTATTCCATAATAATACTAAATATGCGTTTCATACCCGAAGCCTCATTAAGAGCAAGTTCTCAAATCACAGCAAATTCATATATACTTTAGCATGTTTAGCGACATCTATGAGTTAATAATTCAAAGCACTTTGCCCTTGCCCCTACTTGGTCAGTGGCTTGCAAACAAACTGACTGTATTACTGCGGGGATTTGGAAACTTCTTGACCCCAAAAGCTTGTATGGACACTCAGTAAACACAAAACATTTGTATGACTTCATGCAATGTTGGACCAATGACGAAAACGTTGGGCCGACGTTGTATAAATGTTATACAAAAGTCTTGTGTTTGCTGGGCTGCAGAAGAACTTTCTCTCAAACATTGTACATTCATTCAATGTTGATTCAATGCTGGGCCAGCGTCGCAGACGTTGGCCTAGCATTAAAACAGCATTGGATCAATGTCTCGTTTAAGTAGTATCTTGTAGTTGTAATCAGTTCAGTGGTTATATTAATGCCGTCAATCTGTACACAATAGGCAACTGTTGGCCTACACTTGACCGTCCCAGGCATGCGCATTTTGCAGTTGAACGCTAGTTGAGGTGGGATGGGCCCCAGAGCCGAGGCCGGAGAGGGTGAAAGTGAAACTGAAAGACTTGGAAACTTGGCGAAACGTCGAAATGATTCATGGATTTACATGTGTTGCATGGCAAATCATTGTCATGACATGCTCTCGTAATATTTCACCTGGTATTTCATGCACATCATGATCACTTATTTGATCAATCCAAGTTCAATAATCAACAGTATTGTAAGAAATATTTATGTTTAAAAAGTAGTTTCTTCAAGCATTTCAGGCATGTGTCAGGAGGCGTCTCTCTGTAATTGTGTCACATGATCAGCCTCCTCCTGATATCACATGACTGTGGACATATTCGACAACTTTTTATACGCCACACGACAAGCCCGCGCATGGCCCTTTGAGTAGGGATACCATAAAACACAAGCAGCTAACCTATACCAACATAAATAGGGCGCTATCTGCTTGTGGTCTCTGGTGCAATGGCTAAAGCCTGAAAAGTCAGAGATCGCTGGTTCGAATCCCACTCTGGGCCTATATGTGAACATAGGTGGCATCAAGGATATGACTACCTTGGTGGCATATAGGTCGCCTAGCGACCCGCGCTGACCGTGGCCTAGAAAACCTTATTTAATTTTGTTCATGCGCCCGAGTAAGTTAATACGCTTGGCGATGCTAAGTATAGACTATTTTGCGTGGAAAGGTAAAAAGCAGCAGGGCCTAAATTTAAAATGTTTTTCTTGAAATAGCAAAAAAAATTGGTAATAATGCAATTTTCTATTTTTTTTTCAACTGTTAAATTTCGGAACTTGAAGTTCCGAGAACATGAAATTCCCGTAACTTGAAAATTGCGAACTTGAAGTTTCCGGAACTTCGGAACTTCGGAACTTGGGAACTTGATTAAGGGTGAGCCTATCCTTGATGGGTAGGTTCCTATGCGTGATGAGTGTCTATGTGTGCGTGATAATTTTTAGTGTACTGCGTCGTTCCAACGACCTACCTGGTAGTAGCCTACACAAGCTTGAGAAAAATAATAACATTTTATTTATTTTTAAATGCCATTTTGAAATAATATTATTAAGTTTGTGGGAATGTATTGTGTATTTATTATAAAACATGATATTTGTCTAAAATTCTGCACCAAGCGGGGATTGGACCTGTAGGCCTACGACAGGCAGCAGCAATTACAAAGCTACACACTCTTACTTATTGTGCCACGTCCCTTTCTAAGCAAGAAAATACAAATACAAAACTACTAAAAATATTATGAATATGAATATGAATCTATAAACTTCTATAGCGCCTATAAATCCTCGGCGTCCTGAGTTCATAGGCGCGAAAATCAGAAGAGGTGCTCAGTACTGTAGTCGTTATTTCATTCCGGGTCACCAACTGAGCATGCCAGGACATAAAAGAGCTAGGTCCGACAAGCTTGGTTAAAATAAAAAGTTTTAATTTTTTTTCTGAAAGAGTGAACTGTTTTTGAAGTTCTGATTTCACCGGGGAGATGATTCCACAATTTTGGTGCCGCCACAGAAATAGACCCGTCACCCTTCTTGGCCTTAATCCGAGGAACAAATAACACATTTTGGTAAGATGAGCCAAGATCACAAGTACGTTTCGGAGGTTTAAGAATTTCCATAAGATAGATTGGCTGATTGTTGCATAAGGCCTTATAGGTGACTAAACAAATCCTAAACTGTATTCTAAAAAAGACAGGAAGCCAATGCAACGACTTTAGAAGGGGTGTTGTTCTGGAAAAACGAGGAGAGCGTGTCATTACCCGGGCAAGACAATTTTGTACTCCCTGAAGCCTGTTTAATTCTCGGTTTGTAGCATTGTAGAGGAGACCGTTTCAATAGTCCAGTTTACTTGAAACAAGCGCTGTTGCAATGGTTTTAGAGACTTCCGATGTCAAACACCGACGCAGGCGACGTAAGCACGAATGTGATTGTAGCAAGAACGATAACCAATGATATGTGTTTTTCTGAAATTCAAGCCGCCGTCAAACACGACGCCAAGATTTTGAGCGGAGTCTGTTGGTGTTATTTCGTGGTCTAATAAAACCTCTGTTTTATCTGGGTTTAACTTGAGTTTACTACTTCTCATCCAGTCATCCACGTCCAACAGACAATCCTGCAACACGTGCCAGTGACATCTCTGGTCCTGATTTGGATAGTGTGATATAGATCTGCATGTCATCAGCATAAATATGGTGATACACATTATGTCTAGAGATTATTGTACTAAGAGTTGTTGTATAGAGTGTGAAAAGGAGCGGCCTGCGGACAGATCCGTGGGGAACACCATACTTTGTTTGGAAAGGTTCCCTCACACATTTTTTAACTTTAACCAATTGCTGTCGATTCATTAGATATGAGGCAAACCACCGGAGGGCATTTCCAGAGATGCCATGCAAATTCTCCAACAGGCTGATGACTTCACTGTGGTCCAGTGTGTCAAAAAGCTGAAGAGAGGTCTAGCAGAACCAAACCTTTCTTTTTGCCATCATCTAAATTCCTCAATAAGTCTCAAAGTAGTAGCTTAAGAGTGGTGGCCGCCATTTTCCAAGATGGCCGCCATTTGGCCAAGGTGAAACATTAAATGTATAGCAATTTCGATAGAAAGGACGCCGATTCATGATTTTAATGTCTATTTTATGGTTTTTAGGCACGCCCGACATAGTAGTGTGGCCAGAAAGCACCCTGGCCATTGCATTGTGGGTCAAATCCAAGGTGGCCGCCATTTGTTCAAGGTCAAACCTTTAATTCACATCATTTTTGACATAATTGAAGCAGATTCATGATTTTGGTATCTATCTTAAGGTTTTAAGGTAGGCCCGACACAGTGGTGAGTACCCTAGACATTGGATTGTGGGTCAAATACAAGATAGTCGCTATTTGTTCAAGGTCAAATCTTTAATTTATATCATTTTAGACAGAATTGAAGCAGATTCGTGATTTTGATGTTCATCTTAGGGTTTTTGGTAAGCCTACGCCCGACATAGTGGTGAGACCCGAATGCACCATAGACTTTGGAGTGTAGTAAAAATATTACAAGCCGCCATTATTCCAAGGTCAAACACAAATTATTACCATTTTCGACAGAATTGAAGCAGATTATTGTTTTTGGTGTGTATCATGGTGCGTTCAGTTTCACACAAAATTCTCGTGTGGCTATAGACCATATCAGTCATCGCATTGTAGGTGTAATTTAAGATGCCTGCCATTTACCCACGGTCCAAATGGATTTTGACAGAATGGAAACCGATTATCTGTTCTTACCAAATGACCTCCAGATATTAGTGGAACTGCCATAATTCCTCGTAGGAACACACACAAGGCACATCTAGGACTAATACTACACGCGCTAGGTGGTGTTAGTTTGAAATGTGAAAGGAATTTCCAAGATATTTCAGATATATACTTTTCTTTAAGCGAATTTTGCCGAGAGATGTAGGTAAATATGATATCAAAGGGCACAACCCCCAAAAGGCTCCCAGGACTACTACAACTATGGATGACGTGTATGCAATATGGACGGAATCCTCAAAAAAGGTTTCAGAGATATGTTGTGCAAACAAAATTATTAGTGCCTAAGCGCCCAGAGATATAGATTAAAGGATTATCCAAGCATAGAATTTACTAATATAGAAAAGTTGATATACTTCTCTCCAAGTCATAAAAGCAAAAAACATTTATTTTTAACCAAACATTAAATAAATTACACGAAGTTGCTATGGGTTTGGATCTTCTGTATTACAGTCAGCATATTTTGAATTTTTTTATCAGATGATTTTTCTTCAGGGTGAAATCTGTCATTGAAATCTCATATTTTTTCTCTTAGTTCAGCCATTATGAATTTGTACCCAGGGACCCGGGTGTAAAGTCTGGAAATATGCCCTCTGCCACTGAAAGATCCGGGTAAACTGTGGGCATCTCAGAATCTACCCCGGAGTAGAAAGTATACCCCCGGGGTAGATTACGGAGACTCCAAAAATTTGCCCATACCCAGCAGAATAGGCCTATACCCCCTTTCCCACAACTTTATGGAAAAAAGACTTTGTTACACTATCACTAAGAGTTTGTTATATTACTGTATTTTATTTGATTATTCTGGCCATGACTTTATTACCATTTCAAGCTGTCTATTGTCATGTTGAAGCAAAATTACTATCAAGTTTGCATAGCCTTCATCATTTACTTTGCGTTACATTGATTACGACCTTTTTACAAGGATCATCCAGACTTCTCTCTCTCACTCTCTGTTAGATACACCCTACTGATAATGTTTGGTATTTATCGTCTCTAGGTGCTAACATGTCTAACCATGTAGATTCAGGTATTTACAGCTGGTAATATTATGTATTCATGTAGATGAAAAGCTTTATTCTCTTTAGATCCTGGTTCCGTCGTTAGTTGTGAAACTTTCGGTATGTTGTATAAAACGACATCCACTTTAAAGCGTTTTAGTAGACTACTGTACGGTACCATTTGGCAATTTTTAGACAAACGTTATTTCAATTCAATTCAAATTAATTTATTTATGCTTTAAACACGTACTGGACCTTTCCGCAGCCTTTGACACCTTGGACCATAGCAGCATCATTGAGCTCTTGTCCGGCTGGTATGGTATTTCTGTAACAGCTTTAAATTGGGTCCGTTCCTACCTATCAAATCGGGTGCAAATGGTTAAACTTTTACATAAACTTGGGGAGCCATTCAAGACGGATTATGGTGTCCCCCAGGGCTCTGTCCTGGGACGACTCCTATTCACTCTATATACAACGCCCCTGAGTAGTGTGATCAGTAGGCATAACATCTGCCACCATCTGTACGCTGATGACACACAGATTTATCTGTCTCGTTCCAAAACAGATCCTGAGATGTCACTGTCGCTGGTCCAGCAGTGCTTGTAAGACGTCTCCGACTGGATGATAGCTAGCAAACTCAAATTGAATCCTGACAAGACAGAATTTATACTAATCGGCACTAAAGCACAACGAGACAAATTTAAGAAATATTTCCCCTCAAAATTACTTGATCAGGATGTAACACCAACTGATTCGGCACGAAATTTAGGGGTAGAATTTGACAAGGATTTCAATTTTAAAAAACATATATCAAAAGTCTGTCGATCATGCTGCTATCATATACGTGATTTGCGTCGCTTGCGCAGATGTTTAACAGCGGCAGTGACTAAGACAATAGCAACTTCACTTGTTTCGAGCAAGCTAGACTATTGTAATTCCATCCTCTATAACATCCCAAATCGCGAAATAAACAAGATGCAGAGTGTTCAGAACTCCTTGGCCAGGGTTGTGACCCGTTCTCCACGATTCTGCAGTGTTACACCGTTGTTAAAATCCCCACACTGGCTCCCTGTTCAATTCAGAATAAAACTCAAAATATTCACCCTCTCATATAAAGTAATACCTTCATGTCAGCCAGTATATCTACATAATCTGCTCAAGCCTTTAAACAGAACCCGTGATCTCCGCTCCTCAGATGATGATCAACTGATTGTTCCCAGAGTGAGTTCAAATGAAATGAAAAGAAATGAATCGGGCTTTAGGCCACCTTTGTGCACATATAGGCTAAACTGGGCCAGGAGAACCTCCTGAGGATGGTGAGATGATTAAGATGACACTGTCCTCCAGACACAGAATTCGAAATTCGTGTCCTGGCGGTCTGAGGCCGAGCACGTTACCTCTCGGTCACGGAGGCTCCACACAATACTGACTTTCACACGTGGATGGGGAAGAAACATTTTTGTTTCTTTCAAACCGCCGAGACCGGGAACCGAACCCCGAACTCTGGCGTGAAAGGCAGCGGTGCTAACCACTACCCTAGGGCCCCCGCCCAGAGTGAGTTCAAGGATGGGTGAAAGGGCTTTTTCGGTTGCGGCCCCTCAGCTCTAGAATTGTATCCCTCTTCAGATTAAAAAATCTAAATCTGCACAGTCATTTCAGAAGAAATTGAAGACTTTATATCTCGGTCAAGCCTTTCCATCCTAAATCCTCTGTGTCCTGGCATGCTGGATCTACGAATTGGCACGTCAAACGGACAATGATAATCGAGCCTGATTCGGATTTGCAGCGCCTCTGAGCTCGGGACACCGAGGATTTGGGCGCATTAGAAGTTTTTTTCATTTCATTACACTCAACATACATTTCAAAGCTGCAAAAAGTACAAAGGAGACCTGCAAAAGCCGCTTCCATGCAGGGCACCCATTCAATGATGCATACATCGCGGGGAAGACAGATATATATAAAGACGCTAAGAATATAAGAAAATTTAAGTTAGGTAACAGGTGGAGGGAGATGCGGCAAAACTAAATGTAATAATAATATGTATCAACGCAAAAGAGACAACATTAATTTATTATGTGAAGAACGCTAAAATTGCGGACATAAAAATAATCTGATACCAGAATTAAGTGGCTCACAGAGTTTTACATATGCCCGAACATCACACAGGTCTATCAGCGAGCATTAGACACAGACTGAGATCAATGACCAATATGATGTTAAATCCAAATTTGTATTAATATTATAATACATAATTATAGCTTTAATAGCCAGGCTTTTCTATAACGTTACCATCGTTACACTTATTTATACGATCTTTCACTGAGACCAACAATATTATATAAGGGGCCCGCGTTCAATGTATATTGCGAATCAATAGTTCTTGAACATATATAGCAATTTGTTATTTCGCATACATGTATTAGGTTGTATTCATTAACAAAAAAACATTTAAGATATAGTGTAAATCCTGTAGCTGTGTTTTTTTTATCTGATATATTATTGCTTGATTTATTCAAAGTATCCGGCATGCAAAAATGCCTGCATTTCTGAGCAAATACATATTATATCAGCATGACCATATTACCAGAAATATAACTTCCAGACATCTTTCACAGTTTAGCGTATTGATATGGATGAACTAAAAAATACAAGTGTTCGCTGTATGAGTTCACGGGGTACAGGGATGGTTGCTAGTAGTAACTTTACGTCTGTTGCATGCTGTACGGCATTATACGGAAGCACTAGTCTACAGCAATTATTCAAAGGGAGCTGCAGCCTTCACGTTTCTGGCCATAATCTCCGGGTGGATTGCAGCAGTTTTCCCTGATTCCTCTGCTCAACAGCGGTGCCAAATCAGGCGAGTGAAGGAAAACAACAACCCACCATGCCCTATCACTCCACCCTGACGTCATCGTCTGTACATCATTTATCTCATCAATGTCACTTACATGACCATTGCCAAAATTGACGTTGACCAATTTTCTACTACTACTATATGAGCTAACATCTTGTCACAAATGTCTCATAAAAAGCATCTCTATTTGATATTATCGTATATTAACCCGTTTGCAAGGCATTGAATCATTACGATCATAGATACATTTATATCATTTGATGATTTTTCGGTCACTGAACAAATAGATTTCAAAAGATAGTCAATTATAAAACATTTTAGAATGACTATCTGGGTTTATCTACTGTATAGAAAAATGGTTTTGTCGCATTACATTTCATAAAATAGTTTGTTATACATGTAAGCTGAGCTATTACCCCAAAGAGCTAGAAACTTATAATTGGATAGGATGGATTTAACCTGTGTATGTTCCAGCAGTATAAAAATAACAATTTTTACCCCTCAGCCATTGAGGCTGTGGGGTATAGTGATCACCAGAGGCGTGTGGGCGGGCGAGCGGGCAGTCAGAAATTCAGCTGTTACTAAAAAGTTAACTGATGAATTTTGTTTATTTTTTATAGACATGACTGGGCAATTCATCCCATATATTTGTTTTGGCACCAAGCCATAAGCGGCCATTTTTCAAGATGGCCGCTTAAAAAGCTTGTGGGCACCTTAACTTATGAACCGTTATTTGGAATGCGTTCGAATTTCGTGTGATTGTTCTCTAGGTATTTCTGATGATCTGATTAACTTTTGGGATGAATCTATTAAAAACAAAATGGCTGCCGCAGCCATTTAAAAAAATATGGCCGCCTAAAAAGCTTGTGAGCAAGATGACTTATGAACCTTTGCTTGGATTGCATTTAAATTTGGTATGGTTGTTCTCTAGGTATTTCTGATGATCTGATTAACTTTTGGGATGAATCCATTGAAAACAAAATGGCTGCCGCAGCCATTTAAAAAAAATGGCCGCCTAAAAAGCTTGTGGGCACGATAACTTATGAAAAGTTGCTTGGATTGTATTTAAATTTAGTATGGTTGTTCTCTAGATATTTCTGATGATCTGATAAACTTTTGGGATGAATCCTTGAAAAAACATGGCTGCCGCAGCCATTAAATTTTTTTTGACATGGTGGTAGTGAGAGTCATTTTTTTTCATTATTTCTTGATATTGATGGACAGAGCCTACGGCTGAGGAGTCTTGCCATCAATTGGTGGTTATTTTATTGATTTGATCTACATTATTAATTTGTTATAATTGGGTTATTAATTAATTTAATTAATTTTAATACAATGCAATACATCGCTTTGCTATAAACAAACATTATATATAAAATGCGTAGCATACATGTCATACAGACAGGTCTATGACTATTAATCCCTACAAAAGATGGAAATAATATGGTAAGAAAGTTTTAATAACAGTAATTTATTTGTTCATTTCATAAAGTGCCATAGCGCGTCTTAGACCAGGTTAACTAATGTTATTGTATCAGATACTTTGAAGAGTCTAATATAATATGCATCAGAGATATGGTGTCGAGAAGGCTAAATAAGGCACTCATAAAATGTGCCTCGTCTTCGACAAAAGTTTTGCAGCTCCGGCAAAAAGGTGTGTGCATTTACCTGTAATTAGGTGTTTCTACCCAGATTAAGTTCTGTGCACAAATGTTTACGATGGCTTTTTATTTTATTTTGTATTCTTGCTTTAATCCTGCATATGTTCTGAGCCTACTACTTCCAGTTCTAGTTGTACGGTACATCAGTGTCGAAAATGACTAAATTAAAAAATAAGTTTATTTATTTGTGTTTTAAATATTGCAGGCACATTTCGTAGCGTCTGTATTTTTAAATGAGTTCCCAGTTATCCACAACGTTCTAAAACTATTTTAACAGCTTTAACCCAATTCTTGACACCAAGGCTATTGTTCCGTATGTGGTCCTGATAAGCTGCATATATTAGTTTACTAGAGGGTTTTAAAATTTGGCTCTGAAATGTATTTGTAGCGCCTTACATATAGTATGAAGCGGCTGTGTTCAAATTCGGCTCACGTAGCCATGTTTGATTTCAAAAAGGTAAAGGTTTAAACCGATCACCACATAACAACAATTACATAAGATACAGCTAATTACAGTTGCATAAAAATATATAATTTATATTTTAAGAGAATGGAATAACCCAGATTTAAGATAACAGTCACCTTTGTTTATTGATTTAGTCGAAAATGAGGGATTAAATAAGACGATCGGATGACCTTATATCATAAGTTATAGAACCAGGGGGCTGGAGTACTGTGGTCAAATCTGTAACATCGGAGTCCGGCACCGCAGATTCGGCTTATTATCAGGTCTCAGAGACACACTATTTCTTCTACCCATTCACTAGATTCAGTACTGTAGGGAGCCTCGGAGACCGAAATATAGCGTGCTCAGCGGCAGACCGGCATGGCTCAAATCTCAAATATTGTGTCTGGATGGCAGTGCCGACCCAGCAAGCACGAGACATCGACCTAATGTTGGACCGATGTTGGGCCAGCGTCGTAGCCGGTGGACCAGTATTGGTCCAACATTGGGTCGATGTCTCGTGCTTGCTGGGATCACATTCGTCTCAATCTACTCAGGAGCAGGGTTGCCCAAAGGACAAAGAACAAATCCTGAGAATTTTTTCAAACTTAGATAGCTCGCAAAATCAAAATTTGCGACACGTTGGAATTTTCATTTTAAATGTAAAGAATAATTTGGATACAAAGTAGCTGCTATCTTGGGTTTTAAAACGCACCGATGATCTTAAAACATTAAAAAACACACATTGTACTAATAATGAGTTTGTCGAAAAGAGGGTGTTATATAATATCAAAGGTAAGAATAACATAGATTAATAATGGCCGACATCTTTAATATCACCCTCAGACGACCTTCAAACGTAAAAATAATCATTTTAATGCATTTTATCGTCATTTATTTAGTCTAAAATTAGGTATTTTAATAATGTTTTCATAATATTATTTTATTTTTATTTCAAAAGTTAGAAAGTATTCAAATTTAGATCGAGCCGCTGGTGGCCATCTTGTATTTTGGCTGCTCACATGTTTCCGGCAAACTGTTTATGAGGTAGTCCCCCTAGGTTGTGCTCATATGCATGCAGATTTGTAGATATGAATTTAATTAGCTGACCTTCTACAGCATGCCGTGTCTATTTGCCAGAAAAATCGGTCTGGCCCTGGTTGTTATTTTTATTTCAAAAGTTAGAAAGTATTCAAATTTAGATCGAACCGCTGGTGGCCATCTTGTATTTTGGCTGCTCACATGTTTCCGGCAAACTGTTTATGAGGTAGTTATTGAATGTATGATGTTTTGGTCCGTTACCATGGTTATGGTGTTTCCTATCTAATGTAAATTTAGTTTTTAAACGAAGTGACAGCTATATGTCTTCATATAAGCGTTTATTAGGGTGAAATTACCAATACTTTGCTTTTTATCGATGATTCAAACCGCTTAGTACTTTATATTATTGAGTGTATGATTTTTGGTCAGTTACCATGGTTACGGTTTTTTCTATCGGATGTAAACTTAATTTTGCTGAAGATTTGACAGCTATGTGTCCCCACAGAGACGTAAATTATCATAAACTGATAGTTTTATTGACCTATTTGTGTCTTGTAATAAGTTTAATATGTAATACAAATGTATAGTTAATTTTCTTTCTATTTTTCATGAAAATACGAAATTTGGAGGGACATTATAATATAGTCCGTAACAACATTAAGCTACTACTTTTAACTTGCTATCAGGCAAAAATGTATTCCTCTAAGATATATCTTTCAAAAAAATAACATAAAAATTGGCCACCTTTTTGGTACCAATCGGCGAAATTTTGGCCTGTAGCTGACGGACTACTAAACCGATACCCCAACGAACACGAGACATTGAACCAATGTTGGTTTATGCTGTGCCGGTATAACAGACAGTTGTCCAACAATAATCCAACATTGGGTCCACATCTCGTGCTTACTGGGAATACACAATAACACTTGATAGCATAGTCGACGTCATCTGTGTTTTCACTAACTTCTCACTAGGTGTGTTTGTTGTGTTGATTATCTTAACATTAGTGTAATCACTCAGTTATAGCAAGAATGCTAGAACAGCCTAGTATCCTTGTTTATAGTGTGAACCTCCTTGACTGCTTGCTCTGACGCGTACGTGTAGCGAAAATAAATAAAAAAAAGATAAAGATCACTGTTCAGGGATATCACAGAAGGGTTCAGACTCGCCGTTAAAAACAATTTTTATTTAACAGCAGAGCTGTCGGCATTTTATTTGATGATATCCTCTGTTATTGTATTTTCATACTGCTTTTCTATTCGATGGCTAACAGAAAATGAAATGAAATGAAATGATAAACTTCTAATGCGCCTAAATCCTCGATGTCCCGAGCTCAGAGGCGCTGCAAATCTGAATCAGGCATTGTCCGTTTGACGTTCCAATTCGTAGATCCAGCATGCCGGGACACAGAGGATTTAGGATGGAAAAGCTTGGCCGAAATATAAAGTCTTCAATTTTTTCCGAAATGACTGTGCAGATTTAGATTTTTTAATCTCAAGAGGGATACAATTCCAGAGCTGGGGGGCCGCAACCGAAAAAGCCCTTTCACCCATCTTTGAACTCACTCTGGGAACAACCAGTTGATCATCATCTGGGCAGCGGAGATTACGGGTTATGTTTAAAGGCTTGAGCAGATTATGTAGATATACTGGCTGACATGAATGTATTACTCTATATGTGAGGGTGCATATTTTGTGTTTTATTCTGAATTGAACAGGGAGCCAGTGTAGGGATTTTGACAAAGGTGTAACACTGCAGAATCGTGGAGAACGGGTCACAACCCTGGCCAAGGAGTTCTGAACACTCTACACCTTGTTTATTTCGCGATTTGGGATGTTATAGAGGATATAATTACAATAGTCTAACTTGCTCGAAACAAGTGAAGTTGCTATTGTCTTAGTCACTGCCGCTGTTAAACATCTGCGCAAGCGACGCAAATCACATATATGATAGTAGTATGATCGACAGACTTTTGATATATGTTTCTTAAAATTAAAATCCTTATCAAATTCTACCCCTAAATTTCGTGCCGAATCAGTTGGTGTTACATCCTGATCAAGTAATTTTGTAGGGAAATATTTCTTAAATTTGTCTTGTTGTGTTTTAGTGCCGACTAGTATAAATTCTGTCTTGTCAGGATTCAATTTGAGTGTGCTAGCTATCATCCAGTCGGAGAAGTCTTGCAAGCACTGCTGGACCAGCGACAGTGACATCTCAGGATCTGTTTTGGAAAGAGAAAGATAAATATGTGTGTCATCAGCGTACAGATTGTTGCAGATGTTATGCCTACGGATCACACTACTCAGGGGCGTTGTATATAGAGTGAATAGGTGTGGTCCCAGGACAGAGGCCTGGGGGACACCATAATCCGTCTTGAACGGTTCCCCAAGTTGATCCAGAAGTTTAACCCTTTGCACCCGATTTCATAGGTAGGAACGGACCCAATTTAGAACTGTTCCAGAAATACCATACCAGCCGGATAAGAGCTCAATGATGCTGCTATGGTCCAAGGTGTCAAAGGCTGCGGAAAGGTCCAGCAAGACCAATGCTGTGGTCGTGCCACTGTCCACGCTCATACAGATGTCGTTGTGAATTTTTGGCAAGGCTGTTTCTGTAGAATGAAGAGGTTTATATGCTGATTGATTGGGGTTTGATAGGTTGTTTTTGTCTAGATGGGACCGGATACGATTTGAAATTATTTTTTCAATTATTTTAAAAATGAAATATAGGTTCGAAACTGGTCCGTAGTTTTTCATGTCATCCTTAGACAGTGATGGTTTCTTTAATAAGGGTATGATGTGTGATACTTTCAAAACGCCTGGGAAAGAGCCGGATTCCAAAGACAAATTGACAATGTTCGTAATGGGAATTAGCAATATACCTAGACAAGATTTCAATCATTTTGAAGGCAATGGGTCAAGATCACAGGACTTGTCCTGGGAAGAAAGGAATAATTTCTTAACTTCATCTGCAGTGGCTGGTTCGAATGATGTCATTGGAAAATTAATTTCTGGTGGTGGAATATGAGGCACATTGTGTTTAGGATCGCAAAATTTCATTCTTATTTTTTCTATCTTGTTTACGAAAAAGGTGGAAAAACTGTGGCAAAGAGTGGTGATATCACTTGTGGAAGGCATTGATGTATTAGGAACTCGGTGTAGTACCGAGTTGACCGCCCTCCAAAGTTTTCCAGCGTCATTCTCATTTTCATGAATGTAATTTGCAATATGTTCTCGTCTAGATCTCTCCATCATTCTATTGCACAGGTCGGCTTGCTTGACATATTTTGATCTATCTGATGGAAAACGAGATTTCCGCCAGACGCGTTCAAGATATCGTCGTGTCCGTTTGGCTGCTTGAATTGCTGGTGTAATCCAAGGATTTGGCGGTTTGGGAGAAACTGATTTTGTTTTGAGAGGAGCATGAGTATTCAAAATGGATGACAATGTATCGTGGAATTGTCAGAATAACCATAACACAAGCTTGCCATGATATAAAAAGCGGATTTGAATTTCGTAAATCAATCAATGTTGTGCATTAATATGGCAAATAAAGCTAGACGTAATAAGGTCAGTCACGCTCAATGGAAAAATAATTCTCATAAATGCAAGTAGCACTCACAATCAGCGACAATCAGCAGATCAGACGATGAAAATGACGACAAACAAGATCAGTCTTTCACGCCTAAAATATTTTTAGATGCTCTAGAAGGGATAAATTCTCATTTATGGGGGGGGGGGGGAGAAATATGAAAAACATTTGCGATGTTCAGATCCAGAGGTTCAGATCATTTATGATATCAGTTAAATTAGTAATGAGCGTCATAATATGATATGCTGATAGCGATATGAAAAATAATTTAATTTTCTAATAATGCATCAGGTGACGTGATGATGATAACGTCATGTGAAATCATTTATTGTCACCCAGTAGTTCGCTGAATTAAGCTTTATCAGAAATGCATTTGTTATGCATTTATGGCTTCATGTAATGTAGCTTTTTTTGAAAAATAAATGATGAAAATAACTTACGTCAATAATTTAATCATCATTTTAGATTAAAAGAGTGTTTGTTACACTCCATGAAAAAGGCAGATACACCATCTAGATTATAATGTACGTAGATTAAATCATTTCAATATTCAACAATTATCAGATTTAGTTACTACCGGTATATTTTCCCTATTCCCTAATAATTTATGTGGCATATACCTAGATGTATTGTATAATATAATGAATAACTATATAAGCAGAAAATGCAGAAATTAATTGATATGAAACCGCTAATAGGAAGAGCAAATAATAATATGATTGTTGTCATTAAATGTTATCACTAAAAAATAAATATTTACCTTCCTTAAAATTACCCCTCCCCCCCCCACACACACACGCCACGGTTTATACCTCGTGCCCCCTTCAATAACATAACACTTACACTGCTACATTACATAAATTTAAGGTGTGTCTTGCTACGGCGAGCCACAATTTCAAGTGAGGGGAAATTACTCATATTTGTTTCATTTGAGATGAAAAATTTGCAAATCGTGAAGTTTAAACACACCCTTCGTTCCCAATAACTGTGACTTGATCGGCTAATTAAAAACGACTACGGTCGTGCTTAGCGGTTTAACCCCTTAGCCGTCAAATAATTTATTCTGAATTTTCACGCATTTGAAGTTGTGTCTCGCTGACGCGATCCACAACTTCAAGTGAGTGAAAATTATTCTGATTTGACAAAATGGACGTCAACTGTTTTCAAATATTGCTGATTGAGGTCACATTTTATCTTTAACATGTATAAAAGGTGGTACTTAAAGTGCTAATAAAAAATGAAAACCCAAATATATGCGGCACCGGCGGGTAAAGGGTTAACCAATGGGTGCTGGGAGAGTTATTATTTATCATAGCTATATGAGGATATCATCCGCTCCAACGAAGCTATGTTGAGAATCCCATGAATTTAGATTTTATCAACATAAATATATCACAGAGCTGCAATACATTATGCAATGTGTTACCATGTGCTACACTTTACCACGTTTTTACCCCTAAGCTTATTCGCTTTTTTCAATTTTGGCGTAATTTGTTTGGAATAGAATTATACCCCCCAGAAAACGTGTAGTGGTACATGACGGGGGGCGGGGGGCTACGGTCAAATAAAGAAGCTGGGGGGTATTTTCCTCAATCCAAAGTATCATAAGAATTTCACATAATCATACTAATACATGTATTTTTCTCTTGTTGAATTTTAGTTTTACTTTGGTCTGGGGAAAGTTACTTTATTTACGGATATAATGCCTTAGTTACAAAAACATACTCGAAGTCTTTTAGAAGTATTAGCCTTAACTTCGCCGTCACATATTGTAGAGAAATGATAGTGGCATCAAAATGTCCGTCATTCCACGTGGTTTCTCACTGTAATGAATGCGCAGGGAATTCCCCGTGATGACGACATCGTAACGTTTGCGCATATTTGACCGGATTCTCCTTTTCCCTTAGTAACCAGGCAGATGCCATCTAGCTGTCGGCCCTGAAATCGGGGAAGCCCCAAAGAACATGGTCCCACGCGACTTGAGCTAATTGGACACGCTCATATACGCTGCCTGTAACAAAGGGCCTCTACTGTACATCATCAATGGGACTATCCATGCTTACAACCACAATCCTTTGATCCCAACCCTCAGGCTTAGTTGTGATTCCTTCCTTTTAAATTCCTTGCAGAATGAAGTACTGACTAGGACAGAATGGATACTGGCCAGCACCGGTGACGCTGGCCCAACATTTAACAGGCATTGGGTCAGTGTCGGCTTGTAATCGCGGCCAGCAGTAAGCTGCAGGCAATACCAGAGCAGCTGCTATTCCTAGCAAACACAAAACGTTTGTATAACATATGCACAACGTCGGCACAACGTCTTCGACATCGGTACAACATTGTACAAATGTTTTTTTGTTAACTGGGTAGAACGCAGCCCAGCAAACACGAGGTGTTGAACCAGTGCTGGTGTGATGCTGGACCATCGTCGTATATGGTTGGCAAGCATTAGTCCAGCATTGGCTCAACGTCTTGTTTGCTGGGAGTGTTGACAAGTCTTTTGCACCAAAACGGAATAAATTCCGCTTAATACATAGTCTTTATTGTCCACAGGAGCCATTGATTAACATTAATTACAAAAGCCATTGATACCACATCTATTCTATCAACCTTTATGGTTGTGCTGCTGGAGGGGAGACATCACCAGTTTTTTATTCACAAAAATCTAGACCCTTCTAGTTTCTTGCATATCAGGAAAAAAAAGAATAATAGGCTAGTATTGTTCACGTTACCTATCGTGTATCCTACCCACAGATCATATTAAATATACATCGTAAGCTAGAGCCACCTGGTGAATGATACGTCATTTAGGCATAGTTAATATTTCAAGAAGGTGGTATTCCCCAATAACGTCGTGTGATTGTGAACGCCATCATCGCTGACGATGGGTAAACAATAAATGATTAGTTCTGTGTCGACATAATATTTTGTTTTTACTTGATCAAATGTTCAATCTCATTCTATGATCCAGGGTAGGAAAAATGCAGGGTCACCGGAAGATAGCAATGGCGCATAGGGGCCTACATATAAAATCAGAGAGGGCGCCGCAGGAGCGAGCGGTTGTTTGGCTATAAAATGGCAAATGTAGTACTATACACTATTTCTAGGTATCTAAGGAATAACAAATTGGGAAATAGCTCGCATTATTATTTAATCTAATTATTATATACATAGGATTATAATTTCTAGATTTCGAAAGGCCTGGGGACTTATTAATTAAAGGGGGTTCACGTGACAAGTGTGACCCCCTGGATCCGCCCCTGCTTCCTGTTAAAATATAGTACACTAGTAGCTATCAATAATATTATCTTAAAATTCTCATGAAATAACAATGCATCCGGTGTGTTGAGATGGAACTAATATTTCTACCATTAATTTACCATATCAACAACTTTCTAACTTTTATTTTAAATTGTGCAATATTTGGGGCATGTCAATAGTCAGCTTTGTAATAGTTGTCATATCGCCACACATGCCGACGGATACCAAATATATCTGCAGTGTTAAATTTCAAATTCTTCAATCCTGATGGGAAGGTAATCGAATGGATCAATTAAATATAGCGACAGGGAAATTGCAGGCCTACTGCCCACATATATGACGTATGCCCTGAATTGAGTGGATGTGTGTAAATAAACCCGAGGACATTGATTTTAAAGAGACTCAGTGGGATTAGAATTTTCAATTTTGTCAATTTTGAAATTGTATATATCGTCCCCTTAGATTAATAAGCAGTTGAACGCCCCTCCATAGGGCGAAAGTGGTGTGTTGGTGTAATAACCAGCTCAATGAATGTAGGTGTTTTTTAATAATTAAATTTTATCTAGCTACGTTAAAAAACCAGTTCAATTAGTTTAACGCTTTTCATGTTTAGTGTAAAAACCAGCTCAATCAATTTATATGATTTTGATGTTTAGTGTAAAAACCAGTTCAATCAATTTATACGCTTTTCATGATTGGTGTAAAAACCAGTTCAATCATTTCTTGAATTTCAAGCAAAGTCCTAACTTTAGTATCATAGGCAGCTCAATCAGTATAACTACGATTCTGTTCAGTGTAATAACCAGTTCAATCAATTTAGATCCCTGTTTTTCTTATACTTCTTAGTAACGTTAGAACCACTTTTCTATTTAGTGTAATAACCAGTTCAATCAATTTAAGTCATTGTTTCTTATCATGTATATGGTATGTCTTTTAATTTAAAAACAAAGTCAATTAACTTCAGCTTGCTTCTCCACCAACAAGATATTGAAATATGTGACGGTTTAAACCAGGCTCAAATGATTTAGCTCGTTGTTGTACCAAATGCACGTTTTTGCTGAGTCATGCGGCATTGAACTCCTTATTACCCTGAGGGGACGATATGCAGTTATATAGCCTAAATATAAAAAAAAGACGAAACTAGCTTTATTTCCAAGAGGTATAGGCCTATTGTCATGTAAACAAGACAGTTTACACATTAGACCACAATATAACCGTATATTATACAGGCGTAGCAGTACAAGGATTAACCCTATAACCGCCAAATTTCATCCACTTGAAGTTGTGTCTCGCTGACGCGATCCACAACTTCAAGTGAATGAAAATTATTCAGATTTGACAAAATGGCGGCCAACTGTTTTCAAATCTTACTGATTGATGTCACATTTGATTTTGAACATGAAAATGTGTTACTTAATTTTGCTAAGAAAAAAATGAAAAACCAAATATATTCGGGACCGGCGGTGAAAAGGTTAAGACGGCGCTGGAGGACTTGCTGAGGGGAGATGTGCATATAAAATGATGAAGATAAGACAGTATCAGTGTGTGTAGCGGGTTTATTATGAGGGGAGATGTTCATATAGAATGATGAAGATAAGACAGTATCAGTGAGTGTAGCGGGTTTATTATGTGATGAAATGATGACATACAGAATAACAACACAAAACTAAGTACAAATAAATCATAACATGCTCAGAGAAAAATACAGAACATCGCATTGATAATCCCCAATTATAAAACAGACAAAGTCTTCATTCACACCTGCTGACATAAAAATGAAGTGAAGAGCATCACGTGTGGTCAAATCCTTAAACAATCTCCAAGTTCATTAAAGTCGGAAATGTAAAGTGACTCTAAACCTGCACCTTTACCTTTTATTAGACATAATACCAGAGACTAATTATCTTTTTTTTAAACATACTAGTATACTATTTGTTTTGAAATCGACTTGAAAACGTATTTAATTAACATGATTAAACAGACCTGGCTTGACAAGGGTTAACCCCCAAGTGTCTCACCCATGGAAATAAAAGGTTTTTTCCAATTTGAAATCATCCCAAATGTCTTTTTTAAGTTAGCTATGCCCGCTTCATTTGAATACCTACGTTATAAGTCTACTGCTATTATAAATAGTTTACTCTTCCAGTGCGGGGATTGACTTTTGAAGTCAGGTTCTGACGTCTAAAACACTGGAGGGGCTAATGACATTATTATTTACACATTCTTGATATAATGAGTTAGTCCATTTTGCAGCCGAATTTCAAGATGCAAAAGTGAAGAAGTTGTGTCTCGCCACCGCGACCCACAACTTTAGGTAGATGAAAATTACTGTTTGAATTTGTGACCAAACATTTGTAAATCTTGATGTTTAGACTTTCATTTCATTCTCAATAAAAGTACATAACTGAATGGTGCTTTGAGGTCGTGGTGATGAAATTTAATCATTTGTCCATAATATATCGATACAATTCATGATGTCATGGCGATTGCATTTATATCACATTTTCTTATTCTCTTGCTTGACTAGGTATGTAATTTCCAAAATAAACAACCTTGGTTCTAGTCCAGTTGAAAAATCAAATAATCATTTAAATGGAGTAGGCCAGTCGTTAAGATTGGACAGTAATGTACAACAATAAATGTGAATATTAGAAGTGAAACATAAGTTTGAGAATATCATGACGGTTAAAAACCCTTAAAGCGCTGAAATATAGGATTGAAATTTTCACCCACTTGAAGTTGTGTCTCGCTACCGCGACCCACAACTTCAATCGGGTGAAAATTACTCATATAATTATGTTTAATCTGTGACCAAACATTTCCATATTTTAATGTTTAACCCTTAAAGCGCTGAATTAATTTGTAAAAAAACATCGCAACCAAAGGGTTTTTTCAACTAGAAATCATCATAAATGTCTTAATCAGCTCTTTTTGATTCATTTAAATACCTATGTTATGGGTTTATCTACCATTAGAAATATTTTTTATTCTTACAGTACAGGAATCGACTTGAGTCGACAGAATCTCACGTCTACAGACGTCAGATTCTGTCGACTAACTGAAGTCTATCCCCGTGCTGTAAGGGTTAAACACTCTAACCTGCTAATCATACCGATAATATAGTCGTCAGAGCTTAAAGGGTTAATAGAGAGATTCATTGTCAGGTAGCAGCATCCGATCCATGCAGTTGGAGATGGGCTGTTTATACATCTCTTCCTGTCTGGGCGGGATAGATAGCAGGTCAATTTGTATGATAAACAAGGGAAATTTAGCGCACAGGACACGTAAATTATTCTGCACATAATAATGATAATATGAGTCATATTGTAAAATGAGTCATTTGTGCTGATGTGGCACTTTAATTAACATTTGTGCATAGCTTACTAGATTACACAAATTGTAATAGGATTTCTTTAGTATAATTTTATTCATATACCATTCAACAACAACTGTTTAATGAGAAGTGTCATTCTTGTCACTGAGATGATTCCAAAACGACTCTTGGGAGTCTTGGCGGGAAAATGGCTAGAAATATTATGTTAATGTTCAGCAAAAAGACAAACGTTCAGTTTAACCCTCAAAGCGCTACGTTAAAATTACTCATATTTGTTTTTTAAATTGAAACCACACATTTGCAAATCTTGATGTTTAAATATTCATAACGTTCTCAAAAACTGCAATTTGAGCATGTTAATCGGCTTAGAAAACGGAATAAAAACGACTAGTCCAGCTTAATAGCGGTTTAAGGGAATATTTACATTCATTGTGCTACTGCAATTCCCACCTGACAGTGAATGATAATGAACCCATATTGTTGTAATATATCATACTGAATCTACAAACTTGCTGGTTTTAATGACTGGTGCCATGTTCAATTGCTTATTAAAAATAGGTGAAGATAATGCATATATTGAAGGGTTAAAGGTATATGCTTGTCGTGGAGAAGGGGTGCAAATAAATACAATAATGTGTCCTGTTCAACCACAAATATGGCTCTGACATAAAGTGCATGACCAAAAAGTTCACCAAAATTGTGTTTATACAAAATGCTTGTACGACATCGTTCACTGTCACGTGCAATTAGGATTGCACTACTGTTCATTACTGTCCGCTCACATAAGTCGCACTGGTCTGACCGGACTTTATTCATGGCTGTGTCGTGTGTTGGGCATTATGAATTCCTCCATAATCTTACATGAAAAAGTACTTTTGAGGCATAACATGAGAGGTATGTGCAGATGTGAGTCCCATTCCAGTCTTATAATGTCACATAATATAATAACGGGGTGATTGTGAGATGACTAGTGTAGTTAATAACAGTTCTTTCACTAGAGGTCGTCTTCTCACGACCGACACCTGGCGGCAGCCACGGCTTTATTCACTCGCGCCTGAAAGTCCCGGAAGAGGAGCGCACCGCCTTCTGGGACACGGTCACTGAACATGCGCACTGACATGAGACAGAGGGCCTTTCCGTTCATTAGGAAGCGTTGCTGCTGGACATGACCCAGGTGTAGACGGCTCTGCATGGTGGACAACCACGTGTGCACATCTTCACGACTCCATTCACGGGGATCTAAAACACACAAAATTACACAATTGTTAGTTAAGTGCAACAAAACAAACAAAATTAGTCATTCTAGAACATCAAAGTCATTCCAAAAGTGTTAAGATCGAGATTACATGTAGATCTACCTTTCTCTCATTCCCATTAGAAACGTCAAGATGCTCTTAACTCATTTCTACTGGAAATGAGAAAATGGTAATGTTATCTTAATTTCACGATTTTTAGTATTAAACTCACCGTTGAAATGAAATGTATTTAGCCCTATAGGCCTATATAGTCTTAAAAATTGAATTTAAATATTAGGCATATTATCATGATTATGGAATTCCATCCTCATGTGTAAGTTTAAGTATTTTTATAATTATCTACATTGCTTGTCGGCACTTCCTGAAACGCTCAGTAACAATACGGACTCGGTTTTAGTTTTTGGCTCACACACTGACTAGTGGTGATTTCGGCCTCAGGGTGGGTCGGTCGGTCCGGATGTGAAGAGTAACTGCCATACAGTGGCGCCCCTAGGCACAGGTCGTCCGGTGTTTCAGCTCATAAAAACACACTGTTTACTTTCCCGTCTGTGTTGCGGTCACCATTGACCAAAGGCTCAAATTGTGACCTGGAGTTCGAAACCGTTTTTATTAAACCATCTGGAAACTGTAGTTTTTACCTCCCTCGCTGCTGTGCATATGTATGCAGGAGATATATCCAAGTAAAAAAGGTCTTAGTTGTGAAAATAACATCGGTGACCATAAAGTAAAAATCCGACATTTTGTATAAAAAAATTTTTTTTACTTTATTTAATCTCTTCGATTTACAATACATTAATTTACTGTTCAAGTTCAGTGTATTAAGTATATTTTAGTACTTTACCAATTCAAATTAATCCTACTTAGGTTCGAGAAAATTCAGCGCCCAAACGGTTAAATTATGTGAATCGAGGTTTCAGTTTGGCACAGTTCACTAATCCCATTTGTTATTTCCGTTATATCTATGCCAGGTATAGAATCACTTCAGGCCATACATGTGATTGTCATGTTCTGTAGATCTGCCAATAATATACAATATCAAATCAGCTGGTCATACGCTGATCACATGCCAATAGTATACACCCACAGGATGAATGACGTGGATGTCAACAGATGCTTTTAAAGTAAATTAGTATGTTTCTTTATTGGTAGGCTTAATAGCCAATTAAAAAGTGTCACTGAGTGGGAGATCATTGTGAGCAACTCGTGAGCTACTGTATCAGTGCTGAGTAAACTCATAACACCTCTGTAATCTCACAATAGTGCCGCCAGAGTTATTTAAATGAAGAATTTTAAAAAGTGCATTTTATATTTGTTATGACCAAATAGTATCAAGTAGAGTCAGAATAGTGAAATCACAAACACGCCTGCAGTGTGTGATATCAGGGAGACGTCCTGCGTGCTGTTTGGTTAAGGATAACGGAGGAAATGAGCCTCCTATAGAAAGGAAGTAGACGTCTGACAAACGGCTATAAAAAAATGGATGTAAATCGTGTAAGCAATGTTGTTGTCCGTCTGCTCAACCCTAGTCACTGACAATTTATGTATGCAAATCCTGCATCGCCATTAACAGATTAAAGGAATGTTGTGTTGCGTCTGCTAAACTGTGTATTTTTCATCCATTTAAAGCTGGTAATTTATACATTAGCTGTTATAGTGTTATTGCAAACGTAATTTCCAGCTCAAAATGATGAAAATTATTTCTATTTATTAAACATTCAATCTACCAGAATCAGTTATTCAATTAACTAAGGCAACCACCACAAATTATTTTATCAAAATCAGTGGCATTTTGCTTGGTTTGCATATCTGGCCTGGCAAATGCAACACGAAATTGTGCGTCCAGCGCTAAATCATTGGGCTACAGTGACCCTGCAAGCCTCGCAGCTTCAAACACGAAGCACTGAGCCAATGTTAGATTATTGTGCAGACGCTGGCCCAACATTAAGCTAACACTGGATCAATTTCTCTCGTCTGCAGAGTCAGCCTCACCGGAAATCACCTGATAACACACGTCACCTGACACCAATCTGCGCGCGCTGCAATTTCCGCCGAGATAGAGAGAGGGATTGAGAGAGGAGTAAGGCGGGGGCTGGCGGGAGGAGGTGTGTGATGTGTGGTGCACAAGGTCATCAGGTACGTGGCTGAGCAGACGATACAAATCTCCTCTGAAGTTGCTCTCCAGCCAAGCGCGCCAAAATAAACTCAAGTAGCCGGATGCAACATCCTGCTCAAATACAATCAGCTCATATGCTAATTTACGTTCAAAAACACAGCATCACCCGGCATCAAATCGAAATTCTCAAAAGACGAGAGAATATGATTTCAGGAGGTTTTTTTATTAATCTACTTATTAATTAGCAGATCAATTTCGGTACAGTTGCATATAATGAAGCAGCAAAATGTATATTTTACTCCAATAAATGGACAAGGCTCTTTTCTCTTCATTTCTCGGTGGTTGTCTTTGAATTTAAAGTTGAGGATTGATGTTTTAATTGGTAGGAGGAGGTTATTTGGTTGTCACCTAGGGCTAGGGGCTTTATCCGGTTGATTAGTTGTGACGGGGGAGGAATTGAGGACGCCCTCCTCTCTGAACATTGTACAGCTTCCTAACCTGGTAGCCCCGGGGTGAACAAGTAGAGGGGAGAGGGCAAAATTGAGGTCAGGGGGTCGCGCCCCATCTGCCAGTGGCTTCAGGGCAAACCCAGCAGCATGCAGAGAGATCTCGCTTATGTTGTAGGGGATAGACACTCACTACCTACTTCCACAAATCGGACGTGCAAAGGAGCTGAGTACGTATAATCTAACTTCCCATCAAGCATCGCTTACAGCCGCGTCATGAGCCCATTTTGTTTAAGCTGGCTATTATCACAATTATTCCCCGGACCACATTTAATATGGAGTATCAATCCACATATTAAATTCCAGGCCTTATTATGATTGCACTGCATCTTTTGTCAGTGCTGAAATGTTGTGTCCGGTCCTTATGCAATACTGATCTGATACATGTTATACTTTCTGTGATTTTCATTTGAAAAGTTAAGATTATTCTTAACTTTTCAAATTAGAAATATGAGAAAGTTAAGATAACATCACAGCTAAGATTCTCAATGAGATGGGCACCAGTCTCCACGGTCTCGTCAATATGGAAGCCGCTTCTGGACATCTCCTGCACATTATCAGACCAAGGAGGTTAAAAAGCGCCTCTATGATCACACAGATGGATGGATACGCTACTGGTGGCCCCCTGTGGGTCCTCGATGGTCTGAGAGAGCAGCCGCTGTCCAATTTTATCAGCCCCCCCCCCCTCTCCTCGTGGCAGGAAGCGCCGGAAGTACGTGCCAAGCATTTGACATGTCGGTCAGTAGCATCTCTTCTGTGAACAGCAGGAGATCTCAGACTCCGGCGGTCGCTGCTGCTCATGTTCCTGCTGCTATTGCTGCTGATGATACTGCTGCTGCTGTTGCTCCTACTGTTGCTTTTCACCTTAAATCATACCAAGGAGGTTATAATATATAACCTCGTTGATCATACCAAGGAGGTTATGATCATACCCAGCAAACAAGACACTATGAACCAATGCTAGTTTAATGGCTGGCCGACGTCGAAGCCATTACAAACAAGAGAAGATTTACTTAGATAATCTTATTTTTAAAATTAGTAGTGGGATGGTGTGTATCGCTTGGCTACTGTTGGAGATGGTATTGGTGATATTGTTGCTGCTGATGTTCTTGCTGCTGTCTGTTGTTATTGATGATGTTGCTGATGTTGTTGCTGTCTGTTGTTGCTGATGCTGATGTTGCTGCTTATGTTGTTGCTGCTGATGTGGCGGTTGCTGACCTTAGTGACCAGTCAGACAGCCGTTGCTTGGCGGGAGCTTCCTGGGTCAAGTTCGAGGTCTGTGCCGCCTACTAATCCTACCCGGCATGCTGTGAGACGCCTGTCTCTGATCAATGCTTCCTGTCATTCTGTCGGCACTACTTCCGGTATAGTGGTACAGCCGCCTGGCCAAGAACAAGGAAAATAGAAGGATTCTATTTTCCTTGGAAAATAGAATCATTCTATTTTCCTTGCTGAGAATTAACATCTTACAAACGAGGCCAACAAGACTTCATTTAGTTATATTTGACATAAAACAGATACACGCATTCTGTTAAATGAAAATAATATTACTTTACAAAAATATCTATAATCGCGAATAATTTCCGTTGTCCTGGTTATCTAATGTAGGGCACATCATAGTTTTTTTATAATCTTATGAAGTGGTCAAGCTCATATTAAATTTTTCCTCTGCCATAGGCCTACGTGGGTAACCAATGATTAATTTAAATTGCAGTGTCAGTATTAAATTTGTGGTTGAGATTGTGTTTGATACGAGCAAGAACTTTGTATAAAATGTCTTTAGTACGATGGGAAAAAAATCCCCGGAAGTGCCGACTTTGAGCTAATCATTATTTGTGTGCTAATTTAAGCAGTGATTGGTCAGAGTCCACCTGTCATGACTTGCACCCCTCCCCCCCCCCCCCCCCCATCATCGACCTCAAACGTTTCATTCTTTAAGGAACAAGATTTATTGTTAATGAAACAATGTGTGTTCCTCAGAAAAAAAATCCTGGCTGATCGATCAGATCATTTTAACACTATTCGACTAGGCCACCAACTTTGCCGCTCTCAAACCTTGTTCTTCTGCATGAGCGGCCCGTAGATATCCACGTTTTCAAGGATTTTTCAAATAAAGTAAAATGCCATGGAATTGTATGTAATATTTGTGGTGTATGCTGAGTCAATGAAAACAATCAGTTTGTGAAACGTCTATTTTTTTTAAATAAAAATATTTTTGTCAGTTGAATCAATGAAATATATTACCTGACAATTCAGTGGGACGAAAACAATTTCCTAGGTTTCCTAGCAAACACCAATGCTGGTTTAATGTTAGTCCACCGTCTACGACGCTGGACCAACATTAAGTCAGCATTGATTGATGTATATTGTGTGCTGTGATCGCGGTATGTGGTACTCACCATTAGGCAGTGTGTTTCTGTCGGACGAGGAAGGTGCACACTTGATCACCAGGTTGTCAAGGGCGATGTCAGGTGTACTGTTGTCATGGCGATCAGAAGTGTCGCTTTGGCAACGTGACGTTGTATTGTCTGGTTGGCATCTGTAACAGAAAAAAGTGGAATTGT
Organism: Flabesymbios commensalis; assembly: GCA_964017125.1. Taxonomy (NCBI): domain Eukaryota; kingdom Metazoa; phylum Annelida; class Polychaeta; order Terebellida; family Flabelligeridae; genus Flabesymbios; species Flabesymbios commensalis. The sequence goes on from OZ024905.1 coordinate 20,725,296, forward strand.
AGCATTTTGTGTCAGAGCAGCTAATATTTCTAGGATGCCTTTATGGGATGATTTTATAGCACAAAATAATTTAATGGGGTGGTATTTCTCAACGCACAACGAACGCTTTTATTGGACAGACTAAGCCAGAAAAGACGGGACGTTGAGCCAATGTTGGTTTAACGTTGGGTCATCGTCGTAGATGATGGATCAAGAGTAAACCATCATTGGTCCACTGGCTCGTGTTTGCGAGCGATTGCATCCATAATTCCGGGCCAAGTATCATGTACCCGGTACGGCATTAAGAATCCATACATTTTAATGTTTAGTAATTTAAAGGAACTACGTCGTCCCGATTTCGCATGCCTGGTTGTGGGACCACCTGTGCGGAGAAACCTCCACGAAGATAGCCCTGAATATACGATTATTCCGTCGTGCATTCTGGGTTACTACGAAGAGCGTCAGGTCAATATTAAGCGTGCAAATATTATGTCAAAATAAAATTATTGTGAAGTGCAGTTTTCCAGAATCACCCAGGTGTATATTATAATATAAAGTTCTTGATATAGGTCTACATAAAATCCCACCTCATCTTAGGACATCGCATTTTGTCTGACGTGATTCTACGAATGCTGCCAACCAAGTGCCGAGCACACAGTGCTGTTAATCTCAGTTGACGAGTGAAGATGCAGTTGGAATGTTTATGTATTTTATATCTCGTGTAAACAATGCATTCACACAGGAAGTCACCCTGTAAATTACTGGGCGCTATATGTTTACGACACGTTACGAATGGCTGCTAACATACAGAGAGACGTTTTCGATGTGACGTGGGCCGGATAGTCTAATTAGCCTCATTTCTCGTATTAACAATGGCCGCCGTCATTTACGACCAGCTTGCGTGGCTAGTCATAAACGGCACATCTATCGTCTTTGATGTTGTGTTTTTCTTTCTACAGTACGACCCCACTGTTTTACGATGCCGCCTGGTGGCAGAGTGACGGCTGACGGCCTCGTTCTCGCCACGGCTATTTCCGGTGAGAATATGCCGCGAGGGACTGACCAATTAGGAGGCGTTATTATTACCATCAACATCTCTTCCGGTCCGCGGCAATTTGCGACATGCCAACCTGTCAACCTTAGGTCGAGTCGACATGCAAAGTGGTCTATGAGAGAGGTTGTGACATATGTGATTAGGCGGGGTATTAGTATGTCCAGGGCAAAACAATCTGGTTCAATGACCAACCCATCCACAGCAGACACAAGACGTCGGGTTAATGCTGGGCTGACGTCGTAGACGGTGGTCCAACATTATTACAAAGTATCATATTTGCTCGGAAATTTCTCCATTTCATCGCACCAATACAATGTAAAATTCCACTTAAGTAACATATTTTGTACAGCCAAGTTGCGTCGTGTATGTACACATTCCAAAAAGTCGATACTTCAATATGTTCAAAGTTACTTTCTCTATAGTCAGAATAGATTGTGTGAACTAAATGGTCTTTTTTTAAATTCAGAGATATCAATTCAACTATACGCTTAGAACCCCCAGATTATGGTGATGTATTCTACTCAAACATGTTAAAGTTGTTTTTAATTATCATATCGTCATCAAAAAAATAATGTATTAGCATGATTAGTTGATATCTAATTATTGTATTTTTACAGTCAAATCAACCGATTCCTTGGAGCAAGGAAGCAGCAGCTTGAAGCTTATGTTACTCCGCTGATAATCATGGTATTGTACACCAATAACACGACCTTACAAATTAGGCCTTTGGTAGTGATATAATTCAACGTCACTTGGCATTTCAGCTATCTTTCCAAAGAAGAGGCATTGACCCAATGCTGGCATAGTGTTGTCCGCCACTGTCACGGTCTGTGACTCTAGTATAACATTATTCTAACATTGCCAATACGTATTACACCCCCAACACTAAATCAAGGTTGCTTTTTACGTAATTCACACACGATGAGATCTTAACAGAAAACCGTCATCAACATAAAAAGTTATACAATTATACCATACATAATTACATCCTATTGCACGATAATCATGTAATATTGGTTTATTCTGCTCTGCAAAGGCAGTATCTGCTTCTTTGTAAAGTAAGCAGATACTGCCTTTTGGCTTTGCACGGCAGTATTGTTGGCCCCACTGTCTGCGACGCTGGACCAACATTAAATCAACATTGGGTCAACGTCTTGGTGAGTTTTCATTTGAACTTTTTTATATGATAATAAATTACGATAATAAAGAGAGAACTCGTTTCCAATGTTGAATAGCAGCTACATGAAATGTTAAAAGAAAAAAAACACCATCCTAATCATAAATTTGATACGTTCGGCATTTCACAGAAATTTAACCTTTTTCTGCAGTCAAAGCATAGAGCGAGAAACCTTTCCTAAATCTGCGATCAAAAGACACCCTCTAAAGTTTGTGTTTTGACATCGGCGAGTGGTACGTGATTTAGTGACAAGTCAGGGGTGATCATCATGTTGATCCCGACAAGTGCTTCATAGGTAAGAGCAAGGGTAAGAGGGCTAAATAGCACATCAGTAAAAGAATGTGTTAGCCCCCCCCCCCCCCCTGCCCCGGCCCCCGCCTCCCAGCACCCTGTCACCAGGGTCAGGTGGTTCACATACCAGACATGCACCAGTTCTTACTGTGAACCAGGGCTGAGGTATTCCACCCTGGACAGTGTGCACAAAGCACACTGTCACTCTCAGATGGGGTAAATACTGACAATTAGCCACTGATAAAAACTCATATTTTTTACGAATCGATGTATTTATAATTAGATACACACAAGACCACTAGACAGCACAGACCTGGTAATTAAAAAAATACTAGAATTGAAAGCACGGGCAATACCACCCGAATGTTTTGTTGACCGGTGGCTGGATGCATATTCAGAATGTCTCCTGTTGTTGGGATACCCTTATACAAGTTCCCAAGTTCCGGGAACTTCAAGTTCCAAGTTTTAAGTTCCGGGAACTTCAAGTTCCGAAATTCTGAAAAAAAGTTAAAAATTGTTTTTTCTTATTTCAGCAAAAAAACATTTTAGATACTGCCTTTTGCCTTTCCACGCATTATAGTATTGGAAACTTCGGAACTTGGGAACTTGTTTTAGGGTATCCCCCTGTTGTTTGTGTATATGGTTAGCAACTGCCACCAAGTGACAGCTGCTGTGATTTTTGTCCAATTACTGATATTAATAACACTCACAAATCTATAATATTTTGTGTTTTTAATAAAATAGCGGAAGAGTTTACCTAACTCCACTTTGCGTGTATTATGTATGTGCATCGTTTTTGTATTTTGTTCAGTTTAGCAATTTTACAAAATCTGTACATTTTAGTTGATAGTAATTCATAGAGTGACGGAAAACTCTTTTAGCAAGTACTAGTAGCCAAAATACTGACGGTATGGAATTCGTGACTCGCCCTATGAGACTCCAAGCATTGGTACAATGTTGGCTGAATGTGGTACACCACACATCTACCAAGCTAACACAAGACGTTCATCTTACACTGGTTTAATGTTGGGCCATCGTCTACGACGCTGGCACAACATTAAACCAGTTTAGGATTAACGTTTTGTGTTAGCGGTGTATAGTGTTATTTAGGTACGTACCAGTCTGGTGCTGCCGCCAGCGCCCTTCGCGGCGCCGCGGGGTACCGAGGACCCTGGGACCACACTCAGTGCACCTCAGGAATGCAGCCACCCTACTAGCCACACATATTTGTGATATCTAACACCTTGGTTTCCCTGGCAACATTAATATTATACCTAATGGTGGTTTAATATTGGGCAAGCGTCGCAGATGGTTAGCAAGCAGTAGCATGGCATCGGGCCACATCTTATTTGATGTGCTGATATGTCAAACAAGTGCGTAATGTCGTATGTACAGATGTATGACATTTATGAATACAACACACTATTGACAAGACAAATCAATCAACTAAAGCACTTCTATAGCGCTTATTTCTTCAGAGGACCGAGCTCAGATGCGCGACAATCCAAAGCATTGTTTAAAAAGTCAACTTAAGGCCATGTCGTCAACAGGGTGCCGGAGAGCATAGGAGATAGGGTGGCCAAATTAAATAAATGTGTTTTTTTTTGGTAATAAATGGGTCTTTAATAATTTTCTGAAAGTAATGATCACCACCTAGTTTAATGAGTTTGGGTCATAGTTGTCGAACATATAACTTATCAGAAACTGTTGGTGAATTTCCTTTCTCCATTATGATGGCCCACAACCATATCTTTGAGAATTTCCATTTGTTTTTCTAGGCTTATGAATACCTAAAGCAATTGCGTATTTATGTAATATTTAAAATTAATAATTTTTCAAACAGAGTGTAATATAACACCGGAAGTGAGAGGCAGGTGCAAAATTCAGCAGCAGTAACGTGGCTTCACTCGCCAGATGGCCCTAGTAAAGAAAGGGCGGGAATTGGCAGACGAGACGAGAAAGTGAGAAGGGGTGGGGGAGCGGGGAGCGTATTTCCTCGGCTTTTGTTGGACAAGCCTCCAGCAAATAACCGCTTTCCGCTTCTTCTGATATGTATCATAAACTTACAAACCAAACAACAATAGCCCGGAGGTTGAATTCAGTGAATTGACCGAGCAATGAGGTCGTAGGCATATCCTCTTACCGTCTATACACCAGATAAGCGGATACAAGAGTCGACGCTAATAGGGGTTGTTCGCGCCATTGACAGCTGTAAATTGGTATGCCTACAAACTGGGGGTTTTATTCAGACTCTAATGTGGGGGTTGGGGCAATATCCTTTTCCGTTTCTTTGGGCACCGGAAAATAGAAAATCAATTAAATGATCTAGCTCTACCAAAGGGTAGAAAACGACTAATCGAATTATAAGCTAGGAAAATCCCGCTCAAAGTTTATAGCACCAATTTATTTTTTGTCACTTAAAAATGAAGACAATTGGGGTGATCCACTTTTTATTTTTTAGTAATGATAAGAAATTATTACTTGATTATTTCGTTTCACTTTGTTGTGTCGTATTTGTTTCATGTTACAAATACAAGTGTAATTTTAGCCTGACCATCATGATCATATTGATATTTATAAATAGTTATATCAAATAAACCTGATAAACTTTTATGTAATTTAGTTAGACGTTAATTTAAAATAGACACCTTATTAAATTCTTCAAATTCATATTTCATCAAGGTTTTGTCATGTTTGGGGATCAGTCGGGTCTAGGACATTGATCGACTGGATGCGGCACTGTTGATGGGATTTGTGGCCAGCTATTACCCCTGACAAATCATCTCCATCACCATAGTAGCCACTCATCAACCAGGCACTCCTTTCACAGTTACCATGGTAATCATCGTAATGCCGCGTCAGATATTACGGTTTTACATCCGGATGTTCATCCCAAAAAAGCCAATACCAGCAAACACGAGACGTTGACCCTATGCTGATCTAATGTTGGCCAAGCGTCGTAGACGAGGCGCCAACATTAAACAGGCATTGCGTCGACGTCTCGTGTTTACTGGGATATGCATGTTGAAAAGTCAAACAATATCAACATAATCTGGACCAAAAATCCACACCCAGAAACAATTTTTAAAATATGGCACTATAATATACTCCAAAATTCATGGTATAGGTTTTTTTTAATACAGTATTTTACTGCACTAGTGTAGTATCTACATATCTATATAGATAACTTTCTCTAAGGATACGACAGTAGAAAAACTCTGGTTTTCATAGTGTAGATTACAGAATGTCGGCGTATCTCAGTTGGCAGGCGATTCAAACGCCGGGGCGCGGCGCCAACACTGGATAACACACCGGATGTCCTGTCCCCCCCCCCCCCCCCGCGTGCGCTGAAACACGACGCGTAGTGAATAAACAGGAAATTAGACAAAAGCAGCCAGCGAGAGTGTCATGCATTCCTCATAATCACGGCTTTTGTGGGGCTATTTGGAGATTTCGAGCCGCATTTTTTATAATGCTGGTGATCACAGCGGATATAATCTCAATAAATATCATTTGAATTGCAATGTATGCTTCTTTTTCAATCCCCCGTTAACGTTTGAAATGACAATCACAAACCTCCGCAGACTAAGCGAAGAACAGTCTACGTGTTGCAATATTTACGAAATGCCACTAAAAACTCATTTTACCATGAAGACAAAAATAAAAATGATAAAGGTGGCTCACTTTGTTTTTAAATTAATTTTCGAGAAAAAATAAACGGATAGCATTGTGGAAAAGATAAATATGAGACGTTCCCAATGGAGACGTTAGCTGTTTCGGGGGCCACCATTAAATGATTTATCGCTTGAAATTGTGACCGAAAATTACTTGGATTTGTTAAAGTTGAATCACAACATAATCATAGAAGAATTTTATTTCTCTAACCGCCAATTTATATAATTGGAATTTCCACCCTCTTCAAGTGAGTGAAAATTATTCTGATTTCACAAAATGGCGGTCAACGATTTTGAAATCTTACCGAATGATGTCACGTTTTATCTTGAACTGTTAAACATGTTAACCCTTTAACCGCCGGTGCAGCATATATTCGGTTTTTCATTTTTTATAAGCACATTAAGTACCGCATTTTGAACATGATAAAGATAAAATGTGACATCAATCAGCAATATTTGAAAACAGTTGCCCCCTATTTTGTCAAATCTGAATAGTTTTCACTCACTTGAACTTCAAGTGGGTGAAAATTCAGATTGAATGATTTGGCGGTTAAAGGGTTAATGTACACAAAAAATACACGACTATAATCGGACTGGCGGTTAAAGTTCTTGGTCAGTGACACATAAACAGCTTACACCAAGAAAATAAAATTATCGAAATATCATCGTGATCAGTGCATAAATAAGTTAAAGCAGTTGCGTCGTTTTGTTTCACTGAACTATAATATTTACATTGCGGCGTAGCCCTCTTCTGTGGACGTTGTGATATTGCGCATGCGGGTGGGCACAGAATGTGTACTTCGCGAGTCATTACTAAATATCTGTTTTTATGTATTGGCTCGATGTTATTGTTTATTAATTATTTATTTTCAGAACCCTGAGGCTGTATTTAGCAACGTTCACTGATCACTAATTGATGGATAGATTAATAGATAGATAATGGCTATATATGACACCGGAATGATGATTCAACCAGCGATAGTGATCAGACGAACCACCGAGACAATTACTATTGACCACCATTTCCGTTTGAATAATTAATTATTGTGCAGGAAAAGCTCCAAGTAAATATGAGATATAGAGCTTATAGTGGTTTAATGTTGGCCCAGCGTCTGCGACGCTTGGCCAACATTAAGCCAGAATTAACTAAATGTCTCGTGATTGTAGTGAGGGAATTGGAAAACCTGTAATAAGGTGATATCATCTCCATGGTGAGATCCAGTGAGGTTTAGTGAGGTTGAGGTATGTCACCTCCCACTGAGCCTTAAGCCGGCACCTCACGTCGCCAATGGAACCCTCACCTACTCAATCACACCTTTGACGCCCGATATATGGATACTCCCTCACATGATAAATGTCATGTAGAAAATAAATAAAAATGTAAATGTATCAGGCAATAAGGTTTATCAACATGCTTAGACTGGCTGAGCATGTCAATTTGGCAAATATATTTCGAGATAAGCAATGGCGTAACATGCATAGCCAATAATGGGCAAGTAAATACAGTCATTTGCGGTCCACAGCAATGTGGATACAAAAGTTAAGTTACGTATCGTATCCTTGGGTTTAAAGGGTCCTATATGTCACTTTATAAAGTGACACATAGGACCCTTTAGCCCCCAGGGGCTGATATTAGCTGGCATCCAGCTGGGTGGTCCTGATGTACAGGTACATTTACCTGTGGTTTAATCTGTGATCATCGCCAAATTATACGGTTAAACATAGATCTAACCCTTTGAGTCCCAATCTGGAATATCATCATGTTAGTTCCGCTTCGTCACCATATATATATAATTTTTTGGAATGATATTTTTTACGAGTAATTTTTTTTATACACTTGAAGTTGTGGGGCGCAAGTTGGTAAATCATAAAACTAGATAGCCCGGCGGCTAATGGGTTTTGTTATATCAGTTACTCTTAATGAGATCGTGAGATGACTAGTACAATTATAAATGTGCTCATCAACGTATCGGAATTGCATTATCTGATTATGCCAAATAGATGATATAGACATTATATTAAAAACGAAATAATAAATTATGCTGAAGATTATTCTGATGGATTCGGGGCACACAAATAAACATATTAAACTGGATTTGAATAGAGTAGACCCCCCCCCCCCCCCCAGACATCAGTTTCCTGTCGTGACAGGTCTAGCGAGAGTGACATGATCGCTCAGATTCTATCTACCCGGGTTCCTTTCACTCGGGGTTGGTGACTGTATGCACCGCCCGATTCCGATCTCATGTATTATAGAGCACATCCTGTTAGCTCTGGAATGACAAGATGTCCATCACTGACACACAGTCATCTTAGTAATACATACCCCCCACTCACTAGTCTGAAATATTACAAAAGAAATAGGAGCGGACACTAATTTATTTGATATCACTAATTTTCTTTCACTGAAAGGCGGAATTGCGTTAAGTGAAAAAATACACGACTATTGGGAAATGAAATAGATGTGGTTTAGGCCACCTTTGTGCACATATACACTGATTTACCGGTAGGCTAAACTGGGCCAGGAGAACCTACGTATGATGGTTAATAGATGAATGAGATGATAATAGTACTGCTTCCCAGACTCATTATTTGGTTATTCTTCCTAGGCCCATATTGAGTAAGTCATATGATTAGGAGTGCGAGGAGTAATATTTGAAGAAAATGTAATATACTTATTCGTTTTATGTAAAATGTTGAATTTATATGTAGACATGGTAGAGTCTGTGCTTGGACAACCCACATGACCTATTAAGTTGACGCTATAAACTGGAGTGTGGCCGCCCACTGCTGATGACACATAAAGTATCAGGTACATGATGACTAGTAGGATGTCACACCAGCCTGCTGAGACCCGAGGAATGGCGCGCTGGGTGTCACATACCGGATGCTACAGTATCCTATGAGCATGATGAGCTCTATCAGAATGCTCCTCATGACAAAGTTAACAAATTACGTCAACCAAGTCCTCTATCGCTGGACGTGCCTATAGATGGACCACTTCTTTTCGACAGTGTGCATCCTGCATCTTATTTGATGACTGTCATGGGCTTCTGAGCTCGGGCGGCTCTGTATGCAGGCTCTAATGAAATGTACTTTAGAAAGCCCAAGATGATAAATCAATAACATGCCATGAGCATGATAAATGCTGGTCCGGTTTACTGTTGGTCAGCAATGGTCAGTGTCAGCAGCATTTGTCCATTTATCATGATCATTGTTTACAGTACGAGAAACATTATGATAACCCTTCCAGTGCGGGGACCGACTTTAGACGTCATAATCTGACGTCTGTAGATGTCATATTCTGACGTCTATAGTCGATCCCCGCTCAGAAAGAGGTCAACATTTATAATGGCGGTAGACACATAACATAGGTACAGAAAGAGCTAACTAAGACATTTATGCTGATTTCAAATTGAAAAATACCATTTGGTCTCTAAGGCTTATGTGAAAATATGTCATCGCTCAAAGGGTTAACAAAGACATACCCAGCAAATACGAGACATTGACGCCGGCCAAATATTGGTGTCAAAGTCTCGTATCTCCTGGGAGTATTATATTTACCAGTACCACTGGGCACACGACGTCGTTACTACGCAACGATGTCGTGTACCCAGTGGGACTACACATACATGTAAACTGACCTGTGATTTTGAGATTCCAGACCTGGAGACATACGCTTACTGGGCACCTCATGGTCGCCATCCAGCCGGCTCTCTGACGTCACCTGGGGCTTTACCCCTGACCCCCGGGTCAACTCGTGCAGCTTTCGTTTAACACACCAGGATACTGTTTTGGCGGGAAGAGGGCTGGATGCGGGTGCATCAACGCAGTAATCCGTCAGCTGGCTGGCGAATCGTACACTTGGTTTGGTGACCTTGGTAACCGGTGATGACCTGGTCACGCTGAGATCCATAGCGCCTGTAATGGCAACGTCATAACCGGGATAGCGGGAGGTGTAACAGGATTTAACGGATAAATCCAGAGCCATTGTAGCAGTGATGTGAGTGAGATGATGGTGCAGTTGTCTCAGCTATCCTGATGACAGCGGGGTCCCGGTGACCCAGCAAGTACTGATGATGTAGATACAGAGGCTGCACCGGGCTAATCCAGGCAGATGAATGACGTCACGATTGACGTAGTTATGACGTCAGTGGTGGGCGTGGCCTACACTGCAACACAGAAGAGGTAACAATCAATAGGCAGGTTAATGATGGCGTCAGCAGACTAGGTCGGGTTCTCCCTATTGAAACTAAAAATAGAAAATAAAGATCGATTATATTACGCATGTTAAACTCGCCATCTGAACTCGGATGGACCCGCTGAACCTCTCAATAATAGACTGCTAGTATCCCAGCAAACACAATACACTCACACAATGCATGGCTCCCCAGCAAACACGAGGCGTTGGCCCAATGTTAAGCTGGTGTTGGGCCAGCGTCGTAGACGATGGGCCAACACCAGCCCAACATTGGGCCAACGCCTTGTGTTTGCTGGGTCAGTGTATTTGTGTTTGCTGGGATATGACATTAATACTGCATTCATGCAGTGAGAGTTTCTTAGAAACGTATATTGATTTTGTCATCGAATCTATAGAATAGTACCTGTCTATTTCACTGGTCTGAATCAATTCCCAAACTGATGGAACTTTCTGATTGGTGATATTCCCAGCAAACACGGGATGCTAGTAAACCAATGCTGTTTTACTGTTGGGCCAGCGTCCCATGTCTGTTGGTGAGTTTCCTAGAAACGTATTGATTTTGCCATCAAATATATAAAATAGTGCCTGTTTATTTCACTCATTTAACCTTCATTTTCCAAACATTGTGACCATTGTTGAGCCGATTTCGATCAAATAGATCATATAAAATAATATCACATATGTATGTTTTTGGAGAATATTGGAAAAGAAGATGTGCACGTTTTTTCCAGATCACTGTACTACAGTCTGTAGAAATGTGACACCTGGAAACAACGCTAACATCTACGCACCTTGCTACACGAGGCCCCAGCAAGTGAGTGAAATTTATCTGTCGATTTGATCACCATCTCGTCGAGGAGGGCTAGTTTATCTGGCTGGGGCTGATTTCTCAGGTGTAACCTGGTAATTAATAGATATATCTGGTAAACCACAGTCAGACCAGACAGACCGTGTCACACTAGCTACACGTTGTTTATGGTCTCTACCAAACACGAGACGTCCCAATGCTGGGGTAATGCTGGCCCGCCGTCGTAGACGGCGGGCCAACATTACCCCAGCATTGGATGGACACCTCTTGTTGATGGGGTAGCGGTGACCGGTAGACCATGCACATACCGCCACAGTCATATAGTCAGCCAGGTACCAGGGTATAATCTGATAATACATCACCATTAAACAGCAATCATAATGTCGACATTCTAACAAATTCGGCGTCCACGTAGACATGTAAACGGGAGAAATTACCAATGTGCTACGCCCATATACATTTTACAGGATAAAAATATAATATTTTTCTAACCTTAAACATGTGAAATTCCTGTTTAAAATTCGTCTGAGCACAAATTCCTTGTGTTAGCATAGGGTCAGAAATGTCAGTGTTCAGGGCATGTCACTGTGACTGTACGAGTTGACCTGAAGCCTGGATGCAGCTACATGGCTGCTTCAACCAGCGTCGTAAACATTGAAACAACATTGGGCGAACGTCTCGTGTTTGCTGGTTATCTCAGTCACGGGGGGGGGGGGGGGTAGCGCGGTGTTATTAATTAATTAAATAACACACACACATTTCCTAGCATCTACACTCCACTACAATCATAACATCCCGTTGACTATGTCAACAGCTGCCTGCAAATACCAGGCTCCCGTTCGATTTACAGCTGGAATTTCCGCCGCAACTTCAGCATTCAGCGAACAAAACCATGATATGCATATGACACTTAAACTAGTGCTGAATAAAATGCGTGTTATTGCATTCTGCATTCAAATTATAAATGCATTTTGTCGATTTTGTTGAGAAAACTATGAATATACGTTATGAACAGGGAATCTATTTTCTAGAAAATACACATTTTGACACAAGTTCGAATTAATGTTGCTCCGCCGTCTGCGACGCCGGCCCAACATTAATCCAAACTTGGGTTAGACATTTGGTTATATTACCAGGATATTAGTAATAGTAGATGGCTTACCTTTGTGGTGGTCAGTCAGTCAGGTGTGGTGGTGGTGGTGGTGGTGGCAGTTATCCACGTCTGTGCACATGAGAGGTGTAGCCGTGTGAGTGTGTGTGTGGTGGCCTAGACGAGGCCAGTATATACCACACTCCCCCGCCCTGACCCCCCTCCTCCCGACCACACCGCCCCGCCCCGCCCCTGCTGTGACGTCACTAGCCGCTTACACGGGCAGGATACATGTGCTGGATGTGGCACCTACATGTAGGTCATGTAGGCTGTCACGACCGTCATCAGGCCAGGCCACTAAGGCCAGGCAAACTCATCAACAACTAGTTTACACAAAGTTTTTATTTTAATCCAGAAATCCCTATACTATATAGATTCCTTGATCTAATAGATAACATTGTATTTATACATACGGAATATTCAAGTGTTTACATTTTTCTAATGTTTTTTAGTAGTTGTGTAATAATGTGTGGTTGTTGGTGCGAGAAACGGACATTTTTTAAATCATGACAATGCCGTTTTTAACTTGTTTTTAGCTGTAGTTACTTTGCATATCCTCAATTATGAGCTGCGTTTAATCATAAATTTATTATAGCAATGCCAATTAAAATATTATGTATGTTTTTAAAATGTATATAGGCCTATATAATTTCCATAATTATACTCAATTTTAGTTCTGTGCTGTTTCTGTATTACTCAATGTATAAAATATATATTTTCAAGCTATCATTTTGCTTATAATACTATGTATATACACCACGTTTTATAGATTTGACTAGTGCGTTATTGCGCTGTTGTATATATTCAATTATGTATCCCATTATATTTTATGTATATTTATTACAATATATGTTTTGTATATTTATGTACATGTATATTTAGAAGTCAATAATAGTTCGCGTAGACTTATAATTATATAGTTAATCAATGTTTGATTTATTGATATAATGTATGCTTCACCTAATCCAGTAAACACAAGGCTTTATTGTTTTAACCAGTGCGGGGATCGATTGTAGACGTCAGAATCTGACGTCTGTTGGCAGATTCTGAAAGAGCAAAAGATTTACAATGGCCGTAGACCCATAACATAGGTATTCAAATGAAGCGGAAAGAGCTGATTAAGGCATTTATGATGATTTCAAATAAAAAAATCTTCGGATTTTCATTTTTTATTAGCACATCAAGTACCACCTTTTCAACATCCTAAAGATAAAATGTGACATCAATCAGCAATATTTGAAAAAAGTTGACCTCTATTTTGTCAAATCTGAATAATTTTCACTCACTTGAAGTTGTGGATCGCGTCAGCGAGACACAACTTCAAGTGGGTGAAAATTCAGATTGATTAATTTGGCGGTTAAAGGGTTAAGAGATGTCTATTTTGCCCGAAGGTAATTATTTTTCGTCATTTAAAGCTGGGAATTGTGTCCGTAATTCCAGCTTATAAAACGGGTATAAAACAGGGAGATGACTACAGATAGCATCCAGGGTACGACAGCACGTGTTAGCACGACTGTCAACAAGATCTCGTTTATGTCCTGTAGGCGGAAGAGAAAAACTAGCTGTGGTAAACGGCATCACAGCGTGTTACGTGGCATTGTGTGCGGCGAGGAGAGACAATGCTGGTTTAATGTTGGGCCGACGTCGTAGACGGTGGCCCAACATTAAACCAGCATTGGGTGAACGTCTCGTGTTTGCTGGGCAGCATTTACTTAAGAAGATCCATATTTCATTGTTCTTGGTGCAGGATATTATAAATAAATAGTGCAATTGAGAAAGTCCATTATATGTTTACAAATAAGTCCTGTTATCTGGTTGTATTATAATTTACAACTGATATTATGTTATACCTTCACGTTTAATACAAAATGGTCATCAATTTGTTGCGAAAAATACAGTTTTTGGTAACCGCCTGGCGATTTAATTTCATATATTATAGATTGACTATGGAAGCCAGCCAGAATATGACGGCTTATTATGTCAGAAAAATCCAGGTGATTTGACATTAACTGCTGACATAATGATCATCGTTGACAATGACACCTGTGAATGTCATGTCCGTGAATATCTGTATGTGGGGGTCCCCACATACAGATATTCATGGACATGACATTCAGAGTCCGCCTAGAAGACAATAGTCACCGGGGTCACCTTTTTATATGGCACTCTCTGACGTAGATAATGGGATTCCCCGTGTGACTGACGGCATCCCTGACGTCATTAACGGTATCTCCACACGTCATCCCAGCCAAAATAAATATAGGTGGGGTATCCCTTTTGGAGAATAACATATATTTATAGCTGTCACGACAGCACCTTATAATAATCAGTGTTTTTTTAAATCACTGGCCTTTAATAAAAATTAGCATGGTGAGTCACATCTATTCAACTAAATTGATTTATTTACTTGGTGACGATACATATACAAATACATGCAATAAACATGAGAAACAACAAGTTAACTACATGAAATAATATATTTGTGTAATAAATATATAGACAATGTAAAAAAGACGATGCAATAAGCATAAAATATAAAACAAATCAACATGAATCACCTGGGAAAGATGCTAGACAGGCTTCAGTGAAGGCTCTAGAATATGTGCAAGTAGACCACACTAAACAAATTATCTACATGATACATCATTAGATACGATTTCCCCGCAGCCTTTAACAATTTATAACAGACAATTATTACATAAACATTTAAAATGCAATGAGCAACAATCGTTGCTTATCAACTGGTTAACTATCTTTTCTAGAAACACTTTCTTTAATTCAGATACAAAAGTAGTATACGTAGATATGCAGCAGATAGATTGAGGCTGAGAGTTATAAAAGTGAACAATCCTACGTTTCCCACGTTGAAAGCAATCTGTGCGAGAAAGTTGTAGCGGAGTCATTTGAACTGCGTGTAACAAGTTTGGTATCAGGGGGAAAAATAACAGAATCAAAAACAAATTTATAAATTAAACACAAATAAACAGAGTGTTACTTTCCTGCCCACACCTAACGATTCAGTATTGTGTGTGTGTGTGTGGGGGGGGGGGGGTCTCTGTGACGGCACGTAGTGTGCTTGACCGCAGATCGCCAGAGATTTTGACTCGTGCGTCTGTAGGAATGTATTATCTTATTCACCAGATCTCACCATCCTCGGGATGTTCTCTCGGCCCAGATTCACCCTTTAAGTCCTCACGATGCATTAAAGCATCATTTTAAATCCCTGAAAACAGACTTAATTTTCCTACAACTGGGGGTTTTAGGATGAATATTCCCATGAAAGTGATTGACCAATACATGGCAAATTTCTATAATTTCCCACCCACATCAAATCATCTTCATCTACTACAAGTCGAGAATTGCGACAGCAATTCGCAGCTTGTAGTGGATGAAGATGACGTTGGTAAATTCAGGCTTGAAAGGGTTAACCCTTTGCAGAAATATGGTGTAAATCTGTACATTTTTGTTTGTGGATTGGGTTGTTAAAGAGTACAGGACCTGACAATCCTTGATCAAAGTTTTAATAGAAAGAAAAATCATATCAATAGGCGTGACGCTCAATTGTTTTCAAATTCGACTGATAGGGTACTTCTATACCTGCGACATGTTAATATCTCTTTCCTTTATGTAATTGAACTTCTCAACCACTTGAATTTTTGTCCCGCTACGGAGACCCAAAACTTCAAGTTGTGAAAATTATTCAAATTTGTTTAAGGGCTGGAGTATTTTTTGAAATAAATAATTTCATATGGACTCTGTATAAAATAAAATAAATGTTCCAATAACTGTTCTATATAAACATGCAATACAATTTAATTATTTTAACTCGCCATCGAGCTGGGTTAAAATAGGCCTAAATGATTTTTCCGCGGCAAAAACTCTTTCCCCCCCGCCCTGGAGATTGAATAGTAGCCCCCTTACTTTTATTATGTTGACAGGGTCATATTTGTCACTTTCATAAAGTGGTTTAGATACATTCGTATCTGGTGACACCCCGTCATTCCGCCTGTGGGTGTATTGGCATGTGATCAGTGTATGACCAGGTGCTTTGATATTGTATATTATTGGCAGATCTACAGGTCATGACAATCATATGTATCATGTATGGCCTAAAGTGAGTCTATTTCTGGCAGAGAAATAACGGAAATAACAAATGGGATTAGTGAGCTGTGCCAAACTGTCCCCTCCCCCTCACATTGTGATAACACAATACTCTGCACGATAACTGATATCTGATATTCCACTATCAAAACTTGACGCGCTGAAATCCACCAACTCGCTATGACCCTTGTAATGCTGAATTATTTTTCAGTATTTTTCATTCAGTTGAAGCTGGAATTTGCGTTACCAATTCCAGCTTAGATCGGAACATAACATTATTTATGGAAAAATAGACATCTCCTAAATTGAATTATTTGATTAACTGAGCATCTACCATAAGATATGATAAAAATTGTAGTGGTGGCTTGATACTGCGTTTGCAATTCCAGATTCAAATTAATAGAAAATAGAAACAAACTTGTAGGTTATTTAGTAAAAATACTGCCAAGCGTAATAAAAAATCGAAGAAGATGAACCGGATTATTGCTTTAAAACATCCGTATTTTGATTGTTTTTTATTCATTAAATTTTGTGTTAAATACAGACTTTTGCATCGTCTTCATATCTTTAATATATATTTAAAATACCACAAACTGAGGTATTCACTCCTTCCACCACCAATTACATGCAACTATAATCGTTTTAGATAAATATTGGAACATCAAGACAGTCGCAGACATTTGGCGGTGAAATACTTGTTTTTAATCACCGCGAATGGCAATTTTTTTTAAACAATTGAACATTATTTTTCAATTAAATGTATATTTTATCTGTGTCGTAATTTAGTCAGAGCAGATACAATCAGACCACACCAACAATAACAGGGTGATAATTTCATTCTGACACGCGCTTCAAACCTATCAGATAAACCAGTAAACATTGTTCTAAGAAAAAAAATGATGTTATTCTCTCACGGCTACAGCTATCTCAAAATAACATACTATCATAACTAACAGCAACACGTGTCGCCAATATTTGTACAATATTATAATCTAGATCGCAATGACAATAATACTTGGAAAATCATATCAATCTATTTGATCTTCATATTGTTTTTAGCTGAGTCACTCGTTTCATATAATTTGCACCTAGTATTTTTGCTTGTACGTAAACCAAGTATTATTATAATTAAACAGTATAATAACGTTCCAAGTGTTAAAAAATATATGCTATTTGTCATTTTTTACACTTAAAGTGCTGAGACCAACTTCACGTGGGTGAACATTACTCATATATGTTTAATTTTAGACCCAGAAGAAACATCTGTTGATGTTGAAATACATGTTTTACGCAAAAAAAAGCTTTAATCTGGTCATAAGATGGACTAAACAACTATTATAATCGAGCTTAGCGGTTAAAGGGTTAACATGTTTAACATAATATTCGACACTCTGCCTTCTAGGGAACGATATGTCTTGACAATAAGAGAACATTTACATGTTCCAATGACATACGACCTTTTAGTGTGACGTCATTTCAAGTGTATTTGAAAGAAGATACTAATAATAGCTGGAATTAATACCTCGCCATAATGACGTCATTAACGCTTAATATCCTATTTTAAGACGAGATGTATTTATTGCACTGTGTGGATGCATTGTGTGGGATGATCACGTGGGACATCCATAACTCAAACTAGATAACCTCCAGCTTGTCCTTTGAATATCAGAATGGTGCAGTGTCTGAGTCCATTTTCTGTGAATTGATGGCTAGATATATAATGAGTAGGAGTAACAAAATGTGACTCTTTATAATCAGTACCGTAATATAGGTTTATCACAAGCTAATATACTGTACTGCTCTCGTATCAAGTAAAATTGCGCTCTATATCCATGCTATTTTTTTTGTGTGCAAATTAATAAAACTTTGTTTTCATCTCTAAGAATGGTATATTAATTATACTTATATGCTTTGAGATGTGAATATTGATACAGCAGGGTGAATGAAAAAAGTCTGTATTGTCTACTTGTCATTTATCAAATAAAAGCTGAGCAGGGATCCATCCCACTAAAGATTCTCTTAACTTTCTCTCATTTTTATTAGACAAGTTAAAATCATATTAACTTTTCTAATGGAAATGACAGAAAGTTAGTATTTTTAGACGTCTGTAGACGTCAGATTCTGACGACTAAAGTCGATCCCAGCACTGTAAGAGTGAAAATATTTATAATTAGCGTAGATCCATAACGTAGGTATTCATATGAATCAGAAAGAGCTAACTGTGACATTTATGATGACATCAAATTGAAATAAACCATTTGGTCTCCAAGGTTTTCATAAAAAAATTCAGCGCTTTAAGGGTTAATCCGATTTATTAGACGATTAAATAAATCACTGTTATTGGGAATAAGATGTGTGTTTAGACATCAAAATTTGCAAATGTTCGCTATTTCCTTAAACAAAGTGAATATATTTTACCCACTTGAAGTTGTGGATCGCGGAAGCGAGACACAACTTCAAGTGGGTGAAAATTTGAATAAAGCTGTTGAAGGGTTAATATATGTTTTGTGGTGAAATATCATGCAATAAGGGTATTTTGTTTTAAATTAAAAAAAAAAGGATTATATGTCTGGAGTATCCCACCTCACACGATAACTTTAATGTTGTTTCAATGTTGGTAGATGATCTCCAACGGTGGACCACCATTAAAACAACCTGGAGATTGAATGTGTTTCGTTTGCTAGGATATGTCAGTATTAGCCCTTATAGCGCTAAATTATAGGGGTTTTTCCCAATCGCAGTTGTGTAAAAACTGTTTCGCTGCCGCGACCCACACATTCCAGCGGGTAAAAATTACTACCATAATGTACAAATTTGAATCAAAACATAAGTCAATCAATTAAAGGTAATACCAATTTCTCCTTCAATTTTTTCTTGTTTGAAGGAAAACTAAAAATGCTAAAAACGGCCATGGGGTATAAGATGTGTACCTTCTCCATCTGACACGACCCTGCTGAGCTACATGTCGCCCCTGCTGAGCTACATGTCGACCCTGCCGTGCTACCTGTCCTCAAACACAATCACCCCCTGTAATCTGCTAACACACCTCTTCACTTTTAATCACCAGTGCTTGATGACCTACTACTGTTTCCAATTAACATTTTGTTTGCCGTATCCCTTACATCGGATTCAATTGATTTCAGAAAAAATATGCAATCAATTAAACTATTGACGCTAGATATGTCATTCTTTATAATATAGTAATTTTAAAGCAGGTTTTATTTTTATTGAATAAGAGAATAACGATATTACATATTTCCTAGGTAAATAATTGATGCCTAGATGATTATATCACCTAATAAATATAAAACATCAAGTCTCTGTTTTTCAAAGTAAATCATAAATCAACAACACGGATACTTTGGCCTGAAATTTTCCAAATATATCATGGTCTTAACCAGTTGAAATGATGGGACACTGTATAGCAGGTCCGGATAGCAGGTCAAAAACTCATGTTACTAGAATTACATTTCAATACTTTAGAGCTTGGAGGGTTAATTGTCAAACTTAGCCGGAAATTAGGATTGTGTTGACCCTTTGCGCACTAATACAGATTATATTAAACTGTATATTAAACTGTGAAGTCTTTATCACGCATCCAGGCGTTATTCACGTAATTTTGTTAAAACCTTTCAACAAGAAATACTGTTGTAATAAATTTATATATAATAACATTCCTTTGACTGTGACTTTGTGTATTTGATTAAATATACGGATGACAACAGACATATATTTTACTGATTCGTCATCCAGATATCCAAGTACCCAGATAGCTATCAGCATACATTAGCAATGACTACCTTGAATGAGAGATTCAAGTTACGGCAGAATTTAAACTCAAGGGTGAATAAATAAATAACAGGTTAATATTCATGACTTGAGCATGTTTTCTACTTACAAAATTACCCTAGTATGAATCACCCATCAACAACGCTGATATCAGCAAAATAACTTATTGTATAAATTACGTGAATAATGTTTACAATATAAAAAACATTAATATGTAGTTTTCAGCTTAGCATTATATTGATACTTCAGCTCTGAAAGGGTCAGTAATCCCCCCTACTGCGATTGCAAATAAAGCAGGAAATCAATTTTGTTCTACTCCCCCCCCCCCCCTCCCCTCCCTCCCGGCCACATAAGCTGTTAACACTTTAAGACAATAAGGTGACAGATACATTAGCTGGCAACTAGACTTCCTGTTGTGTTTCTATCACTATTTGTTCAGTTTGGTGTTGGGGGGGGGGGGGGGGAGGGGCTGGTTGCCGATAACATTTTTTTACTATCTTGGTTACTTTATTTGTTGACCATCCCTGGAGATTGAATGGTGGCCCCCTAACAGATTTGTGAACCTGTTATAACAGCCTCACCAAGAATCACAATCTGTTCTGCGATATAGGAATTATGCAATCAGATAGAAACTTCAAATAACAGATTGCAATCAACCTAATTATTACTGGCTGATGCTAAACATCATCGAGATCTTTTTTTAGTTCTTCTTTGAAATTAAACATATTTATCTTATAGCAATTAGTCATCTAATTATACACTATATACTCTATATACACTGCAAAATAATTATATATTTTTTCATTTCACTTTGAATTAAATATTATCATGCAGCTGTTTGTTTATAAATCGTATAACGTGGGTGCTTTGATCACGAGTTTATTTTTTTATATTTCGTTTAATACAATTTCAAGACAAACATGTATTTCATTTTTTACTTGAGGTTGTCATTTCATATAATTTTATATATCTCTTCTGCGTGGTATAGCTATGGTATACTACAATAAGCTACCGTGTGAACATTATCAAACTATTTTGTAATTTACCTGAAACGATTATGAGCTTCCAACAATATTGCTTTCAGGCTCTATTGAAACGTTTTTTTAAAAGCTGCTATATTTTCTGCTTACAATTACACAAATATGTTGAATCAGCATCGGGCCAGCATTGGGTCAGCATCTCATGCGTTTTCTAAGTTGGAATGTGTAGGCCTATAGGTAACGAAATTTAGATTTAGTTGTATTGATGTGATTGTATACAAAATGTATCGAACAACATTTCGGCACTCACTCACTCACTCACTCACTCACTCACTCACTCACTCACTCACTCACTCACTCACTCACTCACTCACTCACTCACTCACTCACTCACTCACTCACTCACTCACTCACTCACTCACTCACTCACTCACTCACTCACTCACTCACTCACTCACTCACTCACTCACTCACTCACTCACTCACTCACTCACTCACTCACTCACTCACTCACTCACTCACTCACTCACTCACTCACTCACTCACTCACTCACTCACTCACTCACTCACTCACTCACTCACTCACTCACTCACTCACTCACTCACTCACTCACTCACTCACTCACTCACTCACTCACTCACTCACTCACTCACTCACTCACTCACTCACTCACTCACTCACTCACTCACTCACAATTTATGCATCAGGACCAGATTAATTTTGTATGGGTAGCGTTGCTGACATCCAATTTAACTGTTTTGATGCGACTTGGGCCCGTAGGCTTCGGATTGGTCGAGATGGTCATCCCGTCCAATCCGAAGCCTACGATATATCGTAACTTGTACCGGAATAGGCCTACGGGACCTGGTCGATATAGCTACCTGCAATAATACATCAGCAGACTGGAGATGTCATTATAAATAATGAGAAGAGTGCACTCAGAGGTTGTCTCTTCAGATTCTTATTGTGTAGGATATCAATACTGTTTATTGATTGGACATACATGTTCCAGGTCAGTCAGCTGTCCCACAAACCACATACATACCTTGACCCAATGTTGTTTTAATGTTGGGTCAGCGTCGCAGACGTTGACCCACCATTGAAACAACATTGTATTGATATATCACGTAGATACCACCTGAGCCACATATTTCAGCTCTTCAAGCCTTACCCCTTTCAAGCCAGAATTTACCATTGTCATCTTCATCCACTACAAGCCGCGAATTGCTGTCGCAATTCTCGACTTGTAGTGGATGAGGATGATTTGAAGTGGGTGAAAAATTGAAAAAAAAATTACCATGTATTAGTAAACCAGTTTCATGGGAATTTTCATTTTAAAACCCCTAGTTGTAGGATAATTAGGTGTTTTTTCAGGGATGTAAAATGATGCTTTAATGCATCGTGAGGGCTTAAAGGGTTAATGTTGGTCCAACATCGCAGACAATTTATTACATATAATGAAATAAAACCGTGACAGGAAAGGGAAGTAAAAAGTGTGCTATTATGACGAACGTAAAACCCACAGTTTTAAACTCTATGAAAAAAAAAAAATTGGCTATAAACTGAAAGTCATTTCCGTTGCGAGGGCTGATATTAGAAGCAGAAGTTCACACACGTGGCTGTGTTTTATTTGGCGAGTAGATGTCTGTGCTGGAAATACAGCAGGCCATGTTAGCTTGATATTTAATAGATTATTATATGGTATTTATATCTATGTAAGTTACATGTGCAGTGTTTCTGATCAGTCGTCATGTCGTCAGAATTTACGACAAGCTTCCCTCCCCCCTGCCTGACGAAAAAAACCATTCTATTCTGACGACAATGATATATATCAAGAAAAAAATAATGAAAAATTAGTTGTTTCAAAGCTTGAAATGTACCTTTAGATATCACTAGATGACACCTAAAACCACACGAAAAATAGTTGCAATCGGCTTTGGCGGCCGTTTGCCAGAAGCCGCGCCGGCCCAAGTCTCGTATTCTACCCCTAATTTAAATAACAACTGAATGACGGCGGTGATCGGCCGATCTCGTCATGTGACAGGCTGAACCACTCTTCGATTGGTCGGGGGTAGAATACAAGACTTGGACCTGTGTGCCTGTGTGCTGACTCCAACACCAGATTTGGCGTTAGAATCCTGATATTGTCTAGCTCCAACTTTTTTTCAGAGCCAGAAACACTGATGTGTATAAGATATGTATATACTTTCAATGGAAAGATGAGCAATTTCATATATCAGCACTGTACATCAATGTATTATAAGTATGTATACAGTACTGATTTCACAAAATGGGACAGATTTTTCATCAGTGGCTGGCCTGCGTTAACGCTGGCCAGCCCGTCATTAGCCCGGGCGCAAGCCCGGCGAGACAGGCGCAGAATTGGTTGCGCCCAGCGCATGAAATGGGCTCGAGCCCCCACACGGTTTGGGCCAGGAAAATATACCCGCCCAAATCCTACTTGGGCTTGCACCCAGTATACTGTGTGGCGGCTAACATGGATGCTGTGAACCATGTGTCATCTCGCCGGGCTGGCCAGGCTCGCTCTGGGCAAGACAGGGCGCGCTCAGCTTGACCACATTCAGCATCATCTAAACAGCTCTGAGTTGATCTAAACGTGCAATAATTGAGTGTCCGTACGCGTATACATCTAGACCTGTTGCAGTCCTCATTTATTTCTGCTTAGCCATTTAGCATTTAGCCTTTAGCATTTAGACATTATCTTTAGTATCGGAAAAGCAGTTCAGTGTATAAATTCAGAAAATGGGTGGTTTTATGAAGCTACGGTCACTGGAATAGACCTAACTGAAGATGAAAAAGCAGGCACCTGGAAAGTCAGGCTCGCCCGGCGCACCGGTCGAGCTTGAAACTGGACCAGACGAGAAGCGCGCCTGACTAACACATACAGGCGTTGACTCAATTCGCCGAGGCTCTAGATTGGCTTGAGCCCCGGCGATATGAGCGCGGCTCCAGTTATATGAACTTATACCAAAACGCACATTGCGGCCCGGCTAAAGGATTTTCTAACTTTGGGCGGATACATGCGAGCCCCAAATAGGGTGGGGAGAGAACATGGGGCTAGCACAGGGCTAGCCTGCGTTAGCCGGGGCTAGCCCCACCGAAAAAGCTTGTCCCATTTTGCTAAATCAGTACTGTACCTCTAATATGTAATATCCTGAATCCTGTAGGCCTGCGGATATATCATGTAGTAATAAATTTGATTTGATTCGATTGATATTTTAGTTCGTTGTAAAAATAGGACGGAGTGTAATTTTATAAATATGTTTAGCCCTTTAAGCGTGGGGTTCGTCTGTATACGTCAGATTCTGACGTCTATCGACGACAAATTTTGACGTCTAAAGTCGATCTCCGCACTGAACGAATTAAAAATTGATAATGGCCGTAGACCCATAACATAGGTATTCAAATGGAGCAGAAAGAGCTAACTAAGACAGTTATGATGATTTCAAATTGAAAGAACCCTTTGGTCTCCATGGTTTATACAAAAATGTGTCAACGTTGTAAGGGTTAAACTTATAATCACGAGGCCGTGAGCTCATATTGTTATTTCTGTTCTGTATGATTTTCCTAGAGCACCGATGGTCTGCTCAACGCTGGGCCGACGGCATCAACTTGGGGCCCAAAGCTGTGCTAGCATCCAACCATCCTTTAGGTGAACTAACTGTGTGTTTGGGTTTTTGGTGGATTTTTATAAATATTGTTAGGAAATCTTTCTAAAAATAAAAAAAATCTTGAAAAAAATGAAATAACGTTCTGTGGAATACACTACATTATTACAAAATTAAAAACGAAAATTGATGTCATCATACTGAGTCGCTTTAAACTGGTTCCTACATTAAGTGCAACAATAATTTTTTTATTAGTGAAAATGCCAGATAATAAAAATACTGTAGGTAAAAATGCCAGATGTATATATGCCATTGGGGAAAATGTCAGATAATGATAATAATGGATTGGGAATTTTTGCGTTTTTAGCGTGTGACATTCTTACCAACGCCATTTTTACCATCTGGCATTTTTACCTGTGTCATTTTTACCATCTGACATTTTTACCAATGACATTTTTAACACCTGGTATTTTTAGCAATGGTATTTTTACCTATAGCAACATTACCTGGCACTTTTACTAATGGCATTTATACCTCTGGTATTTTTACCTATGGCTTTTTCACCATCTGGTATTTTTACCGATGGCATTTTAAACACCGACTTTTTACCAATGTATAATTTTTACCCGTGGAAATGGGAAATGGGATATGTACACCCTTTCCCACCTGTTTCCGCCGCGTAATCTAGTAACATAATAGATTGTTGTGTTTGCATTCAGGTGAGATCACAGTGATTTATACCTGGGTTCTTATGGTAACTTATGGTAACCCCCCCCCCCCCTTTCCCCAGGACGTGCCATCTGGGACTCGCCCTCTTTTCCCTCTGTTCAACACGCGGCGCGTGCCGCCTTTTGTTTGGGAGTATGATTTGTCATGAAACCCCATACCGCCAGATGTCTCCACGGGTCGCGTGGCCCGGATATGACCCTAGCAGACTGGCGTGCGCGCGCACATACAGACTGTTCCGCACCACGTCATTTCCTTCCTAAGCCTTTGATGCAGGTCGGTGTTGTCACAGGAAGCAATTACTGCCCATCATACTTTACTATATCCTGGCTTCTTCTCGCTATTATCACCACCCTAAAACCCTTTGTATAACGCTATAAATTATACACATTTACATGATGGAAAATATTTTCCGCTTACAAACAAATTTAAACACACCAATGACCTCAAGGTTAACATTTTAAATAGTCAAAAGACTTTAAACGTACAAATAACATCGAAATATAATTTTTTAAAGTTATTTTGTCCTTATACTGTCAAAATATTTTTCATAAATATGTCACCTTTTTCAAATACGAGCTTTAGTACACACAAATAACGTTATTAGTTTACATGTTCTTTTAAATAAACCTGAAAATAACCATGTTTTACATATTTTTATTCAATAACGTCAAATTATTTTTACATATGATTTAGTAAACAATTTTAAAATTATCAAAATGGATATAGTAATACATTCATCGATCGACCATTAAAAGATCGGGGGGGGGGGGCATGGACATTTTTTTATGCTAGATTTTTTTTTCATCGTTTGTTTTGACTGAATTATTTTTTACCAGCGATACGCAATACCAAAGGTTTACTGGAGGTAGTAAAATAATTTTTTTCCAAGCAGCTTGATATTAGGCGGGACTTTTTTTCTGGTCAAACTGAAATGCGGATTTTTCTCCATAAAATCATCCAGGCCCCCAATCTTTTAATGGTGGCTCCCTTATTACCATATATTTATTAGAATCAATGACATAATCCATCAAAACAGAAAGCTCTTAACCTTAACAAAAGATAGGTGTAAGTCAATGGATTTTTAGTATTCTCGTTAATATAAGGTGTTTTTCATTCTAAATTTACTAGGGTACAGTACCTCAAGTTGAGGCACCACCATAGTAAAGAATGCATTTCAAATACCGATATGTTGACAACAATTTTGATCGATATTCGAGCAATTTATTTTTTGGAAAGAGTTGTCATGACCCCTACCCCCTAACCTCCCCCCATCTGGACCTGCCACTGGGTTACATTATAAAGCAGTCCCCATGAGTTGCAACCGCGGTGAGCAATTCTCATCTCGAAGGAAAATAAAAATTAATGTCGATCCCCGTACTGAAAAGGTTAATACCAATAGGACGATATTTTCGTAGCCCCCAATGAAAGGGTTAATAAACGACCATAATAAGGCACACACATAGTTGTTTTTAGTTTACGACATTTCACCGGCCTTATAGTTTTCGGAACAAGTCGAGGGTGGTAATTTCTGTCGTAATTTGCTATAAGCAACCGTGACAGCGTGGGCTAATTGCGACAGGAAAACACGGCAGTAGAAAGGAATATTTGATCACCCCGAGGCTGTACAAATAATAATCCACATCACTGAAAAAGTAACGACTATAAAAAGAGCTATAAACGCGATGTGAGAAAAAAGAAAGAACATTTAATCCAGTACCTGGGGATCGGAGAGATTTGTGTTGATTCACCATATTGTCACGTGTAATACCTATAACAGTTTGTTACAGTTATGGTCTAATTTTGACTATATTAGGGCAGATTGGGCACAAGTATTTCCTTATATGGGGTGATTGGCTATCGTGTGACCATATGAGAGGGTCACATGATAGCCAATCAACCCATATAAGGATATAATTATTTATACCATATAAGGGGTGATAGATCACCTTTAAGTGTATGTACTTTGGTCTGACATCTCGTGGCGCCAGTGAAGCAAGTGGATGGATGCAATAAAAATCCCCGAAAAATACGAATTAGATGTGCGAAGTAAAAGACCTGTTTAAATTGAACTTTATATCATATCTACTAAATGAGCCCTTATATCATATCTAGTGAATCAGCCTATCTAATGAAACATTCCTTACATCACATCTACTGGATCAGCCCTTATATAATATCCATTGGATCAACCCTTATATCATATCTACTGAATCATCCATTAGTCAAGTCAAGTTTATTGCACAACAATATACATTCATTGTATGGCAAACACATATAACATTACGATACAAAAACAGTACAGACATTTACCCATAAACATATACAATTTCAAATGTCCATTGCAATTAATACATATTCCAGGGTATGGGTCATACCAGGTCAGAAATTAGTTATTTGATTTATATAGTGTTTCCTTCCTTAATAATTGATCACGTGTTATATATATAGCCAATTTTCTTAATACACTATCCTCTCTGGATTTGAATATTTGCGAGAAAAAGGTAGTAGGGGATTGCGAAATGTTAGTGTGTGGTAGCAGTTCAGTTCGGAGAATCGTGTATAGAGGACATTCGTTGATAAAATGAGTTTCATCTTCAACTTTATGTATACATTTTTTACAGTAACGTTCGTTTGCTGGTGTAGGTTTAGGTCGATGTCTCCTACCGCGCTCTATCTCAAGGTCGTGAGAACTTGTACGAATTTGCGCTATTGCTCGTTTTAGTTGTATACTGAGTGTTGTTGAGGACATATAGGGTTCTATTTAAAAAATATCCGTAATCTTGGCGTATGTCCTGAGTTTATTTCCCCCCGACTTGGAAATACCCGATGTGCTGTTGAGTTCATTAAAAAATGTATTTTCGTACTGTTTTTTTAAGACAAGGTTTATCTTTTTTGGTACATCTACATCTTTTGGAATAGTTTGATGTTCCCACAATTTAGACAATCCGCAGCTCTTTAAAATATTTCTTACGAAAGTCACCCAATTTCTTATTCCACATTCGTCAAGTTTTTTCTCTTCTTCATATGCTTTGAAGAGTAATTTCTCTGGTGAATTTAAAATATTGATCCATAATTTAATTGTAAAAATGGCAACGTCTATCAGTAAAGGGTACCGACCAAGTTCTGCTCTTGACGCCATATTACTGGTAAGTTTGCCTACATTGAGTAATATTTTGCAGTATTTATTTTACACCTGTTCAAACGGAATCTTGTCGATATGATAAATGTCTTTTGACTGGCATGACATTAATTCGTACCCCCATACTGGACAACTATACAAAAGTATTGGTTTCACCATGGAATCGAATAGTTTTAGTGATACCATAGGGTTAATAATTTTTTGCGATTTTAAAATTGAGTAGATCTTAAAGGATGCACGCATCCCCTTATTCTTTAAGTCTTTAATCGCCAAAGTGAATTTTCCGTTAGTTGTGAATATGATACCTAAATAGGAAAAGTTGGATACTATCTCTATTTCAGACCCATTTATGAAAAATTTACACTGCAGCTCCTTTTTTGCAGCTCGAAATACCATTACTTTAGTTTTGTCTGTATTAATCTCTAATCCCCATTTTGTACTGTAATTCTGTAGCTGATCTAATGCGTTTTGTAGGCCAATGGAGGAGCTTGACAAAATCAACAGGTCATCTGCATAAATTAGGGAGTTCAATTTAATTGTATCTAATGACACTGCGTCACATTGGAGAGGACAAAAAATCCTCGAAATGTCATCAATAAAAATATTAAAGAGTATAGGGCTTAAACTGTCGCCCTGTTTAATGCCTACTTTACTGTTAAAACTTTCAGTGATACCCTGTGGTAATTTTACACACGATGTAGTTTTTGAATACATATTGTTCAGTAGTTTATATAACTTCCCTCCTATTCCTAAGTAGCGCATTTTTAGAAGCAATCCATTCCGCCAAACGCTGTCAAAAGCTTTACGAAAATCGATAAAGCAACAGTAAAAGTTTAATTTAAGACGCTTCACATATTTAGTAATAAGAGTTTTTAAAATAAATATGTGATCATTTGTCCCATGCTTTTTACGAAAGGCTGCCTGATATATAGATAACTTATTGTTAGTTGATAAGAAGTTTTGAACTCGTTCCGCTAATAGACTTGTAAAAACTTTACCTAAACAACTGGTAATACTAATCCCCCTATAATTGTCGCAACTCAAAGGGTCACCTTTCTTAAATAAAGAGACCTGAAAGTTTGTGTTCCATGCGGAAGGAAAATTTCCTGATTAAAGTACCAAGTTAAATAATTTAGTTATGGCAGGTACCAATATGTTTAAGCCGAACTTCAACATCTTATTGATAACCATGTCATTTTCAGATGATTTTCTGTTTTTTAGAGATTTTATTATTAATTTTACTTCTTTTATTGTGACTGCTTTATCTAGGATCTCCTGCGAGTCTACATCGACTGTTTTTTCTAGTTCTGCTAATTTATCTTGTAGACTCTTTTGTTCCTGATTTAGTTCTATATTTTTCAAAGCTAATGCTTTTAAATGATCGAACCATTCATCTGGTGGAATATTATCAGCATGAGATTCTTTTCCGTCGTTAAATGATTTTAGTTTTTCTAATGTTCGCCAAAATTCGGACGGATTGGTGTCTGCCATACCAACTAACTGCTCTATTAACTTGCCTCTGAAGAGTCTTTCCTTTTGTTTTAATATTTGTTTGTATTGACGGCACTTTTGTACGTATGATTGCTGAAGTTGAGTGTCAAAAGGTTTGTTTATCATTTTACGTTTAGTAGACCGAATATTTTTTCTCATTAGTGAACATTCTTTGTCGAACCACTTCTTGTTATGTTTAGGTCGTGTAGCTTTATTTGTAGCCCCCCTTCTCCCCCTTTTCGTTTTAAAAACTTTTCTACCTGCTCTAACAATTATGTTAGTAAAATCGTTCACTGCTTCTTCAATATTATCTTGGTGATGTCCATACTCGCTTTGCAAAAATGACACTAATGTATTTTGTGATTCTTCTTCCAATAGAGCTAATGAGTATTCATCACTTTCGTTATGTTCTGCAGAAAACGTGTCGTAAAGATGATTTAGCTTTTGTTTAGGTTTAGTTGAGAGCACGGCATTATACTTTAATTGAATACAGGCTTCAACTAAGCAGTGATCAGACAGATGTAGAGGGGATACACGGACATATTCTACTAGCCTATATATGTTATAATTGCTAATAATATAATCTATTACGCTACACCCGCGTTCGCTAATGTATGTAAAATACCCCATAGAATCTCCTAAAAAACGACCATTGAGTATAACGTGTTCAGATGATTGACACAGTTCTATCAATTTTTTGCCACAACTATTAATAGTTTTATCGCAGTTATAGCGTTGTATCATATCTTTGTGGTGTATTGACTTATCTACTGGGGTGTTAAAATTACATGACGTATCATATATATCAACTAGATCACCGGTTCTTGCATTTATATCGCCTAGAATGACTGTGTCACCTAATATGCCATATGTCGCCAGTGCATTTTCAACATCTTCCATCACTGGGTGACTGTCAGGAGGCACATCTTGACGAACATATACATTAATTAAATATAAATCCCTATCGTGGCCAATAGCCTGACCGTTCAAACGTACAATAAATAGGTCTTCGTAACCACATGGTATACACTCTACATGGCTTTTGTACATCGCCTTATACAAAAATACAATACCACCATTCATATCTACTGAATCATCCCTTATATCATATCTACTGGATCATCCCTCATATCATATCTACTGAATCATCCCTTATATCATATCTACTGGATCATCCCTTATATCATATCTACTGAATCATCCGTTATATCATATCTACTGGATCATCCCTTATATCATATCTACTGGATCAACCATTATGTCATATCTACTGGATCAACCCTTATGGCATATAAATTTGAACCATCATTATATCATATCTACTGCATCATCCCTTATATCATATCTACTGAATCATCCCTTATATCATATCTACCAGGGGCATAGGGGCATAGGGGGGGGGGTAAGAGGAGTCAGAGGAACCAACCTTATATCATATCTACTGGATCATCCCTTATATCATATCTACTGAATCATCCCTTATATCATATCTACCGAATCAGCCATTCTATCATATCTCCTGGACCATCCCTTATATCATATCTACCGAATCATCCCTTATATCTACCGAATCAGTCCTTATATCATATCTACCGAGCAGTCCTTATATCATACCTACCGAGTCAGTCCTTACATCATATCTACTGGATCAGCCATTCTATCATATCTACTGTATCACCCCTTATTTCGTATCTGACATGACATATAGCAATATTGGCCGAAGAAAACGTGAAGAAAATAACCTGGAGCAAAACAAGTGACTAAAATAATCTGGCAGAAAACAATATTCCAGGCCCCCACGGTCTGATAACCCTTTCAGCGCGAGGACCGACTTTAGACGTCAGATTCTGACGTCTAAAGCCGATCCCCGCACTGAAAGAATTAAAAAGTTATAAATGGTCGCACACCCATAACGGTGACACCTTTTCAGTCAGAAGGCCTTTAGTGAGAAGGGCCGTTAGTCAGAAGGCCCTTTAGTCAGAAGGCCCGTTAGTCAGAAAGCCCATTAGTCAGAAGGCCCGTTAGTCAGAGTTTGCTCATTGGGCTGTGAACAAAGTTAGGGGATGCTCCATTAAATATCTGGGCATGTGAAGGGGGTATATTGTTTTGATTAAAACGTTTGTTATCCAGCTATTTATAAAAAAATGTTGAGAGTTGTGCAAAAAATAATTATTCAAGGATATCTAAAAATGTTGCTGGAGTCCGCGTGTTTTTCAATAAATTCGGTAGTTCAATAAATAGTTTGAGGGCGAAAAATAGCCATGATAATTATAATGTGAAAAAAGTATAAGCAAACAAACTGCACAACTGAGAGTAAAACATGTAGAACCCCATATATATCAAATGTTGCGTCTCTAAGGACATTAGTAGGCCTATATACTTCGCCTATTAGTTGTTAATAAGTCGAGTTGATATGATCTTGAAAAACAATTTATTGATGACACCAATGCGTGCGCTTTAATGTTTTCAGCACTATACGTTTTTACTTGTATGAACTTTACTGAAATATATGTGAAAAGTGTGTCATGAGAAAACAACAACAAGATTTCTCAACTAGTGGTGAGTTTGTAGCCATCTGTTTAATTTATGTCAAGCGTTGAAAAATGTATAATTTTGCTCAGAATAAATAATAAATTGTTTGTTGTCCAAATATTCTGATAGCTAGTATTATTTTTCGACGCTTTTGTGTGGAAATACGTGGTTCACATTCGAGAAAGTGAAGTTAACCTAAGCACGGGAGAACTATTATATAATGTGATTGCAGTATATAATATTACCGTGCTAATTTAGACCAGTGCAGTATTTGAATCTCATTATAATTTATTAGCAGTATCTTGTTATCTCGACCATTTTTCCTGAGCAAGTTTCAGAATCGCGTTTGAATCAGTCTGTTGATCATATTGCTTGTTCATATTTACTGTCCCAAACTGTTCAAAGACACGGAGTGTACATTGCTGCCTACGATATGCAATTATTATTATTATTAGACTATGTTGTTCCCATATGTGGAAAATTGACTGTCATTTACAGGCAGCTTGGCAATAACTACTTACTCCAACTATTATAGGTATTTTTCATTCATTTGAAGCTGGAAATTACGTCAGCAACATTAGGTTCAAAACACAATGATTAGCCAATTAATAACACGACCCTTATGAAAGTGCTAGACGTTGTTACTGGCACAAGTTAATAAATAAAGACAAATAATTGGTCATAGGGTTGTTCACAGATGTGATGATTTTGATGAGGTTATTATCTGATTTTCTGACAAACGGGCCTTCTGCTAAACGGGCCTTCTGACTAATCACCCTTACTTATTTTCCGACTAACGGGCTTCTTATTATTCATCCTTACTGGTTTTCTGACTGACAGGCCTTCTGACTAACGGGCCTTCTGATTAGTGGGCCTTCTGACTAACGGGCTTTCTGACTAAAAGGCGGCCACCCCCCTAACATAGATATTCAAATGAAGCGGAAATAGTTAACAAAGACATCATTTATAATGATTTCAAATTGAAAAAAAACTCTTGGTCTCCATTTTTCATACCGAAAATATTTCAGCATTGTAAGGGTTAATGATGGGGCCCCAAAGTGGTTTTTGGTCTGGATTCTACACGTATGTGTACTTGATAGTGTAACACATGAAGGCCAGACAAGGTCTTCTGCAAATATATTATGACAGCTAAGCCCTCTGAACTCAGACTACATAAGGGACACTTTAGGCTCAATATTCTCACCTTGATAGCTATAAATATCCAACCATTAACCCTAGACCTGTGTATTGTATATGGTTTCAATCAATCAATCCAAATAAAATATCACTAAATATGATAAAATTGTAAACAAACAATTCAGCAACACAAAATTTAATAACCAAAATATGAATATATATGAAAATGTCGAATGTGGGTACAAATACTATTGGTAAAAATGTTACTTGTAAAAATCCCAGATGCTAAAAATTCCGTTGGCAAACAATTTACTTGTAAAATTACCAGATGGTAAAAATATCATTGTTCAAAATTCACAATGATTCGAATATCAGTGGTAAAAATGCAAGATGGTAAAAAAATCCGATCCACCGTTTTAATCATCTGACATTTTTACTTTTGATAGTTATGCTGTCTCTCATTTTTACCTCTGCTATTTTTACCATTGGCTTTTTTATTGTCTGCCATTTTTACTAGTTGCATCTTTTAACTGTCTGTTATTTTACCAATGACATTTCTACCAATGGCAACCTTTCCTATGACGTCTTTACCAATGAAATTTTTACACCACACCAAAATATCATATTGGGCAACCAACCACCTTCCTCATTTGTGTTAATGCATTTTTAAATGTGCTCGCTTTTAAATATATAATTTAATGTTTAATTTGTGTGTGGCGTATTAATAATGACACAGTGAACTGCGACAGGGCTGTTTCTTAGCGGCTCGGGATCTAGATAAGGGAGAGCACTAAAAGTTGAACCAAGGAAATTTGGACACTATCAAAGAACATAGGGCCTACCCTGCTTTCATGATATCGTCACCTGTCACAATTTGTAGTATACTTTTTTCAAACTGTCGCTGACTACTAAGATCAACCATATATATATTATATTCCCTGCTAAGATGATACGCTTATTTCTTATGTGAACCCAGTGTAATAAACACATAAGCAAGCATTGTCCTTTTGTGGTGTACCATTTTATTTTAGAAGTAGAATTCGTTAATTCGTTGTCACCCCTTCTGTACGTGTCGGGTGGTGAAGGGGGGGGGGGGGGTGATTGTGGGGTGCAGTAGACAGGACGTAGGTCTCAGTAAACACGAAGATAACCAATGCTGGTTTAATGTTGTACAATCGTCTACGACGCTGGCCCAACATTAACCCATCATTGGTTCAATGTCTTGTGTTTGCTTGTTTGGCACGGGATGAGGCTAAAATGTGTCATCCGGTCTCTGGGCCGGAGGTCAATAGGGGTTATGTTGACGGAGCTCGGGCCTCCTCCTTTGCCCCCATCCGCCGGCTACATTCACGGCGGCGGGTAACCAAAGGTGCACATTGTAAAACTACTGGCTAATTACATGGAAAATTGCAACAATATCTGATATATTTCAAGGTGATTAGTACAGAAAATATTTGGTCAATGTTTGAAAATTTCAACTATTTATTTAAATTGTAAGAAATAGGCTAGAGAGTAGAGGGCGAGATCAGTTTTTTACCCGCAGACCCAGATTTTTATAGATAGAAAATACCCAATAAAACATGACCCCTAGGCCCTAACCATGGTGAATGGATTGTTTCTATTTTTTGACTCCGTCTGTTTAAGCGCACTGCAAGTACCTAGAGATTTACCCCTGAAATGATCTCCCCTTTACCAATAAAGAGTGGCTACGTCTGTGACATGTCGTGATCCACTAATCATCGTCTGTCAATCAGTTGTGGTTTTACGCTTAATAAGCTTTAAAACCTGTGGTGTTCCACTTAATAATCTTTATAACCCGTGGTTTTACACGCAATAAGCTGTAAAACCTGTGGGTTTCGACACCATAACCTATATTACATGTTGTTTTACACTCAATAACCTTTATGACCTGAGGTTTTACACTCAATAACCTTTATAACCTGAGGTTTTTCATTCAATAATCTTTATAATCTGTGGTTTTATACACAATAAGCTTTATAACCTGTGGTTTTACACTCAATAACCTTTATAACCTTAGGTTTTTCATTTAATAATCTTTAAAATCTGTGGTTTTATACACAATAAGCTTTATAACCTGTGGTTTTACACTCAATAACCTTTATAACCTGAGGTTTTTCATTCAATAATCTTTATAATCTGTGGTTTTATACACAATAACCTTTATGACCTGTGGTTTTACACTCAATAACCTTTATAACCTGAGGTTTTCCATTCAATAATCTTTATAATCTGTGGTTTTATACACAATAACCTTTATGACCTGTGGTTTTACACTCAATAACCTTTATAACCTGAGGTTTTTCATTCAATAATCTTTATAATCTGTGGTTTTATACACAATAAGCTTTATAACCTGTGGTTTTACACTCAATAACCTTTATAACCTGAGGTTTTTTCATTTAATAATCTTGATAATCTGTGGTTTTATACACAATACGCTTTATAACCTGTGGTTTTACACTCAATAACCTTTATAACCTGAGGTTTTTCATCCAATAATCTTTATAATCTGTGGTTTTATACACAATAACTTTTATGACCTGTGGTTTTACACTCAATAACCTTTATAACCTGAGGTTTTTCATTCAATAATCTTTAAATTCTGTGGTTTTATACACAATAATCTTTATAACCCGAGGTTTTACACTCAATAGCCTTTATAACCTCAGGTTCAATAACCTTTATGAACTGTGGTATTACACTCAACAAAATTTCTAAATATGTGGGTAAATTCACACAATAACTTTATCCCGTGCGATTTTACACTTTATACCTAATGTCATTTGTGGTTTTACATTGGATTAAGTTAATCACTGGATATTCCTAGTAGTTCTACTTATAATACTATATATATGACTATAACAACAATACGAATTTATGCTATTTACGCTATTTATATAAATATCCATGTCGCATATCTCTTCTACTAAATAAAATATGATCGGATTTACTGAAATATATAACATCACAGAGCTGTGATCAACTGTACATTATACGTCAATATCAGACTGAAGGTATGGACATGTTTGGTTATGTATTTTCTACCGTCATTGACAAAATAGTGCGGCTGTGTTAGATCTAGAAATAAGTGGAAAATAAGCAATGACAGAAACAGAACGTGAGAGCTCCTGTGGAACAACTGAAGTGACAAGGAGCCATTTAAGTTGCCATTAAAACCATACAATCTCATTATGTGTAGCAAATTTATAAATGACGTGGTGATGTATAGAAGCCCTTGGAAAGGTCGCAATGAAGGGGATGAAACTGATTAGTTATAAACTACGTTAATATGTGCCTATGGCTTTGGTTTCTCTATTTCCGTACTATTAAACAAACAAACAACTGAGATGAGTTAGCTAAACTAGTTAGTTGAGTGAGCCATTTTCTTTCACCTTTCAATTAACTTCAAGTTTTTCTAGCAATTCAATTGCCTTAATTTATTGAGTCACCTAAACCCTTGCTTAAACGTACACTACTTATTGGGATTGCTTTTGTGTTGACTTATATGTTTCCGGCACTCGGAAATAAATACTGAATTGTCAGCAATTTTTATACAATTAAAGCTAGTTCAACTTTATATTAGAAAAGTAATGTGAAATCAAACGGTTTAGTTCTTTCAACTGCCTTGCACTTAATTGTTATATGGCAATGTTCTCGTTGGATGCTGCATATTTTGGTATTTTCTGTGAAAAATCGTTATTGACGTTTGGAATTATTAAACAATACAAAGTAAATTATATTATATAGCTCATGTTCTTTCGATTTTCTACTATTTGAAATTATTTTGTTCAGTGAACTCATTTTCTTTTGCTTCATGCTAAAGAAAAAAATAATTCTAACTTAAACCACATTCAACTCGATCATTCGATGTTGCGAAAAGCCAGCTGAGAATACCTAAGTTTACACAGACAGTAGGATGTGCAGCAGCGAGAGTGTAGTCTTGATAAACCTTATAGTCAGTCTTCATGGAATGTAACGAAAACTTGATGATATTCCAACAAAATCTTCAGATTGTAATGCAAAATTGGTGATAATTTTAGATTAATTCCGATTCATGGCCGTTTTTACACCATAGGGATCATCTACAGTGCATTCGTGCTGTTACAAACCCTACTTATTATATACTTACTCAACCCTACTTATTATATACCTACTCATATACCGGTAACAAGGTCTACAAAAATGAAGTAGTCAATGCAATATGTAAAATGTAGTAAAACATTACACAATATATAAAAAAATGTCAATATTGATTTTTATAACGTGATATTTATTGAATTTGAATTGATGAAATATTTGTATTCTTTTGATATATATTTTAAATATTAAGAAACAAATTTTCATGCTCTAAAGGAAAGAGTTTTGACATAAGTAGAAGTATGCAAAAAGGTCCTAAGGCACACTTTAGGTGTGCCAAAATGGTCAGTGCCGTAGTTTCTCTGTGCCAATGAAGCTGTGTGCCAATTTGACCGACCACGAACTGAACGGTGGCGAATAAAACATGTTCCAAAATAGCCTGCATTTACGGTGTAGGATTTGATCCAGCTCAATGTTATCATAAATAACCAGTGATAACTTTTTAGTCAACCTCGTTTCATACATGTAGGCCTATTCCATCTGAAGTAATAGTTCTTTAAACTTTGAGGATCGAAGTTTGTATTTTGAAATACCTTTAGAAACAAAAAAATACCAACTGTGTGAATTTTAAAAAAGGTAAATCGACAACTAAGAATTACAAAGAAGATGATCGACATCATTCTCATGTATCAGTGTGTATTATTTGATAAAAAGGATGTTCTTTTTAAGGTGATATTAGTGTATATGGTTGAAATTATTATGGGACAAAATGTACAAAATACATGTTAATAACATGCCTATCAAAATAACACAAAAAACGGGTGTATTTAGGGTGGGGGACATTGTATCGGGAATTCCCCCTGGACCTGATTTATTTTCTCTAGATACAGCCCTGGCCTGCATTAAATACTTTTAAATGTGTAACAGAGATGAGAACCCTCGTCGACCCAACATTAACCCAGCATTGGCTCAATGTATCGTGTTTGCTGGGGAATTAAATTTTTTTTATCTAAAATTGAGACATAAGTTCACGGGAGTAAAAGTTTGCAAAAAACGAAACCCTTTCAGCACGGGAACCGTCTTTAGACGTCAGAATCAGACTCTTGACGTCGAATGACGATCCCTGCAGTGAAAGAATTAAAAATTTAGACTCAAATGCCGTGCAAAGAGCTAACTAAGACATCAAAGATGATTTCAGATGGATAATACCCCTTTGGTGTCCTTGGTTCAGACAGAAGTATTTCAGCGTTGTATGGGTTAAAAACCCTCAAAAAGTGAGGTGGTGAGAAGACCTAATTCCTAGAATTCATGTGAATGGCGTCTTTCAGAGTGTCGTTTATAAATAATAGGCACTGTCTATCCTGTGACATCAATCCACATGCACCGCGAGCCTAATTGTCGGCAAACGGAGCCTAGCAAACACGACACATTGAAACAATGTTGGGTTAATGTTGGGCCAGCGTCGCAGACGGTGGGCCAGCATTTACCCGACATTGTTTCAATGTGTCGTGTTTGCTGGGAGGAAACACTTCAAACATTCCTGTATACAGGATTTCCCGTTATTAGAGGGAAATCCTGTATTGAAATGTTTGTGTGGGACTCCGGCGGGTGGGGTTGATCTAATTCCCGGTTTCCGCCGACACGCCACTGATGCTGCAGACATGTGCGCATGTGTTTATGTACTCTACTCAGCTGCTATTTTAATTGTGGCACCCTTTGTACACCGTGGTGTGTTTATTGACTCACAATAAATAATCCCGTGCCGTATTGTATTGTTCTCCATTTCATTCTACTCGATTTAAATATATTAACTGTGACAATAGTGATGTGATGTGCCTTTTTATACGATTATGTGAAATGCTGTGTTGTTGTTGCGAGTTTGGGTGAATGTGTCGTGTTTTCTGGGAAGTTCTCGGTTGTAGGAGGATGTGCTGGGTTTTGTTGTCCTGATCTGTGCTTTGTTGTGCTGTAATTTGCTGCTGGTTATGCTATGATGTGCTGTTGTGTTCGGTGGCATGATGTGATGTGCTTTGTCATAATGTAGTTGTAGTGTGTTGTGCTGCTATGCTATGAGTTTTAAATGAAATAAATGAAGATATTAAAAAGCGATGCATGACAATGGAGCAGGAAACAAAAAGATCACGACAATGTAGGGCCTAGTTGACCTAGTTGTGATGCATATTTGAATACACTGCACTGCAATACACTACATCACACTGTACTGCACTGCACTGTACTGCACTGTACTGTACTGAACTGCACTGCACTGCACTGCACTGCACTGCACAACATTACGCTTCACTGCACTGCATTGTACTGCACTGCACTGCACTGCACTGCATTGCACTGCATTGCACTGCATTGCACTGCACTGCACTGCACTGCACTGCACTGCACTGAAATGCACTGCACTGCACAACTTTACGCCGCACTGTACTGCACTGCACTGCACTGCACTGCACTGTACTGCCCTGCACTGCACTGCACTGCACTGCACTGCACCGCACTGCTCTGCATTGTGCTGCACTGCACTGCACTGCACTGCACTGCACCGCAATGCACTACACTGCACAACATTACACTGCACTGCACCGCACTGCTTGTCGCATGATCTCGCACTGCACTGCACTGCACTGCACTGCACTGCATTGCACTGTACTGTACTGCACTGCACTGCACTGCACTGCACTGCACTGCACTGCACTGCACTGCACTGCACTGCCCTTCATCGCACTGCACTGCACTACACTCAATGCACTGTACTGTACTGCACAACAATACGCTGCACTGCACTGCACTGCACTGCACTGCACTGCACTGCACTGCACTGCACTGCACTGCACTGCGCTGCACTGCACTGCACTGCACTGCACTGCAATCACTGCACTGCACTGCACTGCACTGCACTGCACTGCACTGCACTGCACTGCACTGCGCTGCACTGCACTGCACTGCACTGCACTGCAATCACTGCACTGCACTGCACTGCACTGCACTGCACTGCACTGCACTGCACTGCACTGCACTGCACTGCACTGCACTGCACTTCCCTGTACTGCACTACACTACACTACACTACACTGTCTGTGGTGCACATAACACAATGTTTATGATCAAAGGCTTGTCGTATGATGTCGGCCTTCAGCTTAACATGTTTCACGTGATAAGCACACCATTTGTATATAAGTATATAATTTAAGTATATAAGTATATAATTTATATTATGTTGCACTTGACACGCCATGGTGATTTAACTACAGGACGTAGATGGTGTAGAAAGAGTCATTCCACGCATGGTCTCACCTCACAAAAAAATCCATCCAACATTATGTCAGAGGTAATTTCACGTGTACATTGCTAGCCCAGCATTCTGCCAGAACTGGGTTGATGTTTGTTTTGCTTGGCACAGACGGATATCTATAATTGAATTTGTCGGTCATCCACTCATCCCGGCTACCCAACCGTTTCCGGTGGTTCGAATTTTTCGCGCCAGGCGGCCCCCGGACGGAAACGGGTACTCAAGCCGGGGTGGTGTGCCCCCCAGGGGGGTGGTAGGGCATGAGAACCCTGCCCCGGGGTAGCCAGCTGAGGGGCGGGGTAGTGAACCCTGTCTGTTATTGGTCACCTTGTCATATCCGCTGGTGTTTAGGGCCACGACATCTATAATATATACCTTCTCTCAAATAATATACAATGACATTGCTGAAAGGAAAAACAATATGCAATGTTGAACTGTTTAATATACACAAGGAGTATATTCCTGGTTATAAATGATAATAAATATGTTGTTCATATGAACTCTTAACATTATTTCACATAATACACAATCGCATTGGTAAAATGCGCAACAATATACAAAATTGAGCAGCATGTATTAGCGCTGTTTATTATACATGAAAATAAACATGTTGTTCTTGACATGCCTTTTATTAACAGCTACATCTTTCATTTCATTAAAATTAAGATTTCAGGGGCTGATCCCACTAAGAATCTTAAAATTATGAGTATGTTAACTTTCTCTTATTTTCATTAGAAAAATTAGGATAAATCCTAACTTTTCCAATGGAAATGAGAGAAAGTTAAGATAATCTTAACTTTAAGAATTAAGTCGGACCATCATGTCCAGTCAGTCCTACACCATTACCCAGAGCGCAGGTCTAGATTAACTAGCGCAGATCACTTGAATGATGGATGAGTGAATATGATAATGTTTTCTTCGACGTGGCGATTTCGACAGCAATAGAATTCACATGTAAATGTAAATGAAAACGAAAATAATAGCTGGACACTCGTATCAGCGGGTGAAATAGCCTGAATAGGGCGACAAGTGGGAGACGCAGAAGGGTAAATACCCCTTCAAATAAGGCGTCACGCTGGAATCATAATGAACACCCCCTAATTCATAGTACAGCGGGAAACAAGATCAAAGGAAAGTTCTCCCATAATGCCGAAATAAACATAGCCAAAGGTGAAGTGTATTTCAGTGCGGCCAGCTGACCCTTAAAACGGTAAATTAAATGATTTAAATTGACATCCACTTGAAGCTGTGTCTCGCTACCGTGACCATCAACTTTAAATTTACCTGATTTATAAATTATCCAAGTTGAAATATCAGACGTTTTTTTCAATGAATCCTATTTGAAAATAATGTGGATCACAAATGCCACAAGAATGTATTCATGTTTAAATAGTTTTTATTCATTCGAAGTGGAACATGCAAGATAAATAACGTTAGTTAATTATTCCAAAATAAATTGCCGAGTACTATTACTGTTTATATTCTGTTCTGTTCTGTTCTGTTCTGTTCTGTTCTGTTCTGTTCTGTTCTGTTCTGTTCTGTTCTGTTCTGTTCTGTTCTGTTCTGTTCTGTTCTGTTCTGTTTTGTTCTGTTCTGTTCTGTCCTGTCCTGTTCTGTTCGGCTCTGCTCTGCTCTGCTCTGTTCCGTTCTGTTCTGTTCTATTCTGCTTTGCTCTGCTCTGCTCTGCTCTGCTCTGCTGTGCTCTGCTCTGCGCTGCTCTGCGCTGCTCTGCTTTGTTCTGTTCTGCTCTGATCGGCTCTGTTCTGTTCTGTTCTGTTCTGTTCTGTTTTGCTCTGCTTTGTTCTGTTCTGTTCTATTCTGCTCTGTTCTGTTCTATTCTGCTCTGCTCTGCTCTGTTCTGCTCTGCTCTGCTCTGCTCTGCTCTGCTCTGCTCTGCTCTGTTCTATTTTGTTCTCTTCTGTTCTGCTCTGCTCTGTTCTGTTCTGTTCTGTTCTGTTCTGTTCTGTTCTGTTCTGTTCTGTTCTGTTCTGTTCTGTTCTGTTCTGTTCTGTTCTGTTCTGTTCTGTTCTGTTCTGTTCTGTTCTGTTCTGTTCTGTTCTGTTCTGTTCTGTTCTGTTCTTCTCTGCTCTGCTCTGCGCTGCTCTGCTCTGCT
Source organism: Flabesymbios commensalis (assembly GCA_964017125.1). NCBI lineage: Eukaryota > Metazoa > Annelida > Polychaeta > Terebellida > Flabelligeridae > Flabesymbios > Flabesymbios commensalis. Next base: position 20,768,667 of record OZ024905.1, read on the forward strand.
GTGTTATTTTATATTGTATATTCGTTTTGTATGTTCCTTTGTTAGTTTGTCACATAAACTGATTCGCGTACCACAAATTGTAAACCGAAATAGTAAACTTATGTTGATAACCATGGCAGCACGTGGTGTACATTGACACCAGTGAGGGTTAAGTGGGCTTAAATTGAAAAGTCAAGCGATCATCCCGAGCGGGAAACACCTTGAAGGACACTTTAGACGGCACTATTTACACTGCATCCCTCCTTACGGGAGAATAGGCTTTTTATGTGGGATTTTTAAATCCCCCTCTCTGTGGCAGAGTTGTCACAAAACCCCACATAGCAAATCCGGTACGCTAACCCTTTCAGTACGGGCGTCTCTTTTTAATCGCTGTGGTGACGTCTTTTTCAAGTATTAATATTTTCTGAAATTTGTCAAATGTTTAAGTGTAAATAAATAGCAGATAAATCTGAGTTCATTTGTAGAAGAAAGCTCCATTATTTTGAATCTGTTCATTGCGAATGCAATGTCGGCTTCAAAATAATAAGAGTATGCCCATATACTGCCGTATGTAAACAACTATTTGCGTCACATGTATAATTTTGATATATATATCTTAATTTGTATATAAATACGTTTTTATGTTACCTATATAATGTAAGCATTCAAGTATATATGCTACAGTTCAGTATTATTTTATATCATTCGATTTTCATCACATTAATGGTAGGAATGCAGCAACAATTTACTGAAAGAAAATTTACATGTGGTAAATATTCAGACAGCTCAATTATTTTAAGTTCTTTTTGTTTTTAATTACCCTATTTACATTGGTTTAATCACCCAGTCCCGGTTGGTATATACCGGTGAGAGACTTCCAAATGATTATCTTGATAACCAAAGGGATTACATCGTCTTCTGTCGCTGCCCAGTAAACACATAATATTCTAATCCAATGTTAGTTTTAAATTTTTTGTCAGCGTTGTAGACGGGGGACCAACATGGAATCATAATAATTATAATCATAATAATTAATAATAATTATATTGTTTGATACGATGTAACTGTTTCAATGACATTGTGATAATTATTTATTACAACGATGACATATTTTCGTATAAACTGAGATTATTTTTAATTTGAAATCAGCATAGATGTATTATTTGTCTCTCTCCGTCTCATTTGAATATTTATATATTAGAATCTGACGTCTAAAGACGTCAGATTTCTGAAGACTGTCCATGCACTGAAATAATACAAAAAAGGTCCGAGATACAGTTATTTAAATAGACGACAATATTCAATAATATTTCAGCTTTTTGTATGACATCTGGTATTTTAATTGCATGCCACTATATCTTTTTTTATACCGATTATGTAAATACCTCAGCAATAACACCTCATTAAAATACCACAGTCGGAATTTTGTGTATTATCACATGCAGTCTATTATCTATAGTGTATGAATACGGCCATCTCGCAATTCCGCTGTATTGCTGTTTCGCATCCCCCTTTCTTTGTTTCGCAGTCTCATGGTTTCGTAGTCTCGCTGTTTCGCATCGCCCTTTCGTTGTTCGCATCGCCCTTTCGTTTTTCCGTTATCTCGCTCTTTCGTTTTTTCCCACTTTCGTTGTTTCGTACTTTCGTTGTTTAATACTTTCGTTGTTTCGTACTTTCGCGGTTTCGTACTTTCGTTGTTTCGTACTTTCGCTGGTTCAAGGTTTCGTAGTTTTGGTGTTTCATGGTGGTGGACGGCAGCGTTACCCTTTTCACCAAGGCCGCAGCCTGATCGACGGCAGTACCAACCATTTCTCCATTGCTCCGGCGTGATGGACACCAGCGTTGGCCTCTTCACCGAGGCTCCGGCGTAATAGATGACAGCGCAAACCACTTTACCCGAGCTCCGGCATGATGAACGGCATCGCTAACTTCTTCATCAGGGCTCCGGTGTGATGGACGGCAGCGGTAACCTCTTCATCAGGGCTCCGGCGTGATGGACGGCAGCGTTAACATCTTCACCAGGGCTCCGGCGTGATGTACGGCAACGCTAACCACTTGGGCTCCGGCATGATTGATGGAAGCCTTAACCTCTTTACCAAAACCCCGGTGTGGTAGCCGGTAGCGCTAACAACACCAGGGTTTCAGCTGAACAATGAATCCCGGCGTGATAGACGGTAGCGTTAGCCACCACATCAGGGTCTCAGCTGAACTGTGAATCCCGGCGTGACAGACAGTAGCGTTAACCATCTCACCGGGGTACGAAACAACGAAAGTACGAAACAGCAGAAGTACGAAACAACTAAAGTACAAATACAACGAAAGTACGAAACAAGGAAAGAACGAAGCAAGGACAGTACAAGACAACGAAAGTACGAAACAGCGAAAGTGCGAAATAACGAAAGTACGAAAGTACGAAGCAACAAAAGTACGAAACAACGAAAGAGCGAACCGACGAAAGTACGAAAGAACGAAAGAATGAAAGTACGAAAGTAAGAAACAACGAAAGTATGAAACAACGAAAGTACGAACCAACGAAAATGCGGAACAATGAAAGTGCGGAACAACAGAAGTACGAAACAACGTAGTACAACGGAAGAACAAAATAACGAAAGTACGAAAGAACAAAAGTATGAAACAATGAAAGAATGAAACAACGGATGTACGAAACAACGGAAATGCAGAACAATGAAAGTGCGGAACAACGGAAGTACGAAATAACAAAAGTACGATACAACGAAAGTACGAACCAACGAAAATACGAAACAATGAAAGTACTAAACAACAGTGGGGTACATGCCCATAATTCATTTCCCAGCCCATGAGATGGACACGGTAATTACTGTAGTGGGGAGATGTATGTTTGTCGCTGATCATCTCGGACAAATGTATACTGTACTAACAGTGGATCAAGCGTTGTATTACAAGTTAATGCAGCTGAAATGGTTGGTTCCAGAATACAGATTCAAATTAATTCCATGATTAGGAGCATTACAATTATCTCTAAACTTTTTAAAGCCGACAGAGAAACATATGGAAGGCTGTGGCTTAGCGAATGCCTGAGTAGAAAGTGATATCCTAGGTACAAACTCATGTGACCAAGTCATGGCAGGCAAGAGCTACAAACGAGCCATACATGCTCACAAGTTTACATTGCCGGCTCTTTGCACCCACAGCTAATGGAATTCATTGATAAAGTGACTCAACACTTGAGGCAAATCAACAAAAATACATTTTAAATTAGTGACTTTTAACATCTCATCCCAGCACTGAAAACAGTTTAATTTCTGGACATAAAAGTACAGTTCTCCCCCAAAATGAAGCTGAATAACAGTGTCACTGCCACTTACATTTATCAGAGCTCATCGAGATTATATTTGGGTTTTGCATCCAGTCACATTCCAATGATTCTATTTTTCATGACATATGACCATCAGAACTATAGTCGCTGGGGCCCGGTGTACCCTAAAGAGTTTGTCTTCCACATTCACCCTGGCAGGTAGACCCTGATCACAGCCAGGAATGGCTGAATGCTACAGGAGAATCCGGGGATGGCAGAGTTGGCATAACAAAGCCAACATCTGATCTGAACCGCTGGGTACTTTTATACACGACGAGGTCATGTATTGCAGCAGACACCCGGTACTTGTTTCACAAAACACATGACGCTTACATAGTGCATAGTGAATGTGTAGTGAGACTCAAACAAATCGATATTGATCACGAAGATTCTCTGTTCAACTGTCTCAAACGGTTTAATGTATTTTCAAGTGAAGAGAGCAACAGTAGGCCCACACTCCAAAATATAGCAATAAAGGACTTGCTATCCAGGAATCACTTTTGCATGCTAAATCAAGGGGTAATTTCTGTTAGAATGCTTTGTGGATGAACACATAATTTGTGAAATTGGACATGAGGTCACTAATGATAAGTTTTATAGTCCCATTAAGCACAAAAACCCATCAACTTTCAGTTCTATGTATGAAATAGGAATGCAAACCAAAACAATACAATAGTCTAAGCAGATGGATCAGTCTTGCAACGTCTTATCACTGCATACGGATGGGGCGACAAGTTGAACTTAAAGGTGTTCTTCAACATGAATTTCTTTCAGTGCCAGTTGCTTTAGCGGAAAATGAATGGGCAGCTGAGAACAGGCTCTGATTGGTATTGGCTGGTACTACTACTGCAAATATTGACTTCCCAAACTAGATAGATTGTAAAGGTAAAACGTGCATATTCATCGATGGTTCATTCAATTGGAAAACCAGCAGAAGCTAAAACATTTTATGATTTTGGTGATACATTCGGAGAAGCTATGATGCACTTTGGACAATTTTATCCGAAAATTGAGATAATATTTGATAGATATCGAAAATAATCAATCAGATCTGCTACAAGAGAGAGACACACAAGCAGAATTCATCCAATAAGGAGGGTCATCGAAGGCCGAAATGTACTTCTACCTCACAACTGGGCCAACTTCCTTGCACTCCTAGAGAACAAAACTGATTTTGCCATTTTTATGTCAAATGAAATTATGGATCGAGCACCAAATACGAAAAGTTGGTAGTAATTGCGGTTGATTATCTGAAGAGCGTTAGGTGCAGTGTTTAATAGTATCTATCTAGTTTAACTTGAACTCACAAGGGAGACCGACACCAGAGTGATCCTGCATGCTGAGTGCATGCTCTGCCCCAGACAGACAATGCTATTCATGTGCTACTCTTATTGCTTGCATAATCACCTAAAATAACATGTTCAAACATGTGGATGATGGTGGGTATATATAATGTGAATAAATAGTGTACCTGTATCTTATTGGATAATAGAACTACTTGTTTGTGACTTGTATCACATGGTAACCTGGGGATAATTGATATTTGCTTGCTTCATTTTAACTCATTACACTGAAAAATCATTATCTTTGCTATCTTGTCTTATGTAATATATGTGTCGCTTCTACAGTAAAATTGACTACAGTATGTATGACTGAATCCCAAAAGGTTATTACAGTGTTGGTTTATTTTCTATGTCTTGTCATGTGCAAAACTACAACGAATTTATGTACAGTATTAAAATCTTTTTTTTTTATTTGCTGATGCAAATACTACTTTTTCAACACTTAAAATGATATATTTGAACTCCATGGTTATGAAAATGTGGATGTAGACACCAAAATCATCAACCTATGTCAAATAGAAATAAAAAAATCGCTGATTTCAATTTACATGGGAGCCATTTTGAGTTGCTAATTTAAGACATGTCCGTTTACAATCCAGCTGGTCAAAAGCTACAAAATTAAGTTTGTTACTAACTTTTACCCCAAAATGCCTCTGGCACTTTAAAAAACGTCTTTTCACACATTGGGCCTAGTCTAGGGAGGATTAAATATTTTTTATTGGTGGCTGTTCCACCTTTTCGTATTTAACAATGTGTCGTATCATTGGTAGAACAACATACTGCGAAGTGATTTGTTTTTCCACCGATAAAATACGATGCAACATTTCTGTATGAGTATACTGAAAGCATAAAATTCGCATAAATAATATACTGTATAGCTGATCTCATAGCAGCGCTCAATCAGTGGTAGAATTAAAAACAGATTTGTTTATAGACTTTGAACTCTTTCAGTCCAAAATACTTTTGTGTAAATCTGACTGTTCGGACAGAATACTTCTCAGTTTTGGTTTGTTTTTTGTGACGCACAGAGCCGCTGGGAGCGACTCTCAAGTCTATCAGTCACGTCTGATCCATCGACGTCAGATTCTGACGTTTAACCCTTTAACCGCCGGTGTCGCATATATTCGGTTTTTCATTTTTTATTAACACATCAAGTACCACCTTTTAAACATGTTAAAGATAAAATATGACATCAATCAGCAATAATTTGAAAACAGTTGACCTCCATTTTGTCAAGTCTGGATAATTTTTACTCACTTGAAGTTGTGGATCGCGTCAGCGAGACACAATTTCAAGTGGGTGAAAATTCACCAGATTGAATAATTTAGCGGTTAAAGGGTTAAAGTCGATCCCCGCGATGAAGTAGTAAATTATTTGTAATGGCCGGAGACCCATATCATCATCCTGACGTGTCAGTCAATGCGTGGTCAATGTGATAACTACCGTTTGCACTGTGTAAATACTTCTTGGTGAACGTGGGCCTATATTACGAAATGAGAGTCACATGACACGATTATCCAATACCATTCAGTACTTTCGTGACATTTAAATTGGGGAATCATACGTTACTCGGGCTTAAACCGAACCGCTGTGTTATCATGGGTATAGATGGACACAACCTGTGCTATCATCAGTCAGCTGTTGATTATGAGGGATCCTCATTGTGGTCGGATGTATTTTAAGTCAGTTAATACCATCGGGATTCTCCATTCTTGGCGGTGAAAAAGGTCAAGGCCGAAAAGCTAAGAATGTAGAACTCCTCCGACTTTCTATCCTTTACTGAACGACCACCAGGGCATGACCATGCACACGCCAGAACTAACGCCAGAACTAACAACACTCATATACGTTTAATGATTTTATTGATACGAACTGAACACGAGAATTATTGTATGATGATATGAGTGGTGCTGTAGTGATGGTTGTTGTTGCTATTTCTGCTGCTTTATAATCATTGTCCACAGAATGCCTTCTTGTTTGGCGATTGGAAACATCAATGTATGAGAGCCATGTGCATAATATGATGCTTGGGTTCATGTAACAAGTGTATTCTGTGGCCGATGTCACATGGATCGTCTGTGTACATGAGCTGTCCCTAAGCTGTTGGCAGGATCAGCTCTAGGATGGTAGCCTGGAGGCTTATGCTGGCAGAGCGCTGGAAATACCTCTGGCGATCTTGGCAAAGCATTGGGACCAGGAGTCGGGGTTGAAACCTGGGATTACCATTGGGAGAACCTCACTGAAGCTATCAGCGAGTGACTGAAACAAAGAAAGAGACTAGGATAAAGTGGCTAACCAAACGATGAGTATTTTGTGATTTTATATTTGGTAAGGGGATCTTGATAGGCGGATGGGTCGGTGGGGTCTGGCCAAATCATTTTTTCTCTTGACAAGATCCCCTAAACTATTATATATACCATATAAAACTAGTTATCATTTTGTAGAACAACAAATTCCGAAGTAATTCATTGTACCAGCAATGATAAATCGCTATAATTGACATAAATATTTTCTGGATTACATGTACTACACATATACTTATGACGCAATACAAAACACATTGCTGCCGTTGGTTTAACTTCTAGAGCACTCGTCTCTACAATACAGTCGTAGTAGTCTTTCTGTGTTAGAATAACACAGTTGTAACCAGCTTTTTTGAGATAAATGTGCATTAAATGTGGAGCACCTAGTTATGTTATGACCTAAATTTCTTAAATCAAACGAATTTCAGTCATTTGAAGTTGTGGGTCGCGTAGCGAGAAACACACTTAATGGACAGACATTTTTATTGAACAGTTCACAACTCTTAAGAATATAATGCCCTTCAAAATAGGGTATGTATGGATAACTTTTTTCGCAATTTCACTTCCAAGAAAACTGCCAAATTGCCCCAAAAGTTTCTTCAAAAATACACGCTTGTAAACAAATTGTGGAGGGACTTTAAAAAAAAAATTAGGAATTGCAATAACAAAATAAGGGTCAGGACTTAAAATAGGGTCGGTTGGGTAATCTGAAACAGATGTGTTTTTTCCGGGGGCCTAACTTACCTTGAAGTGACTAGCTCTGACACCATCCCTCACAGCGTGCTGAGCGGCCAAGAAGTTCAGACCGGAATCCAGGGCGGCTGGGTTGGTCAGCAGGTTCATCATGGAGTCGATACCGTTGATGATACGGATGATATGAGCCTTGAACTCAGGGCTGTCACGGTCGTCAACATTGACACGCTTGAACAGGTCAATAGCTTCTGGCACTTTCAAGAGGAAGCTGCAATAAGAACAGATAGCATAAACTCTCCCCGAGATCTAACCTGCTAAAACTAGGGTGTCATCGATGTCATCGTGTTGCATATCATTGACCTTATTTGCATCTTTCATTTAGACACTCCATGACATATGTTGGAAATGTTTTATTTGCCATAAAAATTACAAGCATGATGACTGATAATTAGCTATTAATAAATATGATAAAATGGTTACTGTTTAAGAACAGATGAAAAGATTAAAAGGCAGGAGATCTCCATTAAGATCGAACCAATCGCTGACATGGAGACCACCTTGTAATGTACATGCTACATAACAAACATATTACAGGATGAACAACAATAACAATGATATTAAATAATAAAAAAATATATTTTTATATAGAAAACATGTAGCAATGAATAGACGTACTTTAAATTATATTGAGTATTAATTGATAGAAACATAAAAATAACTACTTTTGCTAAGATAAAGAAGGCGTTATGTACATACTATTCCCTGCTACAGATAAAACAATTTTCCAGATAACATTTTTCAGGATACATTTTTAACATATAGTCTTTTTATATATAAAACGTATCCGTTAAAGCTGTACTTTTTCAAGGATATTTGATGGAGTTTGTTTGCAATTCTAGCAATTTCATAATGAAGGCATTTACTGCGAAATTCATGAGTTGAATCTGTCTAACATCATTTCTAAAACGAGTGTTATAATTATGAGTTTGTGATCCGGTAACTGTGTTTAAATTTAGAAAGTAATCTGGAAGGTTGTTATTCACAAGTTTATACTAAAATGTTAAAATATTTAACTCAAACAAATCTTTGAATTTAAGGGAACTATTTGTTTTAAATAAAGGATCGGTATGTTAAGAATATCTCGCCCTATAATCTGAATAGTTTTTTTTTCTGTAATTCAGGGATGCGTTTATGTTCACAACCCCATGCTAGTGTACAATAATTGAGATGTGATAAAATTAAAGAATTATTTATCAGTCATCAGTATATTTTGGGGTACATTAAATTTTAGCCTATGTATAGCACCAATAGCTTTTGATATGTGTCCTGCTCTTTTGTCTACATCGGTTTTCCAATTTATTATTATTATTTATTAATAGACTTAAAAAATTGAAGGTAGCAACACTGGTTATGTCAGTATTATCTATTTTGAGGACGGAAATCGGTATCCTTTTCGGAGGCTTGTAATATAACAGCAATCATTTTACATTGCTAAGTTGATAAAAGATACAACATTAATATTTAGCTCCTTTGGCCCTGTTATAATAGATACTATACATGATTTTTTTTTTAAATTAATGATACATATAAATACATATAACCATACATATCAGAAGGAGTTTTGATTCGCACACGTTGTTGTTTTTTCAGTTTGCATTATCAAACATGGTAATGTTTCCTTAACATGCTTAACAAAAACCAAAATAGATTTACAATATAAAAATGGATTTTCTTGAATAAAAACGTTTAACTGATTGTTGAATGTAGTATATTTCTTATAATTTAAATAAAAGATACGTCATTAATATTTAGCTCTTTTGGCCCTGTTATAATAGATACTACACATGATTTTTTTTTAATTAATGATACAATATACATATAACCATACATATCAGAAGGAATTTTGATTCGCACACGTTGTTGTTTTTTCAGTTTGCATTATCAAACATGGTAATGGTTCCTTAACAAAAACCAAAATAAATTTACAATATAAAAATGGATTTTCTTGAATAAAAACGTTTAACTGATTGTTGAATGTAGTATATTTTTTATAATTTAAATCGGTATTTATACATAAATGCATAAGAGATCATTGTAAATATTTATCTTACTTGTCAAACACAGCTTGTCCAATAGCAGTTCTTCTGCCGCTGAACTGAGCTCCCCAAACACTCTCCCAATCCTTCAGGAGCTGCTCCACATCTCCACTGGAGCAGCAATTATCTCCCTGAGCGCAGGCCAAACCCACTAAAGCTGCCAATACTACCAAAACCTTCATGGTCACAGACCTGAAAAATACATATAACAACCTGAGCGCAGGCCAAACCCACTAAAGCTGCCAATACTACCAAAACCTTCATGGTCACAGACCTGAAAAATACATATAACAACCTGAGCGCAGGCTAAACTCACTATTATATAATAATATACATATTAGAATTAATTTTTATTATTTCATGTGTGCAACTTACTATGTTACATTTTAATTGGGCAACAAATTAATGACTTTATTTTAAAACAGATAGGTAGTGATCTTGGCAAAAGATGACTGCTGAAAGACCTATAAGTGACCTGAATAAATGAATGTGAGTGAGTGAGTGAGTGAGTGAGTGAGTGAGTGAGTGAGTGAGTGAGTGAGTGAGTGAGTGAGTGAGTGAGTGAGTGAGTGAGTGAGTGAGTGAGTGAGTGAGTGAGTGAGTGAGTGAGTGAGTGAGTGAGTGAGTGAGTGAGTGAGTGAGTGAGTGAGTGAGTGAGTGAGTGAGTGAGTGAGTGAGTGAGTGATCTTCACAATCACGATGATCAGAGGAAATCGAGTGTTGTCCCTCAGGTTTTCTGTATACAGCCAAGCTGAATGAACCACCGCTGCCATTAGACCCTGTACATGATATACTTACAAACTATTGTGTTCTCTCTCGTGTTCAGGAGTCGAGGACTGAAGAATCCAGCATCATCTCTGTCTCTTTATACACGTCCACTGTCACCCTCCCCAACAAACAGCATACTCTGTATCAATGTTGTTTGACTGCTGGGTCAGCGTCGTAGACGATGGCCCATAATTTAAACAGCATTGTGTTAGGTCCCGTGCTCACTAGTGCGTCTTCAAACCTTGCCCTTAACCCATTGAGCGCGAATCCTAATTACAACCATTTACTACAATAAAGATAATTAAAGATATGAGGTGTCTGCAAGCATCAGATTTTAACCCTTAAAACACTGAAATATTTTTGCATAAACCATGGAGATCAAAGGTTTTTTTCAATTTGAAATCAGCATAAATGTCTTAGTCAGCTCTTTCTGATTCATTTGAATACGTATGTTATAGGCCTACGGTCATTATAAATATGTCTGCTTTTTACAGAGAGGGAATTGACATAGGCGTCTAAAGTCTATCCCCACACCGTAAGCGTAAATATAGTTGATCTGAGACAGATCTGAATGATTACCCTGGGGATCGCGTAACCGAGGCACAACTTCAAGTCCGTGAAAATTGCAGTGAGAATTTATGGCTCAGAAAGGGTTTATTCTAAGACCACTCGTTTGTTGAATGGAATCTAGGGCACTCTCAAAAGAAAGAGTGGCGGCCGCATTGGGACTCGAACCCTGGACCTCATAAACTCGAACCTTGGGCCTCTAGAGTCCGCGCTATATATAGTTATCTGTCTGTGATCCACACGAATTCCTAGGATTTGTGAGCGATATACAAGAACATACCTTAAATTACTCATTTGGCATTTAAATAAATATTAATGTTTATTTAAAAAAATAATGGTGAGAATGCTTAGAAATGGCCAACCAGCGACAGTAGTGTAGTTATTCCTCATGTTTCTAATTGGTGATATAACCATTTATTTATTTTCTAATTAGTAGCTAGAGAGTCAGTCAGAGACCTTCGCCGAAAATAATGGATTGTTCATTGGTCCGAGACACACCTCTAGTAACTGTTTCATGCAAACAAGTGTGATAAATTTTGCCATCCGGATTATGGATCCGAGCTGTAATCCGAATTGTAATCCGAATCATTACACATGTAATGATTTGGTCCTTGGCCCGAGACACACCTTTGGTAAACGTTACATGCAAATCCGTACATTATTTTTAAGCAATCCTGCTTAAAGACAGGCTAAAGAAAAAGATAGATAGAAAAAAACCCCAAACAAACAAACACGGCAAAAAAAATAACCCTTCTGGTGAAGGCTAAGAATAGGATAAAGCCTGAGGAGCTCTACATTCTTAGCTGTGGGAAAGGCCTCGCCCTTTTCCACAGCTAAGAAATGCTATACAAATGTCTTGTGTTTACTGGGATGTGTATAAGCCTGATATAATGTTGTTCCTTTGCGTTCACTACTTGACCCACGACTGCAATTTAAGAGACGTATTTTATTTGTGATTATGGCAAACAAATTATGCTAAATTATGCTAAAGTTTCAAGCATAAATTTGCTTTCAAAGATACATTTTAGAAAACATTCTGCTCAAACAAGAAAATGTAAATCAGCTTTAGTAGACGACTAAATCACTGTAATCCGAATTGTTTTATGACCTTCAGGCTAGAAATCCGTTCTATTTGAACAAATCAAATATATTTTGCCACGACCCACAACTTCAAGTCAGTGAAAATTACTCATATTTATTTAATTTGAGACCAAACATTTGCAAATATGTACACGTTTCATACTCAATAACTGTTAATAAAACAAATTTAAAACGAGAATAGTCGTGATTAGTGGCTTCACCATTAAAGCGCTAATTTTTTTAAAAAACCTTGGAGACCAAAAGGTTTATTTCAATTTTATATCATCATATATGTCTTATTCAGCTCTTTCCGATTCATTTGAATACTTATGTTATGGGTCTACGGCCATTACAAATATTATTTACTCTTACAGCGCGGGGATCGACTTTAGTCGTCAGAATCTGACGTCTACAGACGTCAGATTCTGTCGACTAAGTCGATCCCCGCGCTGTAAGGGGTGAGGGCTAGCTCCATAATTGCATTTGTGCATGAATGGAATAATGCGTCATCTAGTGCATGAAAAAAACATTTTTAATAAAATTCACGCCATTGGAAAAAATATACCAAGTAAACCCTGAAAACGTTGGTCCAACATTATAAATACTATACAAATGTTTTTTGTTTACTGGGTAACCTATCACGACAATGACGTTTTACGCTTTCATTCGATATATTAATCTTGGATTTTTATGGTTATCTGTTTTCATAAACAACATCATTATAATTTGACACGAAAAAATAATACAAAATTGCATGTGTTAAAATTCGTTGACTGCACTTCACACATTCTAAGTTTAAAAATGACCTTTGGTTACAAGCAGTCAGATACAATATTGCAGTTCAATATTATTATTAAACATGATAGGGACATTTCTCATTTTTTTTAACTATCAAATTTCGACAATTTTTATTATAGATTCCAGGAGCGAGCTGAATTTACAGACATATCTGATATTAAGCGTTTAATCAGCAACGTGAAATCGAGAGATATAGAAAGCAAAGGTTCAATAAGTGATACTAATTTTAGCTGTGTAGACAGACGCGTTGATGCCACGTGGTTCTACTTACGTCATTGTCTAAATGGTCAAAGGTCATGTACGCCCGTGAACTCTGTCCCCTTAGCTTAAATAACACACCAGAATAAGAATCAGAATCCACACACGAATCGTCCCCCACCGCTGCTAGAATGTTAGGCCAGCATATTCGATGATGCCCCAGCATTTAGGCAGTGCTGGGCGTATTTCCGCTATTGTCAAGGAGAACTAAAAATAAAATCCAGTTGGTCAAAGGGCGGGAAATGAAACAATCAATGTATATATTTCTGGACACGGACTCGTTCATGGATCCGTCTTATTACAGCTCCTCAAAACATAGAACCCTCGTTGGAACCGAGATCTTCAAGCAGGTTTCAAACCGAACTAACCCTTAAAGCGCTGAATTAATTTGTAAAAAAACATCGCAGCCAAAGGTGTTTTTTTTCAGTTTGAAATCATCAATGTCTTAGTTAGCTGATTCTGATTCATTTGAATACCTATGTTATGGGTCTACGGCCATTAGAAATATTTTCACTCTTACAGTGCAGAGATAGTCTTTAGTCGTCAGAATCTGACGTCTACAGGCGTCAGATTCTGACGACTAAAGTCTATATCCGCGCTGTAGGGCGGGGGCCCTAGGGTAGTGGTTAGCACCGCTGCCTTTCACGCCAGAGTTCGGGGTTCGGTTCCCGGTCTCGGCGGTTTGAAAGAAACAAAAATGTTTCTTCCCTATCCACGTGTGAAAGTCAGTATTGTGGGACCGAGAGGTAGCGTGCTCGGCCTCAGACCGCCAGGGCTCGAATTCCGAATCCTGTTTCTGGAAGACAGTGTCATCTCATTCATCTCACCATCCTCAGGAGGTTCTCCTGGCCCAGTTTAGCCTATATGTGCACAAAGGTGGCCTAAAGCCCGATTCATTTCATTTTATTTTATCTCCGCGCTGTAAGGGCTAAAGGTCACACAAATTGTCAAAATGATCTGCGGTAGCTGCTTAGTTAATCAAACAATGGGAGGTGGCTTTTTTTACAAATATACAATTTAGCAATTCCATCTTCAAATTTCGAAAAAAATGTCATCACATAATTCAACAGAAGAGAGTAGTGTGGGGTGATACATAACATATTTAGATCTCCAACCTTGTTTTTAAGCACTGATATTTGTGGGAATATTTTGGGATTCACACCAGCTAAAAATACTCACCAATCAAACATCAAATGGTATGCAACTTGATTCATTCATCTATTAATTAATTAATTAATTAATTAATTAATTAATTAATTAATTAATTAATTAATTAATTAATTTATTAATTAATTAATTAATTAATTAATTAATTAATTAATTAACTAATTAATTATTAATTAATTAATTAATTAATTAATTAATTAATTAATTAATTAATTAATTAATTAATTAATTAATTAATTAATTAATTAATTAATTAATTAATTAATTAATTAATTAATTAATTAATTAATTAATTAATTAATTAATTAATTAATTAATTAATCAATTAAATAATTAATTAATTAATTAATTAATTAATTAATTAATTAATTAATTAATTAATTAATTAATTAATTAACTAATTAATTAATTATTAAATAATTAATTAATTAATTAATTAATTAATTAATTAATTAATTAATTAAATAATTAATTAATTAATTAATTAATTAATTAATTAATCAAATAATTAATTAATTAATTAATTAATTAATTAATTAATTAATTAATTAATTAATTAATTAATTAATTAATTAATAATTAATTAATTAGTTAATTAATTAATTAATTAATTAATTAATTAATTAATTAATTAATTAATTAATTAATTAATTAATTAATTAATTAATTAATTAATTAATTAATTATTTAATTAATTAATTAATTAATTAATTAATTAACTCATTCGTTCATTTATTCATTCATTCATTCATTCATTCATTCATTCATTCATTCATTCATTCATTCATTCATTCATTCATTCATTCATTCATTCATTCATTTATTCATTCATTCATTCATTCATTCGTTCATTCATTCATTCATTCATTCGTTCGTTCGTACGCTCGTTCGTTCGTTCGTTTGATCGTTCGTTCGTTCGTTCGTTCGTTCGTTCGTTCGTTCGTTCGTTCGTTCGTTCGTTCGTTCGTTCATTCATTCATTGATTTATTCATTGATTTAATAATTCATTCATTCATTCATTCATTCGTTCGTTCGTTCGTTCGTTCGTTCGTTCGTTCGTTCGTTCATTCATTCATTGATTTATTCATTGATTTAATAATTCATTCATTCATTCATTCATTCATTCATTCATTCATTCATTCATTCATTTATTCATCCATTTATTCATTCATCCATTCATTCATTCGTTCATCCATTCATTTATTTATTCATTCATTCATTCATTCATTCATTCATTCATTCATTCATTCATTCGTTCATTCATTTATTCATTCATTCATTCATTCACCTATCCATCGTTTTTTTTTATTTTATCTTCAAATCTAGTTTAAAAATATCATTTGTATAGAGACACACACAAGAGTCACATTTTGGGATAGATCATTTTATAGGGGCCTATATTGATGATTCTATACAGGGTTGTTTTGATATCAGATGTCAACTAAACCCGTTCACCACTAATAACAATCACAGTCGTTTTTAACCCTTTAACCGCCAAATTGTTCAATCTGAATTTTCATCCACTTGAAGTTTTGTCTCGCTGACGCGATCCGCAACTTCAAGTGAGTAAAAATTATGCAGCTTTGACAAAATGGAGGTCAACTGCTTTCAAATATTGGTGATTGATGTCACATTTTATCTTTAGCATGTTCAAAAGGTGGTACTTAATGTGCTAATAAAAAATGAAAAGCCGAATATATGCGGCACCGGCGATTAAAGGGTTAACAAGTTTTATTAGACGACCAAATTGAAAATGAAATGAGTGTTTCTTACAGATTTGTAAAGGTTTGGTCTGAAATTATACAAATATGAGTCATTTTCAATCACTTGAACATTTTGGTTCGCGGTAGTGACACAACATCAAGCGGGCGAAAAAATCAATAAGATAACTTAACGGGCGAAGGGC
Organism: Flabesymbios commensalis; assembly: GCA_964017125.1. NCBI lineage: Eukaryota > Metazoa > Annelida > Polychaeta > Terebellida > Flabelligeridae > Flabesymbios > Flabesymbios commensalis. Next base: position 20,784,962 of record OZ024905.1, read on the forward strand.
TAATAACTCAGAACTCGGAACTCAGAACTCAGAATCATTTATTCGCCTCTTTTACAAGTACTATACAGTCTGATAGTTATACACAGATGATTAATGATGTAAAGGGCATGGAGACTTGCATTAAGATCAGTAATTTTGATCGCTATCATGCAAGCCACCAGATTTAATAAACATAACATGAACATACCAGAGTTGCATGGATCAAGCGCGCCACGTCGGCGCCAGACACGCATCGAATAAATCACACCAGGTCGTACGCCGCCCCCCGGCCGACCCACAGAAAAAAAATATCTGTAGGCTAGCCGGCGAAAACACGCACGAAGCCGGCAACACGATGCACGACCCAGCGCCAAGGTGGCGCACTCGAACCCCAGACTGCTGATATGGTATCGGAACATTTATATTTAAAAATATTATAATATGTGCAAAAAACTATATGAGACTCCACAACATCTTATATGTGGACATTTAAGTCCGCAAATGAGAGGTCGAGACAGAGCATATTCAATGATTCTGAAACTAGTTCACCCGACTCGTGACTAGGTAACCTTACATGACAAAATGTAATTATTTTGTTTTAGAATGTCATCGACTACATATATAACAATTTTCAATGGAACATTGGGGCTGGTACATTTTAATAAAATATTTACGGGTATACAATACAAAACCTGAAAAACTATGAGTATGAAATTTGTCTCGAATTTCGTTTGGTAACTGATTTATTAAATTGGGAATATTATGAGAAATACATTTGGTAGCAAATACATGATTCACTTTTATTGGAGTCAGATCATCACACCGTCTAGTGTTATATCTGGATTGCCTGGTAAAATTCAAGTTTTGAAAATAATCCGGTAAACTCTTTATCAAATATTTATAATAAAATTTCAACTGATTAGGTTTAAATATATCCTGTATTTTTAAAAGATTGAGTTTAATAAAAATTGGATCCGTATGTGCTAAATATTTACTTTGTGTTATAAATCTTACTGCTCTCTTTTGTAATTTCTCAATTCTTTCATTGTTATGTCCCCAAGTTAAAATGCCATAATGTACGTGTGGCAAGAATAGTGAGCTATACAACTGTAGCAAAACATTTATGGGAAGTACATATTTCATTTTATTGATAATTCCGAGGGTTCTTGAAAGTTTACAGGATAGTTTCTCTATATGATCGTTCCAATTTAAATTTTCATCTAATCTAAATCCTAAAAAATCTACCACTTTTGTGTTACTAATAACAGTATTTTCGATCTGTATTTCCGGAACGGATATTTTACGTTGTACTTTATGGAATATACAAAATTTTGTCTTAGAAATATTTAAAGACAATTTATTGAGTTTTAACCATGTTATAATTTTTTCTAGCTCCATATTAATTATGTTAGCAGTTTCCTTGTTATTTGTGTTTATGGGTGCAAAAATTGTTGTATCATCGGCAAATAATATAAATTTAAAAAAGTTACTTGACTTAACAATATCATTTATATAAATTAGAAACAACAGCGGTCCTAAAATTGATCCCTGGGGAACACCTGTTTTTAAATCCAAAACCTGTGAATTGGTGTCATCAAAAACTACAAATTGTTTTCTATTTGACAGGTAGCTCTCAAGCAATTTTCCTGGACCATCAGAGACGCCATAAAATTTCAACTTTTTTATCAAGATGTTGTGATCTAAAGTGTCGAACGCTTTTGAGAGGTCCAGAAAAATTCCCAGAGGCACCTGTCCCTTGTCCATCATGTTTAGTAACTTATCAACTAATTCTAATGCGGCAAATTCGGTTGAGTGACGTTTACGAAACCCATATTGACTTCCATAGAAAAGTCCATTTGTTTCAAAATAAGCATACAATTGATTAAAAATAACTCTTTCTACAATCTTAGATGTCGATGGTAGTAGTGATATGGGTCGATAGTTTGTAAATAAAGTGTCATCTCCTGATTTGAAAATCGGAACTACTTTAGCTATTTTTAGCTGATTTGGAAATATGCCAATTTTTAAACATTGGTTTATTATAACAGTTAGGGGTTTTGAAATAATATTCACTATTGATTTAATTAGTATGTTGGAAATGCTATCATAACCTGAACTGCTTTTAGAATCTAGCTGGGTGATTATTTTATTTACTTCTTTTATTTCAACTGGTTGGAATTCAAATTTAGTATTAGGTCTTGATACCAAGTAATCGCTAAAGTGTCTATGTGGAACTTCTTCAATTTTTTCTGCAAGTTTTTTGCCTATATTTGTGAAAAACGCATTAAATTTATCTGCTATATCTTTTTTATCCGAAATTTTCTTTTCTCCATGTTTAAAATAGACAGGTAATTTTGTGTTTTGCTTGTTTTTATGTAATATGTCATTAATTATTGACCATGTTTTCTTCACATTACCACTATAAATATTGAATATGTTTTGATAATGTCTTTTTTTTGCCATTCTAATGCTACGTTTTAATATTTTATTGTATGTGTTTAAATTGGTGGAGAGGATATCATATTCGATTGTATTTGGATCACTTTTTCTCATCATTTTGTATAATTCATTGCGAAATTTGATAGACTTCAATATACCATAACTAATCCAACTATTTTTCTTATGTTATCGGGAATTAAACTTTATATTTTTGCAAGGTAAAAATTTGTCTTTATTTTTTTCAATAATAGAAGACATAGTATCATAATTTATCTGAGGATCAGCTTCGGGATTTTGATCATATTGCCTAAAATGTCTGCAGATATTAGCTCGGTTTTGAATTTTTCAATGTTTTCGGGACTCTGGTTTGAAACTTTAATGTATTTTGGTTGTTTGATATAAGAATGGTTACCCTCTATGCTTATAAAATATGGTTGGTGATCTGAAAATTTATCTATTAATATACCTGATGACGCACGAGTAAGCTTTTCGGAATTTTTCCCTAAGAAATTATCAATAAGTGTGGCACTACGTCTCGATATCCTAGTGGGCAGTATTATATGTGGATGAAAACTATGAGAAAGTACAACATTAAAATAATCACTAACTATATTACGTTTTAATATGTCAAGTAAATTAATATTGAAGTTGCCTCTTATTATAACTTCAGCATTGAATGTATTTAATTTATCTAATACCTGACTAAATTGATTATTAAATGTACTATAATTATCTAGTGTATCTCTAGGGGGTCTATATATATTTCCTAGTATTATATTACTACTTGTATTTTCGCCCGAAACTTTAATAAATTGACCTTCCCAGATATCTGACTTTTCGTAAATCGGTAGATTTGAATAACTAAAACTATTATGTAAATATATCATCAGTCCACCTCGGGTACTAGACATTCTTCCTTGTGATATACATGTATAATCATCAAGTTTAAACAACGCTACATCATCATTTTGTGACAGCCAACTTTTTTGTATTATTATAGCACTAAATTGTAAGTTATCTTGTTTTAAATTTTCAATAAATAAAAATAACTCATCATATTTTGCATTAATACTAGCTATATTTGTACTTAACACTGTAAAATTTGTTTTATTTTTTTCTAAAAAAGTTTTTAAATTGGCAGTATCCATATACTGTGATTTATAATTTACTTTTATTTCGTTTTCAGTATCTTCAATTGAATCAAGTATAGTCACTAAAGAATTATCTTGGTTACCATCAAAAATATCAGTCATTAAATTATCATTTAACGAAACAGCCATTTATATTTAGTGTATAATGAGGTTTTAAGACAACCATGTCAAGAAATGTATTCCATATAGGGTTTAAAAAACTATGCATATTGCATTCAAAGTAAAGTATTGTTAATGTGTACACAGATTGAACAAGCATTGGTAATATAATACAATAAGCAATAGTCACGAGAGGGGTGAACAGCTTCTGCACAAAAATGCGTCTGCTATTTGGGACACATTGTGTCACAAGCAACAAACTAATGTACATGTCATGGCCCACAATGAGTTGACCAGGACATGTACTCGTACTGACAGCTGCTGACCACTCACATGATTCCAAATCGTTAGATTTCCAATCATGCGTGCAGGCAAGCAGATGCCAATACAACAACGTATAAACAATCCATAACATAGTGATAAGTGCTATAAATGGCATGTTCATAGGTCAAGACTGTCTTGACCCTAGAGTATTTTAGCTTAGGTGATACGTGTTTGTGAACCGGAACGATAATTACAATACAATAACATTATGATTTGTAAAGCGCATATCAGTAATATCAAGAATATATTAACCATGTATTCTTGGTAATAGAGATAATACAGAGCGAGTGTTCATGATATTTGATGTACACATTACTAAAGTCATTTCAGTTTATCGCGAACGAGTTTAAGTGCCTCACCAAGTTTATTTTTTCCTGACCACTTTGTAGGATCCGCTGCAGCATCGTCATTTAAAGCAACACCAGCTCCCCAAAAACGCTCACGAATCCCAGCAATAACAATTCGTTTGTCACCCGTGTCAAGTAATGCTTTTTTGAAGTCTTCAGATTGATCGGATTTGGCTTCGATCAGTTCACACATAATATCAAAACATTGACCACTCCACTTGTCCTCAGAAAAATCTGACACTTTACGCCCCAACACACGGCACTGATACGGATCTGCTTGGTTTCTAACTTCTACGGCCGTCGCTGAATCACCAAATAATAGAGCTTTCTGATGCTGTAGTCCCTGTTCAAGAGTTTTATAAATCGTATGATTCACTTTGAAGTTGGATTCGTGAAATGCTGAGAAAATTGAAGGTTTTCCCCACGTAATGACACAGTCTTCTTTTATCTTCACACACAATTTTGCTTGGTTTATATCTTCTGGTAGGGAGTTTAAAGTGTCAATAGTGTACAGCTATAATGTTGCATAACGAATAGAAAAAAACATGTTATGCCTATTTTTATTTTCCTGTAATTAACGATTTTGTTCTTCTCGGTATCGGTAGGCCTATATTCATTCCACCCATCCACTCTTTGTGTTTATGGGGCGCAAACAGTCAGGTTTTCCCGCAAAAAGGAAACCAACTTTGAAGTTTATCAGTTATCAGTTTAAACAGGTAGATTTGTGGGCAGGAAATACCGCCCGACTTCCCTCTTGACTTGCTGGCTACATGTATCTCAATCTAAACAAAACGAGGCTACACTGGGCCTACACTCACAGCTGGAGGCTACACTGGGCCTACACTCACAGCTCGAGGCTACACTTGGGCTACACTCACAGCTCGAGGCTACACTGGGGATACACTTATAGCTAGAAAACTTCACATCAGTTACATACCCATTGCTAGTTCTGAGAGTGGGACAACAAAGATTTTTTTTTAAAATAAGGGGTGATATCAGAAAATGTGAAATGTACACAACAGGTGTGTGGGAAGGGGGGGGGGTGTCCAAAATGGAAACTCCCACTCGGTCGCTGATTATATAATAAACATTGGAAAGGTCATACTCTTATACACCCCCCCCCCTCCAGCGTATTTTAAAAACCGCCCACTTCCATATCCCGAGACAGGGAATTAATAGGTAATATTCTGAACATGTCCAGCTTGTACTCTGAAAATCAGGAGCAGATGATCTCTCAGCAAACACGATACATTGAGCCAATATTGGTTTTTTATTGTGCCAGCGTCGTGGACAGTGGCCCAACATTAAACCAATATTGGATCACTGTGTCGTCTTTGCTAGGCTGCTTGCAGGGTGCTGTTCTGTCTATGTATAGGATAAAACCCGAGGAATTCTTAGCTGTGAAAAGGGTCGAGGCCGAAGGCCGAGGCCTTTTTCACAGCTAAGAATGTAGAACTCCGAGAGTTTTAACTGACTTAAAACACATCCGAACATAATCAGGATCCCTCATAATCAACAGCTCGGTCACACTTGACTGATTTTAATACTATATAGGCTTACCATGGTAATCGGTCTGTACTTCGTCAACAATAACTCTCCATTCCTGGCTTAGAATGTAGTGGTCGGACAAAGAAAATAATGTAGTGGTGTTTTTTAAATGCATGATGTACTATATGCACGGGATCAGAGAAGAGTAGGGAATATATATAGTCTCGACTTCATGCTTTCGCGTGTTGCGATTGCCACTAATTTTAAAAAGGTATACATTTGACCCCATATACCTTTAAATACTCATCATTTCACTGAATGTGAGAATGTGGCTGTCTGGCTAACATCACCAGAGCTGGACAGACAGGTTCAGAGAGACTCATTTGAACCCGCATTTATCTCAATCAACTTAATCAACTATATCAGTGCTGGTTGAGCCGTGTACCTTGCAGAAATAATCTATATAGAATTGCAGCAGCAGATAAATATTATGGACAACAGTGGGGAACAAAAACTAATATTTTCTCTAATGGCTAAATATCATCATTGGTATGAGAGATCCGCATTATGGTCGGATGTGTTTTAAGTCAGTTAAAACCCCCGGAGCTCTACATTCTTAGCTGTGAAAAAGGCCTCGTCCTTCGGCCTCGTCCCTTTCCACAGCTAAGAATGTAGAGCTCCTCGGGCTTTATCCTATATTGAAACCATATGGTATACTAAGGTCAAAAGTGTGTGCAATTTGCCTATGACGCCCCCCCCCCCTGTCCCTTCCCCAGAAGAACTAGGCTTCATGAGCGTTATCATTCTGCTCAGGGACTGCTACTGAGTGAGAATCAACCAGTTAACACGTGATCTGTAAGAACGAAAAATGTCCAATATGCCCGATTTTAAAAATGGATGCCATGAAAAGTAGCGTAATATCGATATATAATATTCTGACTGTTAATCTACTTAAAAAAGATGATTTTAGTGGCTAATCACACATTTTCATACCCAGAGAATGGGTTAAAGCTTGCCAGGTTATAACATTTTTGAATAAAATCCAAGATTGCCATTAACACGTCAACTTCCATTTTATGGCAACCATCAAAATTACTGCTGATTTTTTATTTATTTATAACATCTTGGTTAGTAATCTACTCAAAAGGATGATCTTAATTGCTAATCATAAATTTTCATAATCAAAGAATCGGTTAGAATTATTTATTACAGTAGGACCTACCTTGAAGCTGCATCTTCAACTCATTAAAAATAACCTGGATTTGCTAAATTCAAGTACCAACGAATATCAGAGTTCCAATATTCAAAATATATTTTATTTTTAACATTGGTTACAAAAGTGGTAATAAACGCACATGAGGGACTATAATATGGTGTTCTTGGCGTACACAGAGAAAACGTATAAATAGGGCCTAGCAGGAACTTAAAATTAACTCAATATTCGTGATGACAGCTGCTGTAATGTGAAAGCTATAAGCGGGTGACACACAGCTTTGTGACTTCCTTGTCTGGCTTCCCTGTTTTTCTGGCTACCGGGAAGTCATAGGGATCGCCACCATCCCGACAAACAACACCCGTTCACCCTGTGTTTGCTTAACCATTAAACCTCTAAATTAAATAATTCTCATTTTTACGCACTTGAAGTTGTGTCTCGCTACCGCGATCCACAATTTCAAGTGGGTGAAAATTACCCATATGGTTTAATTAGAAACCAAGCATATGCAAATTTTGATATTTAAACGCTCATTTCGTTCCCAATAACTGCGATGTGAACGGCTAATAAAACAAGTTAACCCTTTGAACCCTCACGATGCATCAAAGCAATATTTTGCATCCCTGAAGAGTGAAATAAATTCCCAAAACCTGGGGGTTTTAGAATTTTTTTTTGCATGAAACTGTTTAATATTAAAAATATATTTTTTCCATTTGTCACCCACTTTAAGTCATCTTCATCCACTACAGGTCGAGAATTGCGACAGCAATTCTCGGCTTGTAGAGAATGGAAATGACAATAGTAAATTCAGGGTTGAAAGGGTTAAGAACGACCATCGTCGCTATTAGCGTTATAAGGGTGCTTAGCCATCATCTGCGACGCTGGACCAACATTGAAACAACAAAGGGTCAACGTCGGATGTTAGACACCATGTGACAGGGATTGCCACCAGGGAATGATATCATCCCCACGGTAGCCGTGGTCGAGCCGTGGACTTCAGTATTTGTTTTACCGGGGAAAATCAGCGTTTTTCAACATGGAGGTGACTCAGAGCGATCTCGATCCCAAGGTCCGAAAAATGTCCATAACTTTGCAATGACTGAGCGAGAAATGAGCTGAGCATGCGATCATGTAGCTGAAATGTTACTGATTCTAATAAACCTATTGATTAATCGAGGCCAAACCTTAGATATGATCGTCCAAAGAAAAATCCCACGTTTTCGTATGGGTGCAATCTGTAGCTGAAACCTTCAGTTGGGGCTACCCCACGGATTTTAATGATTGTTCATGTAATATAACCAAAGATTATTAACCCTTTCAAGCCTGAGTTTACCATTGCCATCTTCATCCACTACAAGCCTCGAATTGCTGCCGCAATTCTCGACTTGTAGTGGTTGAAAATGACTTGAAGTGGGTGAAAAATTGAAGAAAATTGATATGTATTGGTAGACCGGTTTTATGGAAATTCTCATTCTAAAACCACTAGTTGTAGGAAAATTAAGTCTATTTTTAGGGATGTAAACTGATGCAGCGTGAGGGCCCAAAGGGTTAATATTCAGTAATATAACACTCATCCTGTATGACTTCCTGCACTATCTATACCTTGGAGCAGTGCTAATATGTAAACAGCAGACGTTGAAGCAATGCTGGTATAATGCTTGGCCAGCGTCGCAGACGGGGAATCAACATTGAACCGGAATTTGGTCAACGTTATGTATTTGCTGTGTAATAATCACCCACATATATATCCGCAATATTGATATTTAACCTCAGAGTTGAATCAATGTTGTTTTAATGATTGGCAAGCGTCGTAGAAGGTGGACCAACATTAAAACAACATTAGTTCAATTCCCCCATTTTAACTAAAATGTCGCTCAAAGACGTTTTTCGAAAGCAGACGTCTATTTTTCCTCCTGTGATTAAAAAAAAAAGGTCCAATATGTTTCAAAAATGAGATGGATTTTTGTTCTGATTTAGCTTGGTCTACGTATTTTTATAAGTAGACTAAGTGTTCCGAGCTGGAAAATCAACATTTCAATTTTTCTAGAAAAATCGAATATCCGGCATTTTGATTTGGAATAGCCGCTCCACAATAACTTTTTATACTTTATATAGTACCTCTGCTTCCATGTATCACATTGGCAGCAGTATATAGAGTGGGAGTGTGCTGAACATTAAATTTACTTTTTAAGCACAACAGCTGGTGATATGTATTTTTTTTAATGTGCGAGTGGGGCGGCGGGAATCCTTGCCAAGAGAAGATTAGCTCCGACTGCAGCCTTCCTCTTTTCGCCTTTTGTATAAATACAAAAATAGAGCGACTGGTGCTTAAAATGTTAACATTGAGTAAATAGTGTTATGATTGAGATAACACTTAACCCTTTAACCGCCAAATTATTCAATTTGAATTTTCACTCACTCGAAGTTGTGTCTCGCTGACGCGATCCACAACTTCAAATGAATGAAAATTATTCAGATTTGACAAAACGGAGGTCAACTCTTTTCAAATCTTGCTGGTTGATGTCACATTTTATCTTAAACATATTTAAAATGTGATACTTGATGTGCTAATAAAAATTGTAAACCCGAATATATGTGGCACCGGCGGTTAAAGGGTTAAGTCCATAACCGAGCGGTATAGCTCAAGTCTATAGATAAAAGAGAGTTATTGAGTGAGGTGACTGGGAATTTGGGAACTCTTTATAACTATTAACGTTCGGGGTCCACAACTCAAAACATGGTAGACTGATGACCACACTTTATTTTTCATTGCTATATTCACATTCACATCCACAACTCATAATTCATACTTCATGTCTCTAAATCTGACTCTCCGACTATTTCAATCTATCTCAATCTATTTGGTACTCTAGCTCTGTCTATATCTCTCTGGTACTGACTATCTATCTCATTCTGACTCTCCATCTCGCGCCAGCAGAGGAGGGCGCAGCGCGAGGGCTGACGCGAGATTATGTACTAGTATAGGTATAAACCTAATAGTGCCTCTCTCTTTTCATCTGGTCAATCATCTCGCGCCAAACACACGGTACTCTTTTCACACTCCCAAACGCATCCTGTTTGTCGGGGAAATCCAGTGTTTTTTTCACACGGGGTTCACATTGATATGGTCATAGCTAGGGTCATTTAACAAGACGGCACTATTTATATTATGTAGTTATTTTATCTCTTGTACTCAGTCTTTAATTGTGGAGAGCCTCCGTGACCGAGAGGCAGTGTGCTCGGCCTCAGACCTCCAGGGTTTGAATTTCGAATCCTGTGTCTGGAGGGCAGTGTCATCTCACTCTTCTCATCATTCTCAGGATGTTCTCCTGGGCCAAGTTAGCCTGTAAAAATGGCCTAAAGCCCGATTCATTTCATTTTTAAATCTGGGTTTGGCACGAGAAACATATATTTTATATAGTATGTATATTCAAATTACCTTTTACACTTTAACTTGAATTCACGTGTATATGAAATTTTATCCATTATGTCAAACATAGTAAGGGTGCTGGTCACCTGTATTTGACATCCTTATGTATACAATTGTATTTACAATTTCATATTTGTACACTAATTTTTAAATATATGTGTGGATATGAAGCTTAATAAATAATAATATATATATGTACATACATAGCTTTTGGCCTTACTTTGACAGACATATCGTCGCCTCGGAGCTAAAGGATCCTATCTGCCACTCTGACGAGTGTCAGATAGGATCCTTTAGCTCCGAGGCGACGATATACTGTGTCTACTTCATAATGACTTAAAGGGTTTAACAAACACTACTTGGCGAGGTGGCATCCGCCCCCACGGGAGATAAGCTATAATGCTGGCACAATGCTGGGCTAACTAGGAGTCACATTTCAGACGTTGGCCGATTATTGGGTTAACACTTATCATACAACGCTTACAATATTATTATCTTATTTTTCGACTGATATCTAACAGCACCGGGTGACCTGAAAATATAAATTATTTCTTCACATTTAAATGTCGATGTAACAAGGCTGACTATTTATTACAGGTGATAAACGTACCCAATGACGATATTTTGACGTGTTAAATTACCAATCATAATCCCTGTGATTACAATTCGGTAGAACAAAACTTTTTGGATTCAGCGAGAGGAAATGTTATGTTCAATGATTATACAAAAGGTATTCTTTTTGTCGTAAATATTTAAGCATAATCTGATAATGCATACAAAAGTCCTAATAATGAACAGTGTTGCTTTTTTGCTTTTTGGCGTTAGACATTTCTGAATATTGAAACATGGGAAATGTCATGGAAAATAATAAATGTTGATGAGTTTTCTCAGAAAAAATGTCACAGGGGGTATTATGTTATGCTGAAATTAATTAATTAGTTCATTCATTTATTAATTCATTCATTCATGCGAAATTCATTCATTCATTCATTTATTCATTCATTTAATCATTCATTCGATAAAAAGGATTATATTTTATGAAGGCCTTTTTATCTTTTATTTGAGTTTCCAGTTGAAAACATGCAAAAAAATGTATTAACAAGTTCTTAACTTTGGTTTCGCCTACCTTTTCCACGAATAAAACCACATATCGGGATAAGATTCCGTAGTTTAATTATTGATTCATGTAAAACAATATCAATTACCTCTACATTGGATGAATAATGTAGAGTCACAACACACGTGGAAACACTTGATTGTAATGCCATGTGTTGCGCACGTGCATTTAGATTTTAGAACTTGAATATGTTGTTCACAATACTTGAACATTTTGCTGTGATTTTATTTTGGAAGCACAGTTAAAGTTTCATCCTATATTTTTTCTAGTGTGATGGCTTGAATTCTACAAGTTTTAAAACTTAAAAGTATTATTTATTGATGCCCTTCAGTTTATAATTTGAGTTTCTATAACCTGGCTATGGGGCTCTTACAGGGTGGGGCGCACAATCTAGTATTTAGTAACGGAAATCCGATAAGAGGGGAAGACGACCTTGTAGTGTTTATAGACATTACGGTAGCCATAATTAAATCAGCTATTATGTTACTGTAAATTGTTATATTCATGGTCTATTTAATGTACTCATTTAATGCATTTATCGCTCACCGATGAAACAGTTATAGCAGGAAAATAATGGGGTAAAGAAGAGAGTTAATGATTAACACATAAAACAACTTACTTGATGGCTGGTGTTATAATTTAAGTGTAAAGTATTATCATCATTAGATGGATTTACAAAAAAAAACAATAAACATATATTAAGAAATGTACAGGGCCCTATTCTTATCTAAATAATAACAAAATAACAGGCTATAATTGGCTGATTCTGTCATATAATGTGTTTGAAACTGCCAACGGCAATTGGGCATTCATTGAGTATTGTAATGGTGATTACATGTACGTTCAGTAGCCCCTTTCCAGTAAACACAAAACATTTGTATAACATTTATACAATGTTGGACCAACGTCGAAGACGTTGGGCCGCCGTTGTATAATAGGTTTATGTCTACTGGGTAATTCTTTGACTAGACCAGAGTGTTGTAATGCATCAATATAATATAAAATCTCATGATTTTATGCTTCCTATCGTATTGATTCTGCTCAGTAAGATTGTGGGTAAGCAAATTTTAATCGGTTACACTATGTAAAAAAATAAGCAATACCATGTTCATTGAAATGATTGAAATTATTTACCAAAATTATGTATTTCTCATTCTGGAAACGTTTATTTGGTTAATTGTAAAAAAAATACTTGCCACACCTACTCCTACCCTAATCATACAATATCCTAAATCAATGTCACACATTTGTTGTCCGAATTAGGCCATCGTCAAATTCGCTCATAAATAATGTAGATGTGTGTATTAGGACGTCCATGCGGACACGCGTGTACATATGCATATTGCATACTGGTATAATGGGTATGAAAATATGTTTTTCTGTCAGACAACTATATTGTGTGGGGCATTGTGTTTTACCAGTTCATTTTAATGTTCAGGATAATTTTTGACCACTGTATTTAGACAAATGAGCGTTTTTTTTTATCTGCGCCCAGTATTTAAAAAGTTTTGATGAACTCATGCCGAGCGAGGATAGTACATTTTATATTCAGAAATTCAAAAAGTCCTCGTCCTTGACACTACAGCGTTAGCTGACCTTGACACTCAGTGAACACATCTGACAGATGACACTGTCCGTGACACATCTGACAGTCACATGATCTTATCTCTTTTTCACGCCTCCTTGTTAGTCGTCGGAAGAGCAGCATGGTGTCACCTGACCCCCCCCCCCCCACGTGGACATGCGCACGCACACCTGACATCTGACCGCATCGCAGGGCGGTATCTACTTGTGTCCTGCCTGCTTGACCGTTTCCTCTTAAGACATGTGTGACTGTAGCCCTTTCGGTGTTAAATTTAATGTTTTTTTTGTGAATTGGAAGCTGGTATTGCTGAAACAATTTTCAGTTTACGACACACATGTTATTAAAATAGTTGAATTTGGCAGGATTGACTATAATTCATAACGTTTTTATCATTTCAAACTTGCTGTGACCTTTTTTGTATATGCAGGCCTACTACTGTGACATATCTGTTTCAAGTGAAGGAACACAATCAATTGAAATAATTTTTACACAAAAGAAAGACCTTAATAAATGGTACACGCCGAGCTTAAAGCAGTTGGATTCTTTTGCTTTACTGAACCATAATCCCTGTACAATAAGATGGTCGACTTACGAATTTCACCATACAAATGCGTGTAATACATTGTGCAGTGCTGTCCCCTTTTAACGGTAGTTGGAACTATGTTTTGGCAAGTGTATCATCATATAAAACAAGTGATAATTTCACCACTTTAGCCGCTAAATAAAAATATATTATTTTTCTAGGTTTGACAGTTATGACAATATCTCTGCAATATTTATTTTTGGAACGAAAATGACTGCTAATATAGCAGAAAAGTCATGTTATATTATCATACAATTTTAGAGATTAAAATGTCTACATTTAAATAACAGAAAAGCTGTGTACAGAAAGTACACAAATATGTGGGCACAGAACGGGAGGGGAGTGACGATATGTCGTCAAGTATAGTAAACACAAAGGAGATCGAGGCAAAATATTGGTAACAACCATAACTTGGCAGACGTGTCTTTTAATTCAAACTTTTATTGTTTAAACAAATATATTTAGAACACAAAAGCAATATTATAAATTTATAATATGTAAGCCTTCTCTATCGGACCACTGCCATCAATGTCACTGAGGACTGGAGCGTTAGCAGTATATTGATATCTTGAAAACAAGACACATTCATTTTTATGACACAATTTATTTATAGTTGAATTTTAATAATTTTCTATTACTCTATTACTGCCGTTACTGGTAATAAGGTGTTCACTGTTTTCCCGCAGTACATGGTGTAGCCGAATGGGGACATAAATATGTAAAATTAACGTGAAACATTCACAACTTGCACATGATTTAGTGTCTTTGATGAACGTAACAATTTGATCTCTGTTGTGACTCCTAGGTAGATTGTGTTCAGGTATATTTCCGAAAATTCGTTCATTTTAACCTATTAATTGTAATAAGTTTTGACGTGGAACAAACGCCACACACCTTGAATAATCAAATATTGTTTCTTAGACAGAAATGTATGCAATTTATTAATGGCATTAAAATTACTTTGCCTGCAGATCGAGACACTTTGCGACAAAGATATCCACTGATATATATATACAAGAATATTCTCCTCAATGGTAATATCCATTTGTGCCGTGAATGATTTCAGCATTGAATAAGCTAATTCTGTTACAGAATCGCTCAGATCAGGTGAATCAGCAGTAACAGTAACATGCTTTAAAATATTTCTGTTCAGGTATATTCCAAATGATAAACATGACAAATGATCCGTGTCATTAGACTATGATCTGATGATATATAGTAATATTATGTTTTCCTTTGCCCGTATCTACCCTTGCACACATCGTCACCTGCCAGCAAATACGAGAAGATGAACCAATGATGGTGTAATGCTGGACCAGCATTACAAACCTTGGACCAGCCTTACATTATAATTGAGTCGACGTCTCGTGTTAGCTGGGCGTCACCTGTTGTTTAATATGCATACTTGTTTATACCGGCGCATCAACCCCTGAGGTACCAAAGGGAAGAAGACAATTAAAAAGTATTGATAACTAACCAACAAATTATTGGATAAAAATAGAAGTAAACCTCAGTCAATACCTATTTTTCTGATTTTTATGATGTAAAATATGTATTGTTTTTAATAGGATCAATGTCATAATTCCTTGTCGTAATATGGTAAAAACATACTTGATAGATGGTAAAAGCATTAGTTCCAACTCCCAATACCGGGGGACAGCACTGAGAGCGATCTCACTTTTTTGGGAGAGTTGACTATCTTATTGTACAGGGTCTTTGGGAGCATTCTGACAAATAGTAAACTTTTTCCCAACATTTAGCCGAAAAAAGACTGCTTTAAACCATCCTACAAACGTAAACATAATGAGTTTAGAGTGATGCTGGCGTCGGCTCATTAGACATCTGGTTTGTATACATGCCATATGTTCCAATGGCCGATCCAAAGGGGGCCCCCTCTTTTTCAAAACTAAATTTCCTCAACATTGATCAGGATTGCAAATATACAGATATTTGACATGTAAAATTTACTGGGTTAGTACCTTAAGTTGAGGCACTACCCTAGTAAATTTAGGTGTCAAGCCCCCGTATATTAGCTAAGAATCATTGTTTAACAACAATGTCAATGTCAAAATTGTATTTTATTTTTTCAATTCGACCCCTACATTTCAAAAATTCTGGATCCGCCCCCGTGTCCTACAGGAATCAATCAATTGTATAAATAAAACACAATACAACTAGACTGACTAATTACAACACACCGGAAGACACATCACTGATAACAACTGCGCATGTCCCCCGGGGTCAATCTAACAGAGCGTCAGATGGCGGTCTCTCCAGGGTCGAGCCCTCTAACCACTGGACGCGGAGTATTTTGCGGGGTCATAACTTCAGCGACGAAAATTGAACTGGTCATCAGTGTAATGTGGAATATTTTCACTTTGGTCATGCTTAGATATAATGATACAGAGGCTCAATAGAATTATACTACAAGCCGCGAATTGCTGTCGCAAATCTCGACTTCTAGTGGATGAAGATGATTTGATGTGGGTGAAAAAGTAAAGAAAATTGTCATGTATTGGTAAAAGAGTTTCATAGAAATATTAATTCTAAAACCCTTAGTTGTCGGAAAATAAAGTATGTTTACAGTGATGTAAAATGACGCTTTAATGCATCGCGAGGGCTTAAAGGGGGAATAGAATGATGTTATGAACCATATCAGACAAATTCTATAGAAACGAAAAAAAAAAATGTTGTAAACTTCAGATTATTTCGCTCGCACTCGGTGTCATTACTTAAGAGACTAACTAGCTCACCATTCAGTTTTAGTTATGGCTGTTAAAAATTCTAAACTTGCATGGTGCATTAATCAGTATACAGTGAGTATTTTTTTATTGTTAAAATATCATCAGACTACAAATTTTCAAAAATAAAATTGTATGACTATTGGTACACCTGGGGAGATATGAATTTGACTGAACCTAGATGGAGGACTAATTAATATACAAATATCATATACATATAATGAAATTAGTTCTATTCAATAACCTGATAACTGATGTATACTTTAACTGAATATGCTAATGACCTAAATATGAGATGACAGATGTGGCCTATATCATCGACGTGTATGTTGGTTATTGAGTGTGTGAACACGAAGGAAACTATCAGGGGGAGGGGCTTATTATCGTATACGTTGCGATATATGGTAGGCTTCGGATTGGTCGAGATGGCCATCTCGACCAATCCGAAGCCTTATACGACAATGCGGACCAAGTAACACGATCCGCATCAGACAGCACTGGTTTGACATGTTGATGGGTAAATTTTTAATTCCGTAAACCAAGCTGACCCTGTCTAGCACCTGATATACCAACTGCATGATTAACTTTCTCCTTCTCCTCATAAAAAAATAATGTTTTTTTTGCATGCATTCAAAATGCGTGCATGCATCATTTTTGTACTGAGGCTGTGTTCGTAAACAAAATGAAAAGAGGTGAATGGGTTTCTTTGTGCACATATAGGCTAAACTGGGCCAGGAGAATCTCTTGAGGATGGTGAGATGATTGAGAAGACACTGCCCTCTAGACACCTGATTCGAAATTCGAGCTCTGACGGTCGGGCACGCTCTCTTGGTCACAGAGGCTCACCACATTATTGAATCTTTTCGAGTGAGCGGAGACAAAACGTTTTCTTTCTGTGAAACTTGAAAGGCAAAGTGGGGTTCGAACCCGCCACCTCCGACGTCCCAGCAGGCAGCTTTAACCACTGCTCCAGGGCTCGAGTCCTAAACAGTCTGCTCAGTGACCTGGTCACCAGATGACCTGATCACCACATCATCTGATCACCCGATCACCCTATGACCTAATCACCTGATCACCTGACGACGTCCGTGATCTTGTACACATGTTGGACCAGCGTCGCAGACGTTGGGCTGACGTCTACATAATGTTATACAAATGGTTTGTGTTTGGTGGGCCTGGGTCATCTAGGCACTCATAGTGAATCGAGCATGTCTGAACAATCTGTTTTATTAACAAATGATCAACTCGATAACACATTCAATATTTGCTTAATTTTTACCATTGATTAAGGGACATACGCTACTAAGAATTCATATATTGAACAATTTTGTTAAACCATATATTATAATAAACTTTAAAAGAAAATTCATGTTGTATAATTAACAATAACTTTTCATCAACATTGTTTTCTGATTATTCTGTGTTAATGTTGCAATAAATCAAGCCAGTTTAAATGCATGGTGTTTATTCACAAACGGCAGTGGCGGATCCAGTAGTTGAAAGATGAAGGGGGGGGGGGGTTGCTTGGGCTTTTGTAGAATTTATACACACTACAGCTGGCACAGTCATCCTCTTCTACAGTGTCCGAAGACTTCAAATGTTGCATTCTAAACCGAAAAATGGATGCTCTTTGTTTTTTGGGACATTCAGGAGAGGAGGGGGGGGGGGGGGGGATGGGCACTGGATCTGCCCCAGGTTTTCCTGTATAATTGCTGATAATATTGGTTAATAATTAACATATAGTTAACATTATTGAGATGTGCCACAAAATGGCACAAATCATTTTTAGGATTTTGCACTCGTGACATTCTGCAACAGACAAACAAATAAACATCAACAAATACAAATGGTGAACACAAAACAATCATTCTGTCCAATATAGACAAGCCGGCAAACTACCATAGCCGAGGGGGGTTATTGAAATGTCGCTTCCTGAGAAAACTACGACAGCCCACAGGGAAGAGCAGTAAAATAAGTGTTTCCCTTTAGGCGGCACGACACTGATCATTATATTGTTTCTCGTGGGAAACACAGCAAATTATGTATATAGCCGTAAAAAATCAAATATATCACAACAGAAAATGCGTTAGGGCTGCAGGATTTTTGTGCAAATGAACCTTTGTGTTGCTAGAACCACATAAATCAAGTTTCAATTCGAAAGAAATGCCACCGCAATTAATGAAATGTGTTGTGAAATAATTAGAATATAATGCATTTCATATAGCGCCATACATATAATTATTTCGACTGTTCGCAGGCGATCTAAACAGTTATAGAAGTAAAAAAAAGAAACAGTAGTTTCAATGCAAATAAATGCCGCTAAGATGGTAGATACTCAGTCTATCAGATAATATTTTTTCGATTCACAATCGTACACAAAGTTGTGGGCGATATTATGGGATTTTTGTCAAAATGCAACATTTTAAACAGTCATCTGTGTAAAATGTCGGTATATCTAGGAGTTGACGATGTCAAAGAATGCCTGATTAGTTTTTAATGTAAAAAAATATTTATCTATCACAATTAGAATGTATAATACCCACCTACGATAGATTTAAAAGATATTTAAATGGAGTTAAGCATATGGAATTCTTGGTTGCCGAGAAGAAAAATAAGGTGGATGTTTGGTTTGAAATGTGGAGTGATGTATGAGTCGGAGATTTTGTTTCACATTCATTGTTATTGTTACCCGTTTATGAATTGTCATATGGAAATGCAAGGTTGTATATTTTGTGCTAAACCCGGTGTTGGCCTGCTGTTGGCTCACCGCCATCATCCGGTCAGCACTGGCTACCCGGCCAACGCCATGCATCGAGGCGTTGTTGTTCCGGCAAGCGCGACACATTGGGCCGGTGTTGGGTTATTGTTGGGCCGTCGTCTGCGACGCTGGCCTAGCATTGGAACAGCATTGGTTCAGTGTGTCGTGTTGGCCGAGGTGTTGATGTTGGGCCACAATGCAGCTACGACGCTCGCCCAGCACTGGGTCGACGGTGGTTTGATCGTGTTTGCATCGAGTTCGTTTGGGTGGAGGCCTATATCCCAGCGGACGCAATGCGTTTGGGCGGCTTTGGTTTGGCGTTGGGCCAGCGTCGTAGACGTTGGGCCAGCGTTGAGCTGACGTTGATTCGACGTATTGTGTCTGCTGAGTAGCTTAAATATTATACTGCCGGCGGGCACGCGACAAATGGGCCGGTGTTGCTTCGAGGTTGAGCCGCCGACGATTGTGGGGGATCGGCCTCGGATCAACATTGGCTCAGAGTCTCGTGTGCGCAGACGTTTCTGTTGTTTCCTGTGGCTTTTTAATCATGTTAATATATATACGTAATCAGCATGTACATCGATACCATCATCATGTACTGTATCTGTGTCATGGTTTTCATGGAAATAAAAAAATGTTAAAAAAAATAAATAAAAATAAAATAAACATAAACATAGACAACAAAAACTAGTTCAGGTTAGACGGCTCGTGCTGGTCGGAATGGTAGGCCGTGGGGGATCCTTGCAAAATCACCTTTTAGAATATTATTTTTTTAAAAGCACTGTATTTTTTCCGTTTATCAGCATTGTGGGAGGGCATATATAATAAAATTGGCCCCCTTTCAGCAATGGATCCACCCAGGTCTGTGCTCCCAGCAAACACGAGACATTCACCCAATGCTGTGTCAATGCTGGCCCAGCGTCTTCGACGCTGGGCCAACATTGACACAGCATAGGGTGAATTCCCTGTGTTCCCTGTGATAGGGCGTGGACGTGAGAAAGCTAGACCAATGATACTTGTTTGTTTACAATCAATGTCTATTTGTCTAATGGAGGACCACATACATAGACATATCCCAGAAAACACCACACGTTCCTCCAATGCTGGTTTGATGTTAGGCCAGGCCCAACATCAAACAAGCATTGGAGGAACGTCTCTTGTTTGTTGGCGTCACATAACTCTGGTGACATCTGGTCAGGATAGTTTCACCTGGGAAAAAACGGACAGATTCTCAGCCACGTCAAGAAATCGAAATTTGCGCGAACATTTCGCTATTGTATCTCGGATTTGGTGTGGGAAACATAATGATAGACCCCTAAGTTCTTATATTGGCAATGCCTTCTACTTGTTTAGTAGTAATCATTTATCTGTTTATATTATCAGAATATCCAGTGTATTATTATGGGCATGCCATTTAACATGCTCCTATTTCTGTATTTGATACCTTGGAAATTGTCGTGTGATTTTCGCAAATTAACCATCTTGTAGGCTATATCTACACGTACATATATTCTATCATTGTATGACAAATAAACCTGTAGAGAATAAGAAAATTTAAACACGATACACTGACCCAAAGTTATTTTTTTTGTTGACCCAGCGTCGAAGACGGTTGGCCAGCAATAATACTTCATAATAAAAACGGCTTCACGGTCTTATTTATTGTGGTATTATATAGTATTCTATTATAGATTGTATTATAATATTCACTGTGTGTTATTCTGATAAAATGCACAGAAGATCGCGATTTAGATTTTGTGCTTATATTATTAATAATCCTACAGAAAAATATAGTTATTTTATCATTGGCCTACTTATTTGTGCAATAGTATTTTTAATCAATTTCAAGCTAGAAGGGCAACTGTAAATAAAGGTAATATTTATATTTTTGATAACTAGGAGTACATGTTTTCAGTTGAAGCTGGTAATGTCATTTTTTATTGCCTTGCCACAAGTAATTTGTGTAATTTTAGTGATTTTTTTTGAACTGACCTAAATCGTGGCCTATGTATACGGTTCTAGCAGAACAAGGGTTAAATTCCACTGAGTCATGGAGTGATGCAATGTACGTACGTATAGTAGGCCTATATTGCATACAAGACAGTACAGTCTATATAATAAGAGGCTGTCTATTGATTATGATATTATCATTCTGCTGGTTCCTAAAGGAGGCTATAATTATGAGTGATAATTTAACCCTTTAACCGCCGGTCCAGATTATAGTCGTTTTTTTTAATTGTATCAGCAAATAAAATACCAGCTTTTGGACGACACGGCGAAGTTGCGGATCGCGTCAGCGAAACACAACTTCAAGTCAGTAAAAATTCAAATTAAGTAATTTGGTGGTAAAGGGTTAATGTTTAGGAATTTATAATATTGTAACGTTAAAATATAAAGACATGAAGTGGATTTTCCAGTCTTTTCATCAGCGCCCGTATTCTCGTACAGGTTACGATATATCGTAGACTTCGGATTGGTCGAGATGGCCATCTCGACCAATCCGAAGCCTACGATATATCGTAACCTGTACGAGAATATGGGCCCTGAGCAGTTGTCTCTTACACCTTTATCGATTGGTTGTCAACTAATTGACCAGTTCACTACAATTACCATTATCCTGGTAGCTAAATTATCTTAGATTGTATAGCTTAATGCATCCATTTATGATAATCTAATGATACGGGTAGAGTTCTAAATTGAGTATGCATTCTTTTTTAGTCGCCTGTTTATCATGTTTATAGTGTTTGTCATGTTAGTCTCTCTACTTCAAATGCACTTAGTGCGGTCTTAAAAATTTAAGTCTTAAAGCAGCCCCTTGGGATGACATCAATTTTCGTTTTAACTTCCGCACTGAAGTAGTGTATCTCACGGATCATGTTTTTATTTTTTCAGAATTTTCAAATTTTTATAAATATTTTTAATCAACATTTCTATGAAACCAGAAGTAACCCAAACAAACTATTTGTATACCTTAAGGACGATTGAATGTTTTCACAGCATTGGGCCACATGCTGATGGCATCGGCCCAGCGTTGGGTGGACAATCAGTGCTGCAGGTGTGTCCTCCCGTGTCCTGACTATGAGACACCAATTATCGGCGACTGCTCTGATCTTACAGTCTGATACGTGGGAATATGTGATGTAAAGTGCTTAATATTGCTGACTTGTTTTGTTTACATGGCAATATACGACCTGGAAATACAACTATTTCGCTCTTTTTCCGTGCTTTAAAATTTTTTTTTTGTCTCTTCCGTATTTTTAGCTAAGATCAGTAGGCTATATAGCTTCATATAAATTACATTTTCAAAATTTACAACATTGAAAATGTCTCATCCCAAGGGGTCCCTTTAAAATATGTGTGGTTTAGATATGCTCATTGGCCACAGGTTCGTTGTGGTGCAATGAATTAGGCATGATATTGTCTTTTCATCGCGGGGACCGACTTTAGACGTCAGAATCTCACGTCGATCTACGTGTATATATAATAGACGTCAGATTCTGACGTCTGAAGTCGACCTCCGCACTGGTAGGGTAAGCCATTTATAACGCCCGTAGACCAATAATATGAGGATTAAACTGAAGCGGAAATAGCTAACTAAGACATTTATGATGATTTAAAATTAAAAAAAATATATATAATTGCTCGGCAACTGGACACAGCACTGGACCAGCGTTGTGCGAAAAATGTTAAAATGGAGTTTTATAATAATTTGGTTGGGTCTAGTTCCGTTTAGCATTGGACTCGACGGCAATGCTTTACATGGATTGTTTCTTTGTGTAAACCCCAGCGTTTTGTGCACACACATGCACCGACACATCCCTGTCCGCCGTCAGTGGGTGGAATAATTTCAAGTCTGATTCAGCCTCACAGTCACAATGGACAGGGCGATAATAGAGGCTGATAAGTACATCCAGGGTCCACATACCTGTGGTACTGTCAGCCAGATCAGGAAGGCCAACACAAGCTGTATTTCCGATTTAACACTTTTATTTATCTAACATAATTTTGCGTTTATATTACGGTTTTAGAATTGCAAATAGGACATATTTGTCACCCAATTCAATTTATCTTCGTCCACTACAAGTCAATAATAATAATTATTGTAACATCAATCGTGGCTTGTAGTGGACAAAGAGTTCAATTGCAAATTCAGATTTGACATGTTTCAAAATTATCTTTTAATGACAGGGTTAAATGTTATCTTAAATGCGTTCAAGTATACTTGCTTTCAAGGCGCATTTTGTCGGGATGTTATAATCAATAAATTGCCTCTTCATCTTGATATATTTTTAATATACGCGACATATTTCCATCTCGATTAATCAATTTATATCTGTGTGTGTTTGTGCCTAGAAGCACAAGGGATAGTAATACAAAAAAATATATAATTGTCAAATATTTTTTTTTCTGGGAAGCAAGAAATATAGAGATTTGGCATGTTGTCCTGAGTAAGTGAGCCAAGCTTCCCAGACCAGACGAGACTGGCAGACAGTATTGTGGAATGTGGCACACTAACAAAGGTTACTGACCTCCTCCTTCAGATACACATCACTCCCGACCCCCACACATCTATTACTCCCCTCTTCACAGCTATTACCACTCAACTGATACAGGCAGATTCGTGGTAGACCTAGAAGGCCTAAGTCATGAATGGAGCGAGTCGCTCCATTCATGACTTAGGCCTTCCAGGTCTAGATTCATGGTAGTACTCGTTTTGCGGTGTAAGTGCTGGGTCGTTATCAGTATAAATAAAATAATGCATCAACACAAACGCTGCTAAAGCGAACTATCAATATTTCATTAATACATCAGAAATGGTCTTATCAAACACGCGGTATATGATGTCGGGTCGCAGTCGCAGACACTGGACTAACATCACAATCATCATGTTTATTGGGGTATCACTATAACAGTATGAATACTAGTATAATAAATATAAACGTTTTAATTAAAACTATCAAACATTTCAGTGACCCAGCTAAGTAGCAACATACAAAAACGTGAAATGAAAACTAAATAGAATAATAACATGTGGGACTCCGACAGTAACATGAAGCCAGGGTTTACCGTATGATAAAAATGATCGTTTACAATCGCTTTATACTATACTATTTTTCATCCAGGGCATTGTGGTAAGTTGCGCAGAAGGAAAATTGGCTTCAACCTATTATAAACAGCCGGCGCTTGTTCCGTATATGACAGACACGACCATATCCCCGTGCTTAATTAATTAAATGATGGAAATGAATATTTAATAAATTTGTTAAATGACTTAATAAATATACACATACCTAAATAATTAATTATCTCCACCAGGAAAGTTATGTTTTGTGTTTTGTTGGTTTCTCTGTTTGTCTGTCTGTCCGTCTGATCACTGAAAAAATAATGAACAGATTTGCATGAAATTTTCACCAGATTCTGAGGATGTTTTAATAGGCTGAATCTATGACTTCATAATTAATCATTTGCAGTGACGTTTTACTACCCATTTTATGAATGAATGCAATGCTAGGTTATTACTATACACTGTATATATTAGGTCCTTGGTAATGGCGTAATCTCAGAAAGTGGGAGCGAGTATAGACAGTGCCTATATCGTATTATATCTCGGATCAATAACCTATCCATTATATTTTGGTGATGATCCGGATTACGACCCGAATGCAGGACTGATATTGAGTAGTGTTCACAAGCATTCGTCATCCGGCATATAGCAACAATGTCTTCATAGAATATTATCAACGAGGGTGTTCACATGTACACAGGTATGCCATACGGATGCTGTACGACTATTCGACAACTCCATGTAGCGATTTTTGCCGCATCCGTACACCAAGCCGGATAGGAAAATCCAAAAAATGACATCAGATATGACGTCATGCTCATGTTATTGGGGGAACGCATCGCAACCCACTTGGGCTTCCCTACCAGGAAAAGTAGCTTGGGAAATGGTTCTCTTAAGTACCTTTGAAATTTTTCTGCATCCATCTGCAATACTTGCACTAGTGTATGATATGTTCCAGTGTTGAACCATTTTAAGAAGAATTTGATGTATCCACCATCTTCGCCTCAATCTCTATATAGCTTTCTTTTTCCTTTGTATCTGTCCGTACTAACATTGCAATATATAATAATGTTATAGCTTCGATGATATCTGGTCAACTTAGAAAGGGAATACAGCCGTGGACACACTGTGCTTTATAGCCGTGTACATGTGAGCAGTTTGTCCAATTGCCGGATGCCGCTACCGCATCCGTATGCCGTATCCGCATATATTACGTATCCATATGTCAACTCGCATGTCTGTGAACGCCAGTTAACGATCATTAACCCTTTCACGCCTAAATTTACCATTACCATCTTTATCCTCTGCCAGTCGTGAATTGCTGTCGCAATTCTCTACTGGCAGAGGATGAATATGACTTTAGGTGGGTGTTAACTTGGAAAACATATTGCTATTAATAAAACAGTTCCATGTAAATGTTTGTTCTAAAACACCTATGTTTCAAGTAATTAAGTCATTATTCAGAGATGCACAATGATGCTTTAATGCATTGTGAGGCCTCAAAGGGTTAATTCTGAGATTTGGAGTCGCTGACTGACTAAAGTGACACCCTTATTAATAATATTATTATACGAAGATATTGCTGATTATGCTATATACCAGATGCCGTATGCATGTGAACGCTACTTGGCTGTCTAGTTAATAATGTTTGTTTACTTTGTTCCTTCACTTATTTATATAATCGTTTAACTTACTTACTCACCTTATCACAACCACCTTCATTCACTTATTTATCCATTATCAAATTTACTTATCTGGTGACACATTTATACATTCACTTATTCCACATCTGAAACGGATGTACAAACTTGTAACTCGTCAGTTAAAGTTGCACTATATGCTGACTACTAATAAGGCGCAAGATAAATGAAGTTTGTTATTTCACTTTGGAGACTGTATCTCACGTGGCTAGGATATTATTTACGTTAATTGTATTGTCGAGATATTGATTTGTTGCTCGCAAGGGACGTCGCATAAGTTCACCAAGTTTCAAAATACAGAGAATCAAGCACCGTTGATATTGGTGTTTGGTTACCTCTAAAAAATTCCGTGGTAGCCCTAATTGTAGGATATCTTAGTGCATTTCTTGCTGATAAGCCTACTATAGTAGCAGTTTTGGACGAATTCGTAATAATATACCAGCAATACTAATATAATAAGCCAATTCCCAAACTCATAGAGGTACATTAAACATTCATTTATAATTGTGATAATTTATTATGACCTGGTTATAATAATCTTCGACGCTGGCCCAACATCAAATCAGCATTGAATCAACGTCTTGAGTCTTCTGGGACCACCAGCACCACCATGAGATCCCAGGTACCTGCCATTGAGCGCCCCCCGCCCGCACAGGAATGTCCAGAATGCCTCACGTAAGCGCTCATTTCCTGTCTAAAACATAGCCGCTTTTACCTACTGGAGAAAATAATAACACAAACCACATTCACTAGGGGGCGTGATATAATCATACCGCTTTTTCCACCAACACCATACGACGCTGAATCAGCATTGAAACAACGTTGGGCACCCTGACAGAGGCAGAGACAGGAAACTCCTCTACTTAACCGTTGTGTTGCTACAACCAAGGATATTTTCCTTTCCACAACCTATAATTATACATGTTGTTTATAGCGGCCTTAACACCAAATCAAATATCACTGAAATTGATTAAATGGTTTGTGATAGATCCTGAGTTTGTCAAATAATTCAATCAGCTGCATCTTAATTTTTCATAAATAAACATATTTTTTTATGATTTGCATTTGCATGTACCATTTTTCCACAATGAATGGTTGTTTTAAAAATGGTGACACCCTTTTAGTCAGAAGGCACATTAGTCAGAAGGCCCGTTAGTCAAAAGGCCCTTTAGTCAGAAGGCCCGTTAGTCAGAAGGCCCATTAGTCGGAAGGCCCGTTAGTCAGAAGGCCCGTTAGTCAGAAGGCCCATTAGTAAGAAAATTGGTTAGGCTTTTTTTGTCATAATTTGTTCATTAGGCAGTGAACAATGCTAGGGGACGCTTTATTTGATATCTGGGCATGTGAAAGGGGGGGGGGGCTATATTATTTTGAATAAAACGTTTGTTGTCCAGCTATTGACAAAAAAATGTTGAGAGTTGTGTATAAAATAATTATTCAAGGATACTTAAAAACTGCTGATGGAAATGAAATGAAATGAATCGGGCTTTAGGCCACCTTTGTGCACATATAGGCTAAACTGGGCCAGGAGAACCTCCTGAGGATGGTGAGATGATTGAGATGACACTGTCCTCCAGACACAGGATTCGAAATTCGAGCCCTGGCGGTCTGAGGCCGAGCACGCTACCTCTCGGTCACGGAGGCTCCCCACAATACTAACTTTCACACATGGATGGGGAAGAAACAATTTTGTTTCTTTCAAACCGCCGAGACCGGGAACCGAACCCCGGACTCTGGCGTGAAAGGCAACGGTGCTAACCACTTCCCCAGGGCCCCCGCCCTGCTGCTGGAGTCCACGTGTTTTTTCAAAAAATTCGGTAGTTAAACAAATAGTTTGAGGAGGAAAAATAGTGTTAAAAAGTATACACAAACAAATTGCACAACTAAGAGTAAAACCTGTAGAACCCCATGGAGATCAGATGTTGCGTCTCTAGGACATTAGTATACTTTCGACTATTAGTTGTTACTAAGTCGATATAATCTTCATATGATCTTGAAAAAAATGCACTGGCGGCTCGTAGTTCGTACATTGATATTAAAAACTAGCATTGTTGATGACTGGTTGGTTGCTTAGTTGGGTTATTTTCAGCTTTAATTTTTTCAGCACTTTACTTTTTTGGCATTTATCAACTTTAGGCCTACTGAAATAGATGTGAAAACTGTGTCATGAGAAAACCCCCACAAGATTTTTCAACTGGTGTTGAGCTGGTAGCCATCTGTTAAATTTATGTCAAGCGTTAATAAATGTATCACCTTGCTCAGAATATATAATAAATTGTTTGTCCAAATAGTCTGACAACCATCATTATTTGTCGAGTCTTTTGTGTGGAAAGGCTTGGTTCATATTTGAGAAAGTGAAGTTTGCCTAAGCACGAGAGAACAGTTATATAATGTTATTGCAGTATATTATTATCACCGTGCTAATTAAGACCAGCGCAAAATTTAAATCTCATTAAAATCCATTAGCAGTATCTTGTTATCTCGACCATTTTTTCTCAGCAAGTTTCGAAGTTCAGGCACTCGCGTTTGAAATAGTATGTTGATCACATTGCTTGTTCATATTAGCATTATTCAAAACTGCTCAAATATATAGCGTGTACATTCCTGCCTACATAATGTAATTATTATTATTATTATAATTATACTATCTTGTTCCTATATAGACAATTTACTGTTATTTACAGGCAGTTTGGCAATAACCACTTGATCCAATTTGATGGGTATTTTTCACTCATTTGAAGCTTGAAATTACGTTAGCAACATTCAGTTCAAAAACATAATGAGTAGCCTATTATTAACGCAACCCTTATGAAAGTGCTAGACGTTTTACTGGCACCAGTGAATGAATAAAGACAAAAAAATGGTCAGAGGATTGTTCACAAATGAAATGATTTCGATGAGGTAATTATCTGACTTTCTGACTTTCTGACAAACGGGCCTTCTGACTAATCATCCTTACTTATTTTCTGACTAACGGGCCTTCTGACAAACGGGCCTTGTGACTAATCATCCTTACTGGTTTTCTGACTAACGGCCCTTCTTACTGACAGGCCTTCTGACTAGTCATCCTTACTGGTTTGCTGACTAACAGACCTTCTGACTATTGGGCCTTCTGACTAACGGGCCTTCTGACTAAAAGGCGGACACCTTAAAATATACCTTGAAAAACATGAGCATATTAACCGCTTACAGTGGAACGGTGAGCTTGTAATCATCTCAAGCTCAGTGCACTTGGTAATTACCATGGGTGAAACAGATAATACCATATTATTACTAGGAGCTGACCCTCAGGAGGCTCTCCTGGCCCAGTTTAGCCTATATGTGCACAAAGGTGGCCTAAAGTCCGATTCATTTCATTTCATTTTTACTAGGAGCTGACAGACCAGCGGCATGTGTGTATGGTTGAATGACTAGCTGACTGATGACTGACCGTCTGACTGACTGACTGTCTAACTGACAGACAGACTGTCTGAATGATTGATTAGTTGATTGATTAGGAACGAACAAGATAAGTAGATGATTGCATAAATGCACAAGCAAAACTAAAGAAACGGGTGATAGTGAGAGGGCGACCGGACGAGCGAACTAAAAATTATAAGGTAAACAGACAAGCCATTCAACGTATGATTGCATAAATATATGAACGAGCGGAGAGAAGAGCAAAACGAACGAACGAATCAGCGAACAAACGACCAACTGACTGATTACTTACATAGAAACCGACAATCTGGTCTAACTGACTGAACGCCGATGGACCAACAGACAGCAAGATTAACTAACTGATTGACTGACTGAAGGACTGATTGAATGACTGACACTGAATAATTGCTTGATTGATTGATTGATTGATTGATTGATTGATTAATTGATTGATTGATTGATTGATTGATTGATTGATTGATTGATTGATTGATTGATTGATTGATTGATTGATTGATTGATTGATTGATTGATTGAGTGAGTGAGTGAGTGAGTGAGTGAGTGATTGATTGATTGATTGATTGATTGATTGATTGATTGATTGATTGATTGATTGATTGATTGATTGATTGATTGATTCATTGATCGATTGATTGATTGATTGATTGAGTGAGTGAGTGAGTGAGTGAGTGAGTGATTGATTGATTGATTGATTGATTGATTGATTGATTGATTGATTGATTGATTGATTGATTGATTCATTGATCGATTGATTGATTGATTGATTGATTGATTGACCGACCGACCGACCGACCGACCGACCGACCGACCGACCGACCGACCGACCGACCGACCGACCGACCGACCGACCGACCGACCGACCGACCGACCGACCGACCGACCGACCGACCGACCGACCGACCGACCGACCGAACCGACCGACTGACTGACTGACTGACTGACCGAACAAACGAACGGCCAACCACGCAACGATTGTTGAAAAAAACATTTGTTTTAAAGGCCGAAGTCGGCCAGAAACCAAATCAGTTTAGGCCTATACACTTTGTCGGCAGGGTATTCGTTTTGTTTTGAAGCAGAAAATGATGTGGCCAAACGTATTATTTTTATTTTGAAAATAACTTTAGATTTGGCGGAAATTACCAAATTTGACCGAGATCATCTTGACCGAAATTTCAAGCTGAGTTGCGCAACCCGTTATTGTTAATATTAAACAAGCCGGACTACATTATATAAAATTCCTTTTATTTTGCTTACATTTGCCATGTAGTAGACTATTAGTATTATTTGTGTTTATGCAATTCAATAACATATTAGTTGATGTTTTGTGCGTAAATGAAATAGTAGCCTAAAATTAACTGTTCTGCAAAGTCAAAAGGCAGTATCTGCTCACTTATAAATTAAGCAGATACGGCCTTTGTACGAAAGTTTAGTCATTGGAGAATCTGTATATTTGAAAAGGGTCCAGCAATAACTTGGTATGTCATTCTATTTCTGATTGGTGGTTGAAAAACTATAATGTTTACTGTAATTCCACCATAACCGCCTATATCTCTGACGTCAACAGGAAGTGCCTGGACCGCTATATGTGAAGAGTAGTACTAGATTCCCACAAGAAATATGTGAAACAGCACAGATAACTCGTGTCTGTTGGGGCGGATCAGCAAATACAAGAAGGAGGGAGGAACACGGTCAGATTTGGGGAGACCAGTCACTTACATTCCTATGTAACGAGTTCATGGTCGTCGTTTGATATTTCTGTATACACAAGGGATATTTCTTTTTTCAATTTCTCTAAATGTTATATGTATATATTTTCAAACGTAATAAGATGTTCATGTTGTATAACATTCACTGATTCGTTGTATCAGATAAAGCACTTGCCCAGCAAACACGAGACAAGAATGCGATGTTGGATCAATGTTGGCCCACCGTCTGCGACGCTGGCCCAGCATTAATCCAACATCGCATTCTTGTCTCACGTTTGCTGGGAAAGTGCTTTATCTGATACAACGAATCAGTGAATGTTGGTTGGACGCTCGGTCTTTTAAACAAATTTGCGCTTATTGCAGTACTTTTTAAATCCTGCCAGTCGCAGGTCAAGCACGCGCCTGCTTCTGCTTAATGAGGCTCCATGTCCAATAAATGGAAGGTGAAAAATTATAAAAAATCACTCACTTGTCAGATGATATTAAAATTTGGTAGGTAAAACTAACGGATTTTCCCGCATACCACATAAGAATAATTGATCTCGTCGATTGAACCACTGCAAGATAACGATAGTAGAATTTCATTAAAATTGGTTCTGAATTGACTGATAAATCACCTAAAATCACGCACGCACCACGTTTGACGTGATTAATAATACTAAAATATGTATAAATAAGAGAGAACATTTTCGTTATTTTCACGCAAAATAGCCAAGTCAATTAATTTCATAGCATAAATGTCCATTTGATTACGACAAAGGGATTTGAAACAGTATAGATCGTCGGAGAAAGCGAGCTATACTTCATCAAAATTTCACTCTTCCGAGGCTCACTGCAACTTCCACTCTTCCGTAAACGATCAAAAAAACAGACAAGGTGGAAGTCTCGACACATTATAACGACTACTTCCAGCTACGGTTTTTTATAGTTCCAATATGAGTAATAATGGTTGGTAAAAATGATTTTGTTCTCGTAAGTTTAAAGGAACTCCGTCGAATGAGAATTTTCAATTTTGTCAATTTTGAAAAAAATTTTACTGGAAGCTAGATAGCTATGGTAAAGAAAAAGACGAAGCTAGCTCTATTTCTAAGATGTATATTGTCACGTAAACAAGCTTGTTTATAGCATACAACACACTAGACCACATACTGATCATCTCAGACGGCATGATCAAAGTAACCACATGGTTACATCAATAGCTGCCGCCCTTAATTGGTCTGGTAACGCGTTGATCAAGCGGGTTCCCCCAATGCACCGATAGTCGGATAAACGCTGGGCCGACGGCATCAACATGTGGCCCAATGCTGTAGGAACAGGAAAACATCCTTTAGCAGGTGTTTAAGTATACAAAACGTTTGCTTACGTTTTTCCCCTGATTCATACAAATGTTGATAAAAATATTTTTAAAAATCTAATAAATCTGACAAAAGTATAACCATGATCTGTAGGATATACTACTTTATTAGAAAATTAGAAACGAAACTTGTTGTTATCCCACTTGATTGCATTCACCCTTGAAAAGCTTCTAAATCTGTTGTGAGCACTGGTATGACTACAAGTTTGCCTAGTGTGGCTAATTACATCGTGAAATGAGTTTATATATGCAAAATTTGTGTGCGGGTATTAACTTATCGGTCAATGACGTTGGGTTGAACTTGTTGAATTTGGAAAAAATCGGCGAGAGCTGCTCCTTTTTCGATCATATTTCACTTGTGTCAAATTCAAAGCTCTAATGCAGTGGTTAAAGTAGTCTGCTTGGAAAGTCGGAGATCGTAGGTTCGAACCCCACTCTGGCCTTCCAGTTTCAAAAAAACAAAATCTTTCCTCCCCGCGCACTTGTATGGAGCCTACGTCACCGAGAGGTAGCTTAGTCGTCCTTAAACCGCCAGGGCTTTAATTTCAAATGCTGTGTCTGGAGGGCAGTGTCATCTTATAATATTGAATCATTACGAGTGAGCGGGGAAGAAACATTTTTTATTTCGACTTTCCAAGCAGGCAGCTTCAACCACTCCTCCGCCCTGCCTTAGAAACAGTAAAAAGTAGCTGACGATGTCCACCTACCGAGCAGATTGCATGTGCATTTATACGCTAGAGCCATCTGGTGACTACAAAATGCAAATAGCTATCTTAATACCTTTGTGATTTGGGTAGGAATGCTTGTCACTACTTGACATAGGCCTATGTTTTGGCATTTAGTTAATGATTCCACGATTATCTTTTGTTTGAGTAGTGACCTACTTTTTTACCTAAATCTTTGGCCAGAAAAGCTTATTTTTTCATTATTGCTAATAACGGGCCAACTATGCCAGATAGCTAGATCATTACTTTAAAAAGAAAATGTACAGTTTCAGGTAGGGATGTGTACTGGAAAATGTCAACTTGATTAAGTGCAGAATGGCCGACTATCGGCCATAAATAACTTTAATATGCTTGATATCTGGCAAGCCGTGCCAGATAGCTAGAGCATTACTATAAAACAACATGTGCTATTTCAGGGGCAATTATGCAATAAGTCGATTAAAGTTATTGATTTTGATAATATTCGGAAAACTGTGCAGGTATGTTGATCATTTACTCTAAAGCAAATAGGGAGAGTCCAGGGAAGGATGCACCCTGAGAAAAATCAATCACGCGGGCGGGGCGGCGGATTATGGTGGTCGGCTGGCCTCTTGTTGAACATGTAAAAGATGAAATGTGATACCCATCAACAAGATTTCAAATTCGTTGACCTCCATTTTATCAAATCTGAATAATTTTCAACTTCAAGAGTGTGTAAATTTCAAATAAATAATTTTTGCGGTTAAATGGTTAAACCATTTGAGCGAACACATTTCTGTAACAACTCATAGAAAACAGTGCATGGACGTTGAGACAATGTTAGTCTATGTTATGAGACAAATGGTGCCTTATGGGGGATTCCAGAGATGCCCCATACCAACTCCGCTAAGGTGGTATTAACTAGGTCGCGACTGAAAAATTGTATGAATTAATCACCAAGTAAGAACAAGTTGTAATACTGTTGTATTAGTGCGATGTCCTGCGTGAATAGCTATTTATCATGATTTTCTTTAATGTAAATGATATATCTGCCATTATTATTGTTATTATGCACATTTTTTATCTGGAACAGCTAAAGTTCTTCTTTGTACATTCAATAAATTATGTTTGTTTTCAAAATATTATTATAATGTTTTAATACATACTTCAGTAACATAATTGTTCATTTGTATGTATATCTTTAGGCTTGAACGCTTTCCAGAGTGTATTTTTGCTACTACATATCATTTTTCAGCATTATACATAATGACAAGTTAGATATTTTATATTGGTGCGGGAAACATCTGTTTTCATATCTAGGCAATGCCATTTAATTTTTATTTTAAGTGGTCATCATTTACATTTTCAAAATATCCAGTGTAATATTATGGCAATGCAAATTAATATTTTAATTTTGTATGTGATAACATACAAAATTACAAAATACAATACATATATTATCGTGTGATTTAACCAAACTAAAAATGTTGTACATACATGTATATTACTATGACAAATAGGTCTGTAAAGATTTGAAATTTAAGCCAATAAAATATATATCTCTCTTTCTATAAAAAAATGAGTTTCGAATAATTTTGTACTTTTTTGAAAACGTTTTTTTGCATTTTTTAACAAAAGTGTAATATTTCCATTTACATATCTATTTGACAATTGGACACGTACCGCATATATTACGAAACAATTGTATAGAAAGATGTGATGCATAAATAGGACATGAATCTTATATTAGAGTGTATCAGGCCCAGAAAGTGGCCCTGGTGGGAGATATAAAAGCGAGACAGGTGGCGGCTCTAGTGGAAGCTGGTCCTTTGTCATGTTATACTAGAGTATATTAGCAGCAGAAAGTGGCCCGGATGATAGAAAAGCAAGGCAGGTGGCGGTTTGTCTGGAAGCTGGTGCTGTAGATATAATTATAGGTCTAATTAAGTTTAATTATGGAAAATTCATATGTCATCATATGTTATTATATTTGATCATGTACATCAGAGGTCCGAATATTTATCTCAACATGAAAATGGAACCAAAATGTGTCGACTCACTATAAATCATATATCATAGAAAACACGCATCCATCCTAAATTATGGTTTCCTGTTGGGCCAGCGTGGCCCACTACTAAAAAATCTTTGGGCGAATGTCTCGTTTTTGCTGGGCTTTATTAAGCCTATATAAGGTCTATGTAAATGATTATAGGTCCATATAATAGGGACGATGCAACCGTCACGAAAACGCTACTAAGGAAAATTGTTTGATGAGAATTCGCAAGAATTTTGTTTTGTTAATTCTTTTCTGTAGGCCAGCGATGCGTACTTCGCTTAAATAAAGTATGCTTTTCTGGAGTGTCTGGTATATTGTACAATTGAATATTAGATTTGTTTGTTTTTATAAATATCATATAGTTTTTGATATAGTTTTACATACTACAGAGAAATGTAAACTTGTATATTGGTAGTAGCTTTAAACCCTTATTTGTATAATAATATACAGTAACTATTTTATCTTTGGTTTGTTGTGAGAAACATCTATGCGTACATATTACGACCATGCTGGTTGACTTTATTGTTAAGTAGATTTGATGCATATTTAACCCTATATATGATCCCTCATGATGCATTAAAGCAAGATTTTTTTTAACCAACTAACCAACTTTTTATCTCTGAATAATATATTGTTTTACAACCAATGTGTTTTTCGTAAAAAATCATTGCACCCAATCATGTGATTTAAATTAATTGATAGACTGATGATGATTTCAATTCATGAGCGTAAAACTCACAACTTAGTAATATGTGTCGCTTTTTCTAAAGCATTTGATACATTATAATAATAATAATAATAAAGACTTTATTTACCGAGGGTACAGGTATATACAACAACGTACAAAATCAATAAAAATTAAAAACATACATGCATGTATGTACCAACCCACTGAGCATAGCTCATCCGCCGTGGGGCCCTCATACATAAACATTAAAAAACATACATTGATATACATCTATTTAAATAATATAATGATATCTAGATAACTTGTATCATCCATTTACTTATATAATATAAAACAGTAATAATAACATATATTTAAATTCGTGTACATGGTAAATCTGACAATATATCTGGGAGAAACATATAATTTTACAAACATCTACATGAGAAGTCGTCATTTGAAGTAAAACAATTTACATGATTGAAGTGTATATATTGAAATAATTGACAAAAATAATATAAACATGGACATTTTTTTTTTTTCATATATATTGAGGTATATTTATATAACTCATAATAGTACTTAACCTCATACTATTACTTGACTTATAAAATAATATCTAGTATTGAAATATATATATATATATATATATATACAGTATATACATTGTAAAAAAAATGACAACTACAAACACACATACATAAATCACATTAGGGAGTACAATTAAAGCACAATTGCAGACAACATATATTTACTTTCAAACACAATTATTACAAATCTGTTATTTATACTCTAACTATTTTTATTTCCGTTTTTTGTATTCGCGTACGAATTCTTTTAATGTTGTTGCTTTGCGTGCTTTGTCGGATAAAGAATTCCATATTTTTGGACCATTAAACCTCAGGCTTTTGTGATGAGCTGCTGATACATGGAGCTTATTGCTTGTCTTTGATCTTAAAGAATGATTTGTGTTTGTGCATGTTGCTTTAAATAAATTAGATATATAATCAGGGGTAAGGTTGTTTAGAGCTTTAAATACCATTGTGGCCTGTTTTTCCTGAACAATTTTATCAAAAGTTTCCCATTCAAGTTGATCGAATAGAGGACTAGATGGGGAATACTTATCTGCATCCAAAATAAGGCGCGCGGCTTGTTTTTGCAATTTTATTATTGAATATATGTCGGTTTTGTTGCATTGTCCCCATATAGTGCAGCAATATTGTAGGTGTGGTTTTATATAGTAGTTATAAAACAAAATACGCGTCTTTGTAGGTAAATAATGTCTTATTTTCCTGAAAATAGACAGCTTGAAAGCAATTGTTTGTTTAACTTTTTTTACTTGACTATGCCACGTTAAGTTATTATCGATAACCACACCTAGGAGTTTTTCTTGTTTGGTATTTTCTATTTGTGTGCCGTTGATATTTATGTTGATGTCCATTTCATTTTCAGCTAAACGTGATTCTTTTGCTTTTGATAGAATTAACATGGCTTTGGTTTTTTCAAAGCTTAAAGCCATGCCATTTTCATAGCACCAGTTGTTCGTACTTACTGCTTCATTAGATAAATGTTCCTTGACAAATTGTATTTCTTTGCCACGGACAGTGATTGTTGAATCATCTGCAAATAATGATGTTTTACCAGATGCATTTTCTAATGGAAGGTCGTTAATATAAATTAAGAAAAGTAAGGGACCCAATATAGAGCCTTGTGGAACGCCATGTGTGTTGCATATTTCGCTTGAATATGTCGCATTAATTTTAACAGACTGTTTTCTATCAGAAAGGTAGGATTTAAACCGAAAAAGGGATTGTTCACCGAGTTGATATAATTTTAGTTTTTTAAGTAGAATAGTGTGATCTACTAGATCGAAAGCTTTACATAAATCTAGAAAAAGAACTCCGCAATATTCATTGTTGTACATGGCACTAAGCCAATTATCAGTCATTTCAGTGAGTGCTGTTTCACAACAATGTTTGGTCCGAAAACCTGATTGTCGAGGGGATAAAAGATTATTCACCAGAAAAAATTCGTACAATGAGTTGTGTACATGTTTTTCAAGAACTTTAGACAAAAGGGGCAAAATAGATATGGGTCTGTAGTTTTCTGGGTAGATCAAGACATTGTACTATACAAATTGAAAAAATAAGGTGATAAAGATAAAGCTTTGTTTTTATTTCAAAATAACCTCAATAACAGACACCACTATACTGAATTAGGTGGTGTGAAATCTGTCTCGAATTAAAACTGATGGACCACTAGGCTCAATTTTAGGACCTTTGCCGTTTTTTAGTCTATACTAAATATATTGCTGATATCACAAAGTATTTAAAAACAATTATTTATGCAAATGGTACAACGTCCATTGCCAGTTTAGAAAATATTCCTAAAAACGACCAACAGCGCAGAATTGAATTAGTGGCCTCAATCAAATAAACTTTCTTCAAATTGTAAAAAATCTATTTTTTTCCATAAAGCACCTACAAACCAGCTATCCCAGAGATTATAATTGTTTTTTCTACTACAAAATTTGTTGTGTTGATAATTTTTTTTTGTCTTTTAAGCACTAAATAATTAGTTGAAAAACAATGTGATAAAATATATAAAAAAATAAGTAAAATAACTGTGTTCTAAATACATTAAAGTGCATCCTACCATATATTTTACTTAATGTCTACAACTATTTAATCTCACATCATTCAAATTATTGTATACTAGCCTTGGGATATGATTCGAACCGACTATATAAACTTCAAAAGAAAGCACTGTGAATAATAAACAAATGTGATTATTTAGCATAATCCCATGTTTAGAAATGTATTGGAAATAAAAAATATTCTTGAAACAAATCAGCGTATTTTTAATAATTTTGCACCAACGACCAGTTTTAATGTTAAAGGCCCATGTCCAGGTGCCCCAAACTTAAAAAGTGGCAAAGTTTGAATTTGTGTTATTTAGGCTTACATCGCAAATTTATAGTATCTTTCTCCACCCTCCATTTGAAAGAGGTATGTAGCCGATAAGTGTGTATTTTGGAATGTTCATGCAATTTCGGACAGCCATACAAAAATTCTATTGGGATTGACCATAAACCTACCCACTGAGGTCTAAATGAAGGGTTTGATTGTGATTTTTGTTTCTTTAATTGAAAGGGTCAACACTTGTCAATTGCCTTAAGCTCGGTGGTATAGAGCCTTCTTGTCTGAAATATGATAGGAAAGCAGTCATTTTCCGATGACGTTGTGATTAAGCTTGCAACGTCTTTGCTGATGTGATACATCCGAGACCTTACATACTCCTCTTAATACGAGTTCACAAATTTTGTCATAGAAAACGGCTAGGGAATTATAAATAAACTGGTGTCTCGTTTCCTTTTCCTGTCAAATATGACATCTTCATTAGTGGAAGGGTTGGTCTAAAAAGCAAAAATGTAATGACGGACATTTGTCATAATCTTTTTCTTCTAAACCAAATTACGTTGCCAACGGATGTTTCTAAAAGTTGTAATCCTTCGACTGATATAACAGAGCTAAACTTAAAACATCTCATTTGCCTGAATATGTGTCCTTAACACACATAGCATTCGTCATAAAATTCGAACAGTTAAAATAACACACAAATTTTGAAAAAAATGTTCACGTTTCAGTATTGTGAATACCATTAAGCATTCTTCCCGTATTGTCATTCTTGTTGAAGAAATATTATATTGGCGCGTATGATTCCACCATATACAAAATGGTTTTGTATGTCAAAAATTCAATACGTAATTTCTCACCATCACTTTTTTATTCACACTTCAAAAATTTTTACAGTCAAATGATACCTATATTTATTATATGTTTCTGCTCACAGTTTTGTTTTGTTTAATTCACACTCCAAATATGTCTACATTTAAATGTTACTCATATGTTATCCTTTTTTTTACCTTCATGGTTTTTTGTGTGCATATCATTATCAGATATTTAAAATACTTTTGTAAATCTTTTATGAACGCTTTGTTTTGATTTGTTAGTATATTACGCATACCGTTTAACTATCTTTTAGTTGTTCAAATTAGAAAAAAATCGTTGAAATTAGATCAACTATAATATGTCTATGATTATCAATCCTATGTGGTAGAAACGCTAAATTATTCATTTTACAAAAGTTTTTGATGAAAGTACGGAATTAGTGATCGTAATGTTTATAGAAATTATTAATGTTGAACAAAAATACTTGTGATAATAATAACTCAATAAAATGATGACAACGGTTTCTTTGGATAATATTGCTTCCCCATTATATATGCTCATTACCTGATTCCTGTGCATTTGATGAATATTATAACAGCAACACCGTCAACTGGGAAAAGAGTTATCAGGTTTTTGTTACCCGATATAGTGTATCATTTACCCATACAACGCTGAAATATATATATATATATTTAATTTAAAATCACCATATATGTCTTAGTTGGCTATTTATGCTTCATTTGCATATCTATGCTATGGGTCTACATCTATTAGAAAATAGTTTCATTCCTTCAGTGCAGGGACCGTCTTTATACGTCAGAATCTAACATCAAATTCTCACAATAAAGACGGTCCCTGCTCTGAATGAGCTGAAACGTAATACATAGAAAATGAACATATGACATTTATCGTAGTAGTTGTGAATTGAAAAGTA
This sequence comes from Flabesymbios commensalis, assembly GCA_964017125.1. Lineage (NCBI taxonomy): Eukaryota > Metazoa > Annelida > Polychaeta > Terebellida > Flabelligeridae > Flabesymbios > Flabesymbios commensalis. The sequence goes on from OZ024905.1 coordinate 20,825,550, forward strand.
CATATACATATTATTTCGCATATGTAAATCACAAATAATTATTGATTGTTTGTATTGTTTTAAATTAATCTTATTTATATTCTTGTGGTTGTGCTTTGTCACGCCTGATGGGTTGAGTATTGCTGAAACTTTTCGCAGTACTTATGTTCTGTATTTGTTTTGCCTGCCGCTCTGCTCCCGTATCTGCTGACTTGTTGTTACCCAGTGTCTTATGTGTGGCTTTTTCTCCAATGGCCAATCGATCCAGGCAGTTAAGAGGATTATCATAGCGTATCATATCAGCCGCTATAATATCACAGATATCATCGGGATCTTTGTGAAGAGACGTAGACGGGAAAGCTTCATGGGGAATGCCTTTCCAGTTAGTGGTCACATTCTCACCTCCATCTTTGTCAGTGAAATTCTTGACAACAGCATCTGTTTCCTTGGCTTGGTCTTGTTTCAGTCTCTGGGAGTAGGTGGATGCCAGGGCTCTGTTCAAAGGATTCCCATAAAGTGTCATGTCGCTCGCCACTAAAAACTCCTCCTCTGAAGCCATTATCTGATAATTACCTCAACAATCTGAAAATAGACAATCATCCATAATACATACATCTTTTTGTGGAAAAATTGTTGCGATCAAATGGCTCTCATACCAGCGACACATGTATGCCATAACACAAGACGTTGAGGAAATGTTGGATGATTTTGATCCAGCGTCGTATACGGTGGGCCAGCATTAGACCAACATTGGGTGACAGTCAATTGACCGGTTGATATTCACAACAAAATTCAGCTGTAAGCGTTTTTCGAAACTGGCGTCTAGAGACGTCAGATTCTGACATTTAAAGTCGATCCCCGCGATGCAAGGTTTAACCCTTTCAAGCCTGAATCTACCATTGTCATCTTCATCCACTACAAGCCGCGAATTGCTGTGGCAGTTCTTGACTTGTAGTGGATGAAAATGATTTGATGTGAATAAAAAATTAAAAAAATTGCCATGTATTGGTAAACCAGTTTCATGGAAATTCTTCTTCTAAAATTGTCAGTTGTAGGAAAATTAAGTCTGTTTTCAGAGGTGTAAAATGATGCTTTAATGCATCGTGGAGGCTTAAGGGGTTAACCTTCAGCCTCTGGCTGAAACCAGTCGCTCTATAAACTCAAGAAGATGGGTTTGGCAAGGAACTTAATTGGGCTTGATAATAAAATAATAAGAAATATTTACTTAAAGTTCAACTTGACCCTTTAAGTCCTCATGATACATTAAATCATAATTTTACATCCCTGAAAACAGACCTAATTTTATCACAACTAGGGTTTTAGAAAGAAAATTTATATGAAACTGGTTTACCAATCCATGACAATTTTCTTTAATTTTTCACCCACTTCAAGTCATCTTCATTCACTACAAGTCGAGAATTGTGACAGCAATTCGCGGCTTGTAGTGGATGAAGATGACAATGGTAAATTCAGGCTGGAATGGGTTAACAACAATATTTACGTTCCACACATCAGTTACATTTATTTAACAGCTCACGTATTGAACTTGTTGAAAATAGTGAAAAAAACATTATTATAATTTTACAATCTAACGCTTACATACATGGGATAATAGCAAATAGTATGACCAAATAATAATAATAATAAATCGACGTGTAAATGAAGTCAGCTTAATCATGCTAAATGGTCGATAAACTAATAATAAAATAAGGATATGTGTATTTACCTTTGTAATACTGCATGCACAATGAATTGCTGATTGGAGCAATATTGTTTCTCTGCTTCTTCGCCTTTATTTGCTGTAAAAATGAAGACACTTTGATGAAGATCTACCACCCGATTTGTCTGTGATGTGCTGTCAAAAAACGATGTACATTTACCAAACACCAGCTAAGATTATTTGCTGAAGAAATATGTTTTCTGTATAAAACACTGCACTCTGTCCCCTTTATCTACTTATATATCTATCTAGTTAGCGCTTGACAATCACCTGGGTGAGCCACCACGGCAAAGATTAGTCGGCTTGTTCTGTTGTTAGTCTTTTCTCTGCGCTGCCCTATGCCTTACTGGTGTGTCATTGTTCTCTCCACAGGAGGAAGTCAACCCACCTTATATATCTTACCTACCTCATCTGGAAAATCAATATTCCCAGTGGAAACTCAGCGCGCTCCATTAGTCCATAATATGCTTGTATTATAATATTTGCATTGCGGGTGTTAATTAATCAGCTGCATTATAATACCCTAATTGTAAGCATACCATGCCTACGTACGTCTTCTAACCTTACAGCACATATTGATCAGCCTACACAGATGCCTCCTGGCCATTATTTACTAATTAACGATTTGTAAGGGGATTGTGCCTTGTGCCAAGATAACCTTCATTGTTAGACCGTCTAGTAGCATCCGCAAACCCGTCAGGCTTCCGTAGTGCTCAATGCACAACGGACAAACACCGAGCCCGAATCCCGTGCTGCCCCTAGCAAATAGAAATACAGCCCCAACGCCGGGTCAGCATAAAGCCAACATCTGAAAAATTAGTAAAACATGCACTGAATGTCGGTAAAGTCATTTAAAAATTAAATCAGATATTATGGCTATGCCGGTCTGCAATATATTTGTCATATGATAATGTCATAGGATATTGTCATATGATTTTAACAAACTAACATTCTTGTATATACATGTACATATATCTCTCTTATTACTATGACAAATAAGTCTGTAATGACTTTTATTTCTGTCAATGAAATATCTGTCTGTCTGTCTGTACCCCAGTTGCCTCTATATCTGTAACTACTGTGGGGTTAAGCGGTTGAGCGATAAAATTGATGTTTTACTCACTGGTAATACTGTCCAGGTTAAAATAAAGTGTTTCTATTTTTGTCCGGCTAATGCTAGCTTGACGAGCGATCGACAATTATACGGCAGACAGTTATAGTTATAATATCTGATTTAATTTATAAATGACTTCACCAACATTCACTGCATACGACAAATAATAGTTGTGGAATAATTCCAAGCGGAGCCGAGTGCTTCTTAAATAATGTGGTGCTACATTGACCCTGTGGATCCGCCCAGTGTCTTAAACGCTGAATTCTTTTTGTTCAAACAATGGAGACTAAAGATTTTTTTCCAATATGAAAGCATTATAAATGTCTTAGTGAGCTTTATCCGATTCATTTGAATACCTATGTTATCTTTCTACGGTCATAATAAATATTTGTGCTGCTCTTACAGTGCGGGGATCGACTTTAGACTTCAGAATCTAACGTCTATAGACGTTAGATTCTGACGGCTAAAGTCGATCCCGCGCTCTAAGGGTTAATTACGCTGACCCGAATTATTAAACCAATGTTGATATACTACACGTGTTATATTCTGACGATATTCTTCTGCATTAAGTAGAGCACTGATGTCGACTGATGCAATAGCAAATCTGCGTCTTTAATAAGACGTGCATAACCCCTGAGAACGAGCTGTTCACTGTAAAATATGCCTTTAATCTTGAAACACTGATATATATTGGGACGTATATTTCTCAAATAACACACATTTTCAGTCACTTGAAGTTGCGTTTCGCGGTAGCGAGACACAACTTCAAGTGACTGAAAATTCAAATTGAATGGCTCATGTAGTGATCTAAAGGTTAATATCATCACGTCATTATTGTTTTTCTGATTAAATACTGAAATATTTCACGCTGTGACAGACACACCTATTGATATTAATTATTAAGAAAAATACTAGTACTTGCATCATTTTCCATTAGTTAACTAATTGATGACAATCCAGCTGACCTGTCTTATTGACGTTAACTGATTAAAATGACCTTTAAAGCCATAGGCACGACTAGAGTCGTGTTTAACCCTCTTTAAATTATGGAGAGCAAAGGGTTTTCTTCAACATAAAATCATCAGAAATGTATTAGTTAGTTCCTTCCAGTTCATTTTAATACCTATGTTATGGGTCTACGACCATTATAAATATTTTAATTTTTCAGTGCGGGGATCGTCTTTATACGTCAGAATCTGACGTACGTCCGTATACGTCAGGTTCTGACGTATAAAGACGCTCCTCGCGCTGAAAAGTTAACCTATTTTATTGGAGGGTTAAATCACAGCTATTGAGAATCAACTGGGTGTTTAAAATTCAAAATTTGCAAATGTTTTGTCTCAAACTAAAACAAATGGGAGTAATTTGCACCAGCTTGAAGTTGTGGGTCTCAACAAGCAATATGTATGCAGCACAAAAATGGTATACATGTATATGAATGTTTTGTAAAAGATAGTATCCGACTGATTTGATGTCTATTACAAGGTGACCTGTCATTAATTGCACAGCTGATTAGAGCTAAACTGGTTATTACTAATAACACAATCCACTATTGCTGCTGTGGGGGGCACAGGGACATATCGGACCCTGGCGAAAATAGTAAAACGAAACAGTACATAATATTTTATACCACCTATGTGCTCCTAGGAATAAAGTTCATCGACGCCAGTCAAAAAGACTAGGCATTGTATCGCCTTGTCCCTAACACAATAAGGCCAAAATCATTAAAAAATCGTCATTTTTTTTATTTTGGCTCTTAGTATCCATAATATGTGTAGGCCTACATATTCATGGACTAGATTTGCGCAAGTCTTTTAAATTTTGGGCTGCTGCGGCAACGTATATAGCAAGCGTGCCCAAACCCCCATATATCATTCCTGTATGTCTTAGTTTAGACATGCATGTATGAAATTAAATATTGTCCTTATTTCTCTTTTATCTATTAAATGCGCAACACAAAATTTAAAAAAAACCTTACGCATTCCTAGTCTATGTTCATGTTCATATATTGATAATGCCATTTAATTTTATTTTAAGTAGTCATCATTTACATTATTTAAATATCCAGTGTTTTATTATGGCAATGCTACTTCAGATTTTAAGTTTGTATGTGATTTTACAAAAATGATCATTTTTTTGTATATACATGTACATATATTACTATGACAAATAAGTCTGTAATGACTTGTATCTATGCCAATAAAATATAGGGCTATGTCTGTCTGTCCATCATATTATGGAAATATCAAAGAGCCAAAATAAAAGTGATGATTTGGGCTTGATTGTGTCGCTTTAAGTCCTGAAGGTAGGTGAAGTACACAGAACTATCCTGCACAAAGTAATTCCCTATTCTATTTACCCCTTTAAGCCCTCATGATGCATTAAAGCATCATTTTACACCCTTGAAAACAGACTTCTCTTTCCTACAACCAAGGGTTTAGGAACGAAAATTTCCACGAAACTGGTTTACCGAAACATATCAATTTTCTTCAATTTTTAAACCACATCAATTCATTTTCATCCACTACAAGTCGAGAATTGCGGCAGCAATTCGCGGCTTGTAGTGGATGAGGATGAGAGTGGTAAATTCAGATTTGATAGGGTTTTTTTTTTTAATTGCGATTGTGCCTCATCGGTAAGCTTTATATTAGCCCATTGGCGCGATTTCCCGGATTTAAAAGCTGGCATGCCGGAGCAACACTCCAAATTCTGACCCGCCACTGCTCTGGCCGAAGTCACACAATGACTCTGTTTCAATACGGGTTAATTGAAATAGTTCGTGCAAAGTACAGGATGAATCACTAGCGTTCACACTGTTCCTCTTCAATGTTTGAGCCAGCACCACGCTATGAAAACATATGCTTTATTTGGTTAAAATTATGGTAATAATGGGCGGACTTATGTGTGATGTCATCTGTTGAAACTCCACCCAGCCCAGAAATAATGTACATTTCCAGTATTATTTATTGCTACTGACTAATAACCAGTGGATTAAAATTTGATGAGATTTGACAAAGCTGGCCCATTGGAACATATACATGTACACAATTACATTGCTAAATGAAATCACTTCACTTGGTGTACATTGTGTATGGTGGAGTTGCGTCAGAAAGTACAACGACACGTGAACAGGTGAAGACCAGCAAGCATCTACCACTAGACTGGAAAAGTGGCCTACTGCCACCGGCCAGGCTAAATGCGAACAGCATGCCTCTACGCCTACATGTATTATGCATTATATCGTGACACTTATAACGAGATGCCTATTTTAAGATTATCACATCATTAATATCATAATGGAATTGCTAATTATAGGGTAATTGATATCACGACGTCATTCGTGTGGTAATAACTTGGCTAAATATAACTTAATTTATAACAGAAGATATATTTATACCAGGTCTCCTCATTCATTCAAATACTACCTATTTTTTTTATTCAGGTTCGCTAGTTATATAAACATTATATCTCGAAATTGGCGTAATTTCATCCTATCATAAACATATCTCGCCACCATGTAGCGGATGTTGTATGTCAATATGACACTAATTAAATTGCATAATTTAATACCGACTTGGTAATCCAATATACCGTACATCATTCCTCAATCACAGGAAAAACTAAAAGTAACATCCATATTCGACCAGCTATAACCAACATATTTAAAAAAACAATGTCTTCGAATAAATAATAACGTTGTTTCAAATAACAGGCAATTTTTTTTTACTAAGTATTAGCAGCCTAGCTAAATCTAGCAAAGTCAATTAGGCAAGGGAGACTACTCGCTACTGAGGGGTAGCTAGCTGTTTCAAAAAAAATCTGACACAACAGCTCACTTTTTTCACATCATTGTCATCGCATAATAATACCTAAAATACACCCGTGACGTCACTCTATGGTTAAAACAGTAGATTCGGATCTACGAATCTACTGTTATTTTGTACTGGTCAGGTCGTGCACAATATACGGGTTTAACGATGAAATTGCTCGTTATTATTTCATGGTTTAGCCATGGTGACAATGAAATTGAGGTTTTCTATATCAAATTTAGAAACACCTGCACATATTATGTGTATTTTAAGTCGAAGAAAGAACTCAATTACAATAGATTCGTAGATCCGAATATACTCGGCGCCTCGCGCCCAGTACATTCGGATCTACGAATCTATCGAATTTCGTTCTTTCTCCTTGACTGAATGTTTTTATATCACATGTAGTTTATGATAAATATTTCTTCAAGGACAATCTACCTCATATATACAACAAGCCAATTTCAGGGAGTCATGCGATTTAGACGAACGGCCATCTAGCTAAAAGATGCGTATTTTTCGAGCTTAATTAGCCCTCATGGCATCAGGCTGAAATATGTCGTCGCAAATAAAAGAGGAGACCTTAGTGGTTAGTTTTTGCCCTATTGGTATTTTTACACCCGGGGGTTACCGTGGCAAAGACAGGGATGTAAGCAAACCCTTTTAGGCCGGGAGCCGGATCTAGCCCTCGTACTCACAAAAGCTAAGAAATTTTCACTGCGATTTTGATTTAGCTTGACCATTGGGACATAGCGAGTTTTGGTTCTTTTTTGCCAAAATGGACGCTTTAAGCCCTAGGGCCTATTTTACCATTTTCTAGAAGGACACCAAAATAAAATTGACTGCAATTCAATTTGAAAATAGTAGTAGTTTTATTTATTTTCACTATTTTTTAGTCATAGCCCTCAGCCATATACACATGTAGGTCACTGAAAAAAATATTTGTGCCCAGATGTCATTTTAATTATTTGTTTCAACCCTTTTTATCAATACGGGCGCCCGAAAAAAACAAACATTATAAAATATCTGTCAAGTTTGGAAATCTTTCATTTTTGTTGAGTGCTACTTAGAAGTACACTAATGCGCAAAAAGTGTCCCCATTATGTCCCCATTAGACTGGAAGTTAAAGTTTAAAAAAATCTAGGGCCAATTTTTTCTATAACTACATATTTAGGATACATGCGTCTTTATCGCTAACTCTAATTCGCGGTAAAATTCAAATGTTCTGATATCTCGGCCTCCAGTAGGCTTTTATAATGAGGTTAACTCGACATGCTATGATTATTTATCATTATATTTATTATACATGAATCTCATATTGGTGTGTGTTTACATTTTTACGGAGAACTAAATAATACAAATAATGACACTTTGAATGCTAAGGCTGAATTTGTGTTCCTAAAATATTCTACTATGACTATTCATTATTATAATTACCATGATTATTTCATTTTAATCTCATATTGATGTTTATGTTTACATGTTTTATGGAAAATTAAATATATAATGACACTTTGAATGCCACGGCTGGGTTTTAAAAATAAATGTAAAATAAGGCACAATGCTTGAGACTTAGTAGGTTGTATCTTGATCATTATGGCATTATCTACATATCCCTGAAGTTTATAACAATAAACACAAATTTCGGTCTACATGTTTTATGGAGAACACACTGATTTATATCAGGAAAGACAGGAAAGCGCAATTGGTCGCACGACGTAAATTCAATTATTCAACACCTAAGGTTACCCGAAAATGTATTTGAAAACTTTGTCGCGTGTGATATTTTAAATGTAAAACATAAAACTTTTTTATTAATGGAGGAAGAGTGGAAGCGAGACATTTCAAATAAACCAAAAATGAGGAAATATATCACCCTAAAGAAAATTTTGCTATACCAAATTACGTTTCCACTTTACTACCTAAACCTCATAGAAGTATTTTTGCTCAATTTTGTTGTGGAATTTTACCTTTGAGAGTAGAAACAGGCCGTAGACAGAGAGTTAGAGATGAGACAACTGGACAGACACGCTCTCTGAAACTGGAAGAGCGTGTCTGTTCAATTTGCTCATCTGGCGAAGTCGAAGACGAATATCATTTCTTGTCAAAATGTAATGTTTTTTCCGATAGAAGAGTTGACTATATAAACAATATTATGCGTAATAACGCCGATTTCATTAATTTTAATTTAGAACAAAAATTTACTTTTTTGATCACCAAATATTGGAGAGAAACATTGATTTTTTTGTGTAAGGCGTGGTCAAAGAGAAAGACCTGTTTATATCTGTAATGTTTGCCTCCTCGGCACACTGTATACCTTTTTCTTTTGCTATATTCGTGTATAAAGTGACATTGTAGGCCAAATTGGCCCGGCATATTATACTGTTAATGACCATGATATGTATGTTTATGTTGTGTTTGTATATGCATGTCACTATAATAAATAAATACTTACTATATATATATATATATATATAATGACACTTTGAATGCTAAGAAACAATGTTTGAGACCTCAGATGTCGACTCGTATCTCGAGCATTATTTAATAATCCAGATATCCCTAAAAATAATAACAATAAACAGAAGATAAATATATCATATCTATCGTAATAAGTGATCATAAGTACAAGGTGAAATTAACATTTATTTTGTTTATATAGCTGGATGTAACATGTAACATAATTTCATTCAAATGATGATATAAATTTAATTTACCCACCTCATCACACAAACACTTTTAGTAAAGGATATATATATTCATTCTTAAATATAGAATGAATATATTCAACGTCTTTTAGCAAAAATACATATATACCATACAACTAGCAAACAAATTGATTGTCGCTTAATTCTTAAATTTGGAATATTGTTTAACTCCAAAAAAAATGATTATGGAATTGTGTTCATGTTGTTTCATTCAACATATTTACTTTAAACTTCACCATGATGTATAGCAAGCAATGCTTCGTTGAATTGACATGTATCATAACCAGCTGCCGCATCAACGCTTTACAAAAATATGGGCTTAAAAATAAATGAGGTTTCATAAAGAAAAATGCTAAGGTATTTATTTTTGACCTCGCATTCAAAAATTAATGTTGGTGACGTATGTCAAGTGCTTTAAGAACAAACACACCATGGAAATGAAATGAATCGGGCTTTAGGCCACCTTTGTGCACATATAGGCTAAACTGGGCCAGGAGAACCTCCTGAGGATGGTGAGATGAATGAGATGACACTGTCCTCCAGACACAGGATTCGAAATTCGAGCCCTGGCGGTCTGAGGCCGAGCACGCTACTTCTCGGTCACGGAGGCTCCCCACAATACTGACTTTCACACGTGGATGGGGAAGAAACATTTTTGTTTCTTTCAAACCGCCGAGACCGGGAATCGAACCCCGAACTCTGGCGTGAAAGGCAGCGGTGCTAACCACTACCCTAGGGCCCCCGCCCCAACACACCATGGAGAGTAGAATAAACTATAATGGGACATGCAATTTCCTCCAGGAATAGGCCGCAGGGTAAATAGAATCACAGCAAATCTTCAAGTCTATCGAATCAGTAGAATCAACTCATGAACTAGTTGATAATGTGATGGCCGCTCATAAAATGGGTAGTAGGACATGTGTGGATAAAGATGAGTATCAAAGACTTTCGTCCAACGCAGGTGAAACGTATAGTCTGATTCCGATCATAACCATCCATCACCATGGTCACTGCAGCTTTCAATAGCTTAACAAATCCTTTTAAAAGTGATAATGAAAAACGTTTGATACCTCAGCCGGAGTACATGTTTATAAAGCTGATTTTCGAAAGATGAGGACAAGTTTGCCCTACCACCGATAGCAAAAACTTTTTATCGATGACGTAAATGACAGATTTTAGCCTACATCAAATGTGTTCCAACTAAAATGGCCGATGTTGCTAATATAATTTTACCATCCATTCATGAAGTACATTTTTAGCACTGACTCGTACCAAAAATGATATTTAAAATATTTGAACGTCTCAGAAGAGGTTCACGATTTTTAAATAAAAGGGGATAAAGTAAAGACCTGCAGACTGAAAAATTATTGTTGTCCAATAACGAACATAAACGTCAACTGATAAGCCTGCATGGTTGTCTTCAGATATTCCAACAATACCAGTATCCGAACTAAATCTTAGCTCTACACAACACAGAAAGAAACTGATTCTAGAATCATCATGCGTACACATTTAATATGTTAAAAAGAGTGGATACACCTCAATTTCAAAAGGGACTCAATTGCTTCTGTATTACCAAAATGTGAATTTTTGTAATAAAACCAGCTGAGTTGATTGAGCAGGCTCTGATAAAAACACAAACAACATTGAGTAGTTTTTAACCGATTGGTGTATCTCACTTGAGCAGGTTCTGTTCTGGTCATTTGCTCTCTTGTGAGCTTTAAAAACTGCTACAGTTGATTGAGCAGGTTCTGCTTTCACGGGTAGCAATGCTATTTCAACATTTAAACAATAGGGTGAAGTTAAACCAAACAAAGTTCTTTAGAATACATCCAATATGTAGCAACATTAGCAACCTTAGGTGAAGAATGGGATCCTTAACACTGTCTTTTGAATCATTAAACATAATTTTGATGCACTGTTTATGGTTACATATACTCAAATAGGCTAATGAAGCTCGGGAGGTCAAAGTTTAGAATGTATGTGAAAACTTTGCCACCATCAAATCCTCAGCAGCAATTGATTTATTCAATTATCCACCTTGTCATCGCACTTTCAATGAAAAATGACATATTTCCAGGACGCCATTTGGAAAAGATCACATCAATTGAGTGTGCCACATGCTGCTACACATCATGGATGGGCCATTGACAACAAGAGTGGATTAAAAAAACACTGTGGTCTCTAGATTACATAATTCCACAGCAATTAGTTGACATTGTAACGCAGCAGGGGTCATCTCCAGACAATTAAATAGATTATGTAAATATTGCACAGTCTGACGAAGATGACAATACAGCTGGCGAAGATTATTTGCTCAATTAACTTGTTAGTGACATAGTTTTCTCATATTATGTTTGTATAATCAAAGCAAATCGACATTTATTTCAGATGCTCATATATTAATTAAATATTGCCTGGATTATGTCTGGAAAATATGGATATATATATAACGTACATACACACTAATAGCATGTCAGGAAAAATTAATTATATGGTGGATATGCCCACTCCTCTGTCAGTTTCCGTTATTTTTGTTTTTTACAATAATTTAAATTTTCTCATATGCCGCTAGGTACAAGTAGGCCTATATAGAACTTTTGGGTAAAGATCGACGCTTAGTAAAGTTGGCAGAATGGTTCTGCCATTCATTAGCACCAAATTTGCATCTGTCTTGGTGATTTGTATCGATACACTCGTGTTTGTTTACTTCGGCGCATACCATTAAATGTTAGCCCCACTTCGTTCTTCTAGTCACTTATTAAATATAATATATTTATCTTGTGTTTTTTATTATAATCTCGGATTGATGACAAAATGCTCAATATGAAATTAAATGAATGGGGTGTTAGGCCACCTTTGTGCACTTATAGACTGAACTGCGTCAGGATAACCTCCTGAGTAAAGTGAGATAAATGAGATGACACTGCCCTCCAGACACAGAAGCCTGAGGCCGAGCACGCTACCTTTCGGTCACAGAGGCTATCCACAATATTGAATCATTGCGAGTGAGCGGGGAAGAAACATTTTGTTTCTTTGAAACTTGGACGCCAGAGTGTGGTTCGAACCCGCGAGCAGGCAGCTTTAACCACGGCACCAGGGCGCCCGCCCATAATGCTCAATACACAACATATGCATTCTCAAGCATTGTTCCCTATATTAAAATAAACCTAGATAGCCTTAGCATTTAAAGTGTATTCATATTACTGTTGTTCTCTATAAAGAATTAAACATCAATATGCAACTAACATAAAATATGTATACTAATCATAATAATGGCCTGATTATTTATATTATTTTACAAACAAAAAATCTGCCCTAGCATTCAAACTGTATAAAACAATTAAATTTTGCCTTGTTCTTCCAGACAGTTATTAAATATAATATATTTATCGTGTGTTTATTGTTGTAATCTTTATGGATATCTGGATAACGCCACATTAGTCAACATAAAAGTCTTAAACACTGTGCTTTATTATACATTATTTTAGATTTATTTTAAAAACTCAGCCTTGACATTTAAAGTGTCATTATACATATTGTTTGGTTTCCCATCAAACATTTAAACATATACATCTATATGATACTAATAATAAATATTTATATTACATGCAATATTTAATATCCACAGTATATATGCAATGTAAGCAAATAATTGGTCTTAGCATTCAAAGTGTCATTTTATATATTTTTTCTTCATTAACATGTAAACATAAACACCAATATGAAATTCCCATAAAATATTCATAATTATCATAATGATAAATATCCACAGCATGACTTAACTTTATTATAATAGCCTATTGGAGGCATGAGATATCAGCATATTTGAATTTTACCGCAAATTAGAGTTAGCGGTAAAGACGTGCGTATCCTAAATATGTAGTTATAAAAAAATTAGCCCTATATTTTTTTAACTTTAACTTCTAGTCCCCTGTGTACATAATGGAGACACTTTTTGCGAATTAGCTTGCTTCTAAGTAGCACTCAACCAAAATAACAGATTTCCAAACTTAACGCAAATTTTATAATGTTTGTTTTTTATAGGTGCCCGTATTGATAAAAGGGTTTAAATTTTTTTTCAAAATGAAATCTAGGCACAAATATTTTTCATTAACCTACATGTGTATATGGCCGAGGGCTATGAGTAAAACAATAATGAAAATAAATAAAACTACTACTATTTTGAACAATTTTTCGAATTGCAGTCAATTTTATTTTGGTGTCCTTCTAAAAAATGGTAAAATAGGCTCTAGGGCTTAAAGCGTCCTGTTTGGCAAAAAATAACCAAAACTCGCTATGTCCCAATGATCAAGCTAAATATAAATCGCAGTGAAAATTTCTTAGCTTTTGTGAGTACGAGGGCTAAATCCGGCTCCCGGCCTATTTTAAAACCCTCCTAATCCTAATAACTGACCTGTTTCTCTCATGTGATTAACTTGTAGACAAATAAATTCATACCATTTATATCATATCTCTACAATCATTGATGTTGATGGATATATAACATAATTTTATACATTTTTCACAACCAAAGCTTAATTTGTATAATTTTTGTATAATTTTGAAAGTTTTTCGCATTTTAGGTGTTGCCATGACCTGTGCATCATTACAAAATATCGTGTTATGCCGAATGACAATGTTTTCATGTTACTTCGCATCTATTCAACATAAAAACACAAACAATGTATCAAATTGAAGGTAATTTATTTTTCTGTAATATGTTTATTTAAAATCTCAAATTCTATAATTACTATACGCTTTATTTGCCGAAATACATAGGCCTATATTATAATTTAAAATATAACAAGGTCGACCATTTATACAGCAATTATGTGAAACTCAATGTCCTCGACCTCCTTTGTTTGCACCGAGCTGGCTAATACAATAAAATATGGGGGAGGGTTCTTATATAACCTCGTTTTCACCGAGTGACGTCACTGCGTTTCACAAAATGAAGTATGGGGGAGGGGGTGTTATATAACCTTGTTTTCACCGAGTGACGTCACTGCGTTTCACAGAATGAAGTATGGGGGAGGGGGTGTTATATAACCTTATTTTCACCGAGTGACGTCACTGCGTTTCACAGAATTCGCCCTTTCATATACAAGGTGACGTGTTGTGTCCAGCTGCCATCTGGTGAGTCAACACACATCAGTGGGATTTGCTATCGGAGTCGCCTGTCTCTCACTGAGCCACACTACGCGGCGCTGCCGGGCTACATGTAGCCATCTGTGGTGAATGCAAATGATAAGTTGTTATTTTCATATGTACTGATAGGTAATCCCCAGAATGGCAGTATTTTTGAAAGGTTACTTCCGCCGGATGTGGTGCTGTTTATAGTATTATATTTCCCGTCTGCCAGAAATGACTTATGCGGACACTATGAAATCATACCCTGACGTATGATTACAAAATCTAACAAGAGCACACTCGATAATAGCCCGCCGCCGAATTATGATAAAGAAAGTAAAGACGAATGTCATCACGTAAATACCAACCCAAGATATAAATGGTATGTTAAACCAGCCGCTTTTCAAGTTATCGCGCCCACAAGGTCAAAATATGGACGTAAAATAAATGTGAAAAATCGCAATAAGTCGACCATTTTGATTTTTTTACCGGCCATTATTGAGCTTGTCCAAGAACTGCTTATTAGTAACATGCATAACAAACTTGAAGAGGATACTTGTGAAAATGTTGAAGTTATCGCGCCTACAAGGTCAAATTATTGACGTAAAATGAGAAAAATCGCAATAAATCGGCCATTTTGAATTTTTTTTCAGCCATTATTGAACTTGTCCAAGAACTACTTATTAGTAACATGCATAACAAATTTGAAGAGGATATGTGAAACACTTTTCAAGTTATCGCGCCCACAAGGTCAAATTATTGACGTAAAATGAGAAAAATCACAATAAATCGGCCATTTTTTTTTTTCAGCCATTATTGAACTTGTCCAAGAACTACTTATAAGTAACATACATAACAAATTTGAAGAGAATATGTGAAAAACTTTTCAAGTTATCGCGCCCACAGGGTCAAATTATTGACGTAAAATGAGAAAAATCGCAATAAATCGGCCATTTTTTTTTTTCGGCCATTATTGAACTTCTCCAAGAACTACTTATTAGTAATATGCATAACCAATATGAAAAGGATATGTGAAAAACTTTTCAAGTTATCGCGCCCACAAGGTCAAATTATTTACGTAAAATGTGAAAAATCGCAAGTTATCGCGCCCACACGGTCAAATTATTGACGTGAAAGGTGAAAAATCGCAATAAGTCGGCCATTTTGAATTTTTTGTCAGCCATTATTGAACTTGTCCGAGAAGTGGTCATTAGTAACATGCAAAACAAATTTGGGAAGGAAACATGAAAAACTTTTCAAGTTATCGCGCCCACAAGTAAATGTTAACGCCGACGCCGACGCCGACGCCGACGACGCCGAACTTCAATTGCAATAGCCCACCTTTTTTAATTAAAATTAAAAGGCGGGCTAAAAATGATAATAAATTGTTATTATAATGACATACCCTGATACTATAATGTCCTATGCCTCATAACATTTTATATGTTAAAAAAATGGCATTTACCGACATATGATGTCCATATCCCTATTTTATAAAGTCATATCCTGAGTCTTTACTGCAAAAACCGAACATTATAATGTTATATCCTTCCAATTTGATGCCATATTCTGTCATGATAGCGTCATGCGGTCATACCCCAAGATCTACTATGCGTTTTTTGTAATAATTTTATTGTAATGTTCTTCACCCTCAATAGGTCATAGCTTATCTCTAATCACATGACTGGTATAAGGTTGGCGGAATGACTGACGTCACTGTCACTAGGATCGGATGACATCTCATCATTGTCTTCATCAACCATCAATACACGATCCGTGTCATCTTTATCCTCGGCATCTTTGAATTTTCTATAAATGGCGAATAACTTGTCTTTATACCAACAAAAGCAAAATATGTTTTATTATATTTCAGATATGTTTCACCCTTAAGCCGACGCTTTTTAAAACTATTTAACCCTTTAACCGCCAAATTATTCAATTTGAATTTTCACCCACTTGAAGTTAAGTGAGTGAACATTATTCAGATTTGACAAAATGGAGGTAAACTCTTTTCAAATCTTGCTGGTTGATGTCATATTTTATCTTTAAAATGTGGTACTTAATTTGGTAATAAAAATGAGAACCCGAATATATGCGGCGCCGGCGGTTAAAGGGTTAATGTGCTAATAAGAAATGAAAACCCGAATATATGTGGCATATGTGGTTAAAGGGTTAAAAAGTCTGAATATAATTGAGCAGAAATGACGTGTGGACTTGGTTTACCACATTATACATTATTATATGTAAATGTAAATATATAGTAGATACGAAATTACGATTGAAAAATACATTACGAAATAACAAAGATCTACTATGCGTTTTTTGTAATAATTTTATTGTAATGTTCTTCACCCTCAATAGGTCATAGCTTATCTCTAATCACATGACTGGTATAAGGTTGGCGGAATGACTGACGTCACTGTCACTAGGATCGGATGACATCTCATCATTGTCTTCATCAACCATCAATACACGATCCGTGTCATCTTTATCCTCGGCATCTTTGAATTTTCTATAAATGGTGGTGATGAAGAATATCACAAAGAGAGGCATCGGGGTGAACAGTCCCACAGCGTTAACTACAGTGGCGGCCATGTCCCCGTCCGGCTGCTGGAAATGCTGCATCAGGATTATTATAGGGATCCCCACATTCTGGATGCCTGTTTCTATGGAGATGGTTATTGCTCGCTTGTTGTCTTGTCCCAGGAGCTTAGCCAGTCCGAATCCCAGAAGGAAGCCTCCCCATGGCAACAGCATCCCTGATGGGATTATTACAGGAACGCTCCCCATCATCAACCACATGTATAAATTGACGTAAGTACCAAACGCAAAGATCCACAGAAGAATGACGACGGCAAATGGTTTGAGGAGCTTAGAGACGAATCGTGCAGCTTTAGGAGATACTTTATGAATGAGTATCCCTATTAGGCAGGGCCCTGCCAGCTGTGCCAGCGTTATTAGAATGATCATGTAAGGCACCTCTATATTACTAGAGCTGTATACCAGTGTCACTACTAACATCCACAGTGGCATCATACCTGGCAAAGTAAAAAAAAAAAAATACACATTAAAATGTCTGTAGAGCTGTATACCTAGTCACCACCAACATCCACAGTGGCATTTTACCTAGCAAAGTAAAAAAGCAAAATACACATTAAAATGTCTGTAGAGCTGTACACCTAGTCACCATCACCATCCACAGTGGCATTTTACCTAGCCAAGTAAAGAGAGAGAACATATAATACTGTATGTAGAGCTGTATACCTAGTCAATAACAACATTCACAGTGGCATCATACCAAGCCAAGTAAAGAGAGAGAACACATTATACTGTATGTAGAGCTGTATACATGGTCACCACCTACATCCACAGTGGCATCATACCTAGCCAAGTAAAGAGAGAGAACACATTATACTGTATGTAGAGCTGTATACCTAGTCACCATCAACATCCACAGTGGCATCATACCTAGCCAAGTAAAGAGAGAGAACAACACATTATACTGTATGTAGGGCTGTATACCTAGTCACCACCAATATCCACAGTGGCATCCTAACTAGCCAAGTAAAGAGAGAGAACACATTATACTGTATGTAGAGCTGTATACCTAGTCACCACCAACATCCACAGTGGCATCATACCAAGCCAAGTAAAGAGAGGGAACAACACATTATACTTTATGTAGGGCTGTATACTTAGTCACCATCAACATCCACAGTGGCATCATACCTAGCCAAGTAAACAGAGAGAACAACACATTATACTGTATGTAGAGCTGTATACCTAGTCACCACCAACATCCACAGTGGCATCATAACTAGTCAAGTAAAGAGAGAGAACACATTATACTGTATGTAGAGCTGTATACCTAGTCACCATCAACATCCACAGTGGCATCATACCTAGCCAAGTAAACAGAGAAAACAACACATTATACTGTATATAGAGCTGTATACCTAGTCACCATCAACATCCACAGTGGCATCATACCTAGCCAAGTAAACAGAGAGAACAACACATTATACTGTATGTAGAGCTGTATACCTGGTCACCATCAACATCCACAGTGGCATCATACCTAGCAAAGTAAAGAGAGAGAACAACACATTATACTGTATGTAGAGCTGTATACCTAGTCACCACCAACATCCACAGTGGCATCATACAAAGCCAAGTAAAGAGAGGGAACAACACATTATACTGTATGTAGAGCTGTATACCTGGTCACCACCAACATCCACAGTGGCATCATACAAAGCCAAGTAAAGAGAGGGAACAACACATTATACTGTATGTAGGGCTGTATACTTAGTCACCATCAACATCCACAGTGGCATCATACCTAGCCAAGTAAAGAGAGAGAACACATTATACTGTATGTAGAGCTGTATACCTAGTCACCACCAACATCCACAGTGGCATCATACCTAGCCAAGTAAAGAGAGAGAACAGCACATTATACTGTATGTAGAGCTGTATACCTAGTCACCACCAACATCCATAGTGGCATCATACAAAGCCAAGTAAAGAGAGGGAACAACACATTATAAAGTATGTAGGGCTGTATACTTAGTCACCATCAACATCCACAGTGGCATCATACCTAGCCAAGTAAAGAGAGAGAACACATTATACTGTATGTAGAGCTATATACCTAGTCATCATCAACATCCACAGTGGCATCATACCTAGCCAAGTAAAGAGAGAGAACAACACATTATACTGTATGTAGAGCTGTATACCTAGTCACCACCAACATCCACAGTGGCATCATACCTAGCCAAGTAAAGAGAGAGAACACATTATACTGTATGTAGAGCTGTATACCTAGTCACCATCAACATCCACAGTGGCATCATACCTAGCCAAGTAAAGAGAGAGAACAACACATTATACTGTATGTAGAGCTGTATACCTAGTCACCACCAACATCCACAGTGGCATCATACCTAGCGAAGTAAAGAGAGAGAACACATTATACTGTATGTAGAGCTGTATACCTGGTCACCATCAACATCCACAGTGGCATCATACCTAGCCAAGTAAAGAGAGAGAACACATTATACTGTATGTAGAGCTGTATACCTTGTCACCACCAACATCCACAGTGGCATCATACCTAGCCAAGAAAAGAGAGAGAACACATTATACTGTATGTAGAGCTGTATACCTAGTCACCATCAACATCCACAGTGGCATCATACCTAGCCAAGTAAACAGAGAGAACAACACATTATACTGTATATAGAGCTGTATACCTAGTCACCATCAACATCCACAGTGGCATCATACCAAGCCAAGTAAAGAGAGAGAACAACACATTATACTGTATATCGAGCTGTATACCTGGTCACCATCAACATCCACAGTGGCATCATACCTAGCCAAGTAAAGAGAGAACAACACATTATACTGTATGTAGAGCTGTATACCTAGTCACCACCAACATCCACAGTGGCATCATACCTAGCCAAGTAAAGAGAGAGAACAACACATTATACTGTATGTAGAGCTGTATACCTAGTCACCACCAACATCCACAGTGGCATCATACCTAGCCAAGTAAACAGAAAGAACAACACATTATACTGTATATAGAGCTGTATACCTGGTCACCATCAACATCCACAGTGGCATCATACCTAGCCAAGTAAAGAGAGAACAACACATTATACTGTATGTAGAGCTGTATACCTGGTCACCACAAACATCCACAGTGGCATCATACCTAGCCAAGTAAAGAGAGAGAACACATTATACTGTATGTAGAGCTGTATACCCAGTCACCATCAACATCCACATTGGCATCATACCTAGCCAAGTAAAGAGAGAACAACACATTATACTGTATGTAGGGCTGTATACCTAGTCACCACCAATATCCACAGTGGCATCATACCTAGCCAAGTAGAGAGAGAGAACAGCACATTATACTGTATGTAGAGCTGTATACCTAGTCACCACCAACATCCACAGTGGCATCATACAAAGCCAAGTAAAGAGAGGGAACAACACATTATACTGTATGTAGAGCTGTATACCTGGTCACCACCAACATCCACAGTGGCATCATACAAAGCCAAGTAAAGAGAGGGAACAACACATTATACTGTATGTAGGGCTGTATACTTAGTCACCATCAACATCCACAGTGGCATCATACCTAGCCAAGTAAAGAGAGAGAACACATTATACTGTATGTAGAGCTGTATACCTAGTCACCACCAACATCCACAGTGGCATCATACCTAGCCAAGTAAAGAGAGAGAACAGCACATTATACTGTATGTAGAGCTGTATACCTAGTCACCACCAACATCCATAGTGGCATCATACAAAGCCAAGTAAAGAGAGGGAACAACACATTATACTGTATGTAGGGCTGTATACTTAGTCACCATCAACATCCACAGTGGCATCATACCTAGCCAAGTAAAGAGAGAGAACACATTATACTGTATGTAGAGCTATATACCTAGTCATCATCAACATCCACAGTGGCATCATACCTAGCCAAGTAAAGAGAGAGAACAACACATTATACTGTATGTAGAGCTGTATACCTAGTCACCACCAACATCCACAGTGGCATCATACCTAGCCAAGTAAAGAGAGAGAACACATTATACTGTATGTAGAGCTGTATACCTAGTCACCATCAACTTCCACAGTGGCATCATACCTAGCCAAGTAAAGAGAGAGAACAACACATTATACTGTATGTAGAGCTGTATACCTAGTCACCACCAACATCCACAGTGGCATCATACCTAGCCAAGTAAAGAGAGAGAACACATTATACTGTATGTAGAGCTGTATACCTGGTCACCATCAACATCCACAGTGGCATCATACCTAGCCAAGTAAAGAGAGAGAACACATTATACTGTATGTAGAGCTGTATACCTTGTCACCACCAACATCCACAGTGGCATCATACCTAGCCAAGTAAAGAGAGAGAACACATTATACTGTATGTAGAGCTGTATACCTAGTCACCATCAACATCCACAGTGGCATCATACCTAGCCAAGTAAACAGAGAGAACAACACATTATACTGTATATAGAGCTGTATACCTAGTCACCATCAACATCCACAGTGGCATCATACCAAGCCAAGTAAAGAGAGAGAACAACACATTATACTGTATGTAGAGCTGTATACCTAGTCACCACCAACATCCACAGTGGCATCATACCTAGCCAAGTAAACAGAGAGAACAACACATTATACTGTATATAGAGCTGTATACCTGGTCACCATCAACATCCACAGTGGCATCATACCTAGCCAAGTAAAGAGAGAACAACACATTATACTGTATGTAGAGCTGTATACCTAGTCACCACCAACATCCACAGTGGCATCATACCTAGCCAAGTAAAGAGAGAGAACAACACATTATACTGTATGTAGAGCTGTATACCTAGTCACCACCAACATCCACAGTGGCATCATACCTAGCCAAGTAAACAGAGAGAACAACACATTATACTGTATATAGAGCTGTATACCTGGTCACCATCAACATCCACAGTGGCATCATACCTAGCCAAGTAAAGAGAGAACAACACATTATACTGTATGTAGAGCTGTATACCTGGTCACCACAAACATCCACAGTGGCATCATACCTAGCCAAGTAAAGAGAGAGAACACATTATACTGTATGTAGAGCTGTATACCTAGTCACCATCAACATCCACATTGGCATCATACCTAGCCAAGTAAAGAGAGAACAACACATTATACTGTATGTAGGGCTGTATACCTAGTCACCACCAATATCCACAGTGGCATCATACCTAGCCAAGTAGAGAGAGAGAACAGCACATTATACTGTATGTAGAGCTGTATACCTAGTCACCACCAACATCCACAGTGGCATCATACAAAGCCAAGTGAAGAGAGGGAACAACTCATTATACTGTATGTAGAGCTGTATACCTGGTCACCACCAACATCCACAGTGGCATCATACAAAGCCAAGTAAAGAGAGGGAACAACACATTATACTGTATGTAGGGCTGTATACTTAGTCACCATCAACATCCACAGTGGCATCATACCTAGCCAAGTAAAGAGAGAGAACACATTATACTGTATGTAGAGCTGTATACCTAGTCACCACCAACATCCACAGTGGCATCATACCTAGCCAAGTAAAGAGAGAGAACAGCACATTATACTGTATGTAGAGCTGTATACCTAGTCACCACCAACATCCACAGTGGCATCATACAAAGCCAAGTAAAGAGAAGGAACAACACATTATACTGTATGTAGGGCTGTATACTTAGTCACCATCAACATCCACAGTGGCATCATACCTAGCCAAGTAAAGAGAGAGAACACATTATACTGTATGTAGAGCTATATACCTAGTCATCATCAACATCCACAGTGGCATCATATCTAGCCAAGTAAAGAGAGAGAACAACACATTATACTGTATGTAGAGCTGTATACCTAGTCACCACCAGCATCCACAGTGGCATCATACCTAGCCAAGTAAAGAGAGAGAACACATTATACTGTATGTAGAGCTGTATACCTGGTCACCATCAACATCCACAGTGGCATCATACCTAGCCAAGTAAAGAGAGAGAACACATTATACTGTATGTAGAGCTGTATACCTAGTCACCATCAACATCCACAGTGGCATCATACCTAGCCAAGTAAACAGAGAGAACAACACATTATACTGTATATAGAGCTGTATACCTAGTCACCATCAACATCCACAGTGGCATCATACCAAGCCAAGTAAAGAGAGAGAACAACACATTATACTGTATGTAGAGCTGTATACCTAGTCACCACCAACATCCACAGTGGCATCATACCTAGCCAAGTAAACAGAGAGAACAACACATTATACTGTATATAGAGCTGTATACCTGGTCACCATCAACATCCACAGTGGCATCATACCTAGCCAAGTAAAGAGAGAACAACACATTATACTGTATGTAGAGCTGTATACCTAGTCACCACCAACATCCACAGTGGCATCATACCTAGCCAAGTAAACAGAGAGAACAACACATTATACTGTATGTAGAGCTGTATACCTAGTCACCATCAACATCCACATTGGCATCATACCTAGCCAAGTAAAGAGAGAACAACACATTATACTGTATGTAGGGCTGTATACCTAGTCACCACCAATATCCACAGTGGCATCATACCTAGCCAAGTAGAGAGAGAGAACAGCACATTATACTGTATGTAGAGCTGTATACCTAGTCACCATCAACATCCACAGTGACATCCTACCTAGCCAAGTAAAGAGAGAACACATCATACTGCATGTAGAGCTGTATACCTAGTCACCATCAACATCCACAGTGGCATCATACCTAGCCAAGTAAAGAGAGAACACAATATACTGTATGTAGAGCTGTATACCTAGTCACCACCAGCATCCACAGTGGCATCATACCTAGCCAAGTAAAGAGAGAGAACAACACATTATACTGTATGTAGGGCTGTATACCTAGTCACCACCAATATCCACAGTGGCATCATAACTAGCCAAGTTGAGAGAGAGAACAGCACATTATACTGTATGTAGAGCTGTATACCTAGTCACCATCAACATTCACAGTGGCAGCATACCTAGCCAAGTAAAGAGAGAGAACACATTATACTGTATGTAGAGCTGTATACCTGGTCCCCACCAACATCCACAGTGGCATCATAACTAGCCAAGTTGAGAGAGAGAACAGCACATTATACTGTATGTAGAGCTGTATACCTGGTCACCATCAACATCCACAGTGGCATCATACCTAGCCAAGTAAAGAGAGAGAACACATTATACTGTATGTAGAGCTGTATACCTAGTCACCACCAACATCCACAGTGGCATCATAACTAGCCAAGTAAGGAGAGAACAACACATTATACTGTATGTAGAGCTGTATACCTAGTCAATATCAACATCCACATTGGCATCATACCTAGCCAAGTAAAGAGAGAACAACACATTATACTGTATGTAGGGCTGTATAACTAGTCACCACCAATATCCACAGTGGCATCATACCTAGCCAAGTAGAGAGAGAGAACAGCACATTATACTGTATGTAGAGCTGTATACCTAGTCACCATCAACATCCACAGTGACATCATACCTAGCCAAGTAAAGAGAGAACACATCAAACTGCATGTAGAGCTGTATACCTAGTCACCATCAACATCCACAGTGGCATCATACCTAGCCAAGTAAAGAGAGAACACAATATACTGTATGTAGAGCTGTATATCTAGTCACCACCAACATCCACAGTGGCATCATACCTAGCCAAGTAAAGAGAGAACAACACATTATACTGTATGTAGAGCTGTATACCTAGTCACCACCAACATCCATAGTGGCATCATACCTAGCCAAGTAAAGAGAGAACAACACATTATACTGTATGTAGAGCTGTATACCTAGTCACCACCAACATCCACAGTGGCATCATACCTAACCAAGTAAAGAGAGAGAACAATACATTATACTGTATGTAGAGCTGTATACCCAGTCACCACCAACATCCACAGTGGCATCATACCTAGCCAAGTAAAGAGAGAGAACAATACATTATACTGTATGTAGAGCTGTATACCTAGTCACCACCAACATCCACAGTGACATCATACCTAGCCAAGTAAAAAGAGAGAACACATTATACTGTATGTAGAGCTGTATACCTAGTCACCACCAACATCCACAGTGGCATCATACCTAACCAAGTAAAGAGAGAGAACAATACATTATACTGTATGTAGAGCTGTATACCCAGTCACCACCAACATCCACAGTGGCATCATACCTTACCAAGTAAAGAGAGAGAACAATACATTATACTGTATGTAGAGCTGTATACCCAGTCACCACCAACATCCACAGTGGCATCATACCTAGCCAAGTAAAGAGAGAGAACAACACATTATACTGTATGTAGGGCTGTATACCTAGTCACCACCAATATCCACAGTGGCATCATAACTAGCCAAGTTGAGAGAGAGAACAGCACATTATACAGTATGTAGAGCTGTATACCTAGTCACCATCAACATTCACAGTGGCAGCATACCTAGCCAAGTAAAGAGAGAGAACACATTATACTGTATGTAGAGCTGTATACCTGGTCACCACCAACATCCACAGTGGCATCATAACTAGCCAAGTTGAGAGAGAGAACAGCACATTATACTGTATGTAGAGCTGTATACCTGGTCACCATCAACATCCACAGTGGCACCATACCTAGCCAAGTAAAGAGAGAGAACACATTATACTGTATGTAGAGCTGTATACCTAGTCACAACCAACATCCACAGTGGCATCATAACTAGCCAAGTAAGGAGAGAACAACACATTATACTGTATGTAGGGCTGTATACCTAGTCACCACCAATATCCACAGTGGCATCATACCTAGCCAAGTAAAGAGAGAGAACACATTATACTGTATGTAGAGCTGTATACCTAGTCACCATCAACATCCACATTGGCATCATACCTAGCCAAGTAAAGAGAGAACAACACATTATACTGTATGTAGGGCTGTATACCTAGTCACCACCAATATCCACAGTGGCATCATACCTAGCCAAGTAGAGAGAGAGAACAGCACATTATACTGTATGTAGAGCTGTATACCTAGTCACCATCAACATCCACAGTGACATCATACCTAGCCAAGTAAAGAGAGAACACATCAAACTGCATGTAGAGCTGTATACCTAGTCACCATCAACATCCACAGTGGCATCATACCTAGCCAAGTAAAGAGAGAACACAATATACTGTATGTAGAGCTGTATACCTAGTCACCACCAACATCCACAGTGGCATCATACCTAGCCAAGTAAAGAGAGAACAACACATTATACTGTATGTAGAGCTGTATACCTAGTCACCACCAACATCCACAGTGGCATCATACCTAGCCAAGTAAAGAGAGAACAACACATTATACTGTATGTAGAGCTGTATACCTAGTCACCACCAACATCCACAGTGGCATCATACCTAACCAAGTAAAGAGAGAGAACAATACATTATACTGTATGTAGAGCTGTATACCCAGTCACCACCAACATCCACAGTGGCATCATACCTAGCCAAGTAAAGAGAGAGAACAATACATTATACTGTATGTAGAGCTGTATACCTAGTCACCACCAACATCCACAGTGACATCATACCTAGCCAAGTAAAGTGAGAGAACACATTATACTGTATGTAGAGCTGTATACCTAGTCACCACCAACATCCACAGTGGCATCATACCTAACCAAGTAAAGAGAGAGAACAATACATTATACTGTATGTAGAGCTGTATACCCAGTCACCACCAACATCCACAGTGGCATCATACCTAACCAAGTAAAGAGAGAGAACAATACATTATACTGTATGTAGAGCTGTATACCCAGTCACCACCAACATCCACAGTGGCATCATACCTAGCCAAGTAAAGAGAGAGAACAATACATTATACTGTATGCAGAGCTGTATACCTAGTCACCACCAACATCCACAGTGGCATCATACCTAGCCAAGTAAAGAGAACAACACATTATACTGTATGTAGAGCTGTATACCTGGTCATCACAAACATCCACAGTGGCATCATACCTAGCCAAGTAAAGAGAGGGAATAACACATCATACTGTATGTAGAGCTGTATACCTGGTCATCACCAACATCCACAGTGGCATCATACCTAGCCAAGTAAAGAGAGAGAACAGCACATTATACTGTATGTAGAGCTGTATACCTGGTCACCACCAACATCCACAGTGGCATCATACCTAGCCAAGTAAAGAACAACACATCATACTGTATGCAGAGCCGTTTACCTGAGTGACCACTAGCATGAAAAAGTTTATAGTATGTAAGTGATCTGTTAACACCCAGATTGACACACCCAGCTAAGCAAATAGATAGACCACTATTATCACACACATACTTATCACACTATCACACCCTTAGAGTATTTTTATTAGCACCTATATAAACGCTGATAACGAGTTGTTCACAGTAAAATTTCAATCTTGAAACACTGATATATATTGGGACTTAAATGTCACAAATATCAATTATCAGTCACTTGAAGTCACTGTAGCGAGACACAACTTCAAGTGACTGAAAATTTAAATTGAATAGCTCAGTGATCTAATGGTTAAATCTTCATACAGTGATAACCGTTGATAACCAATTCATGTTTGCACTAGACATTTCTTTCTGATTATCATTGCCAATATAATATATTCATACGCGGTTACACATGAAAAACAGCGAACAATATATATACATATGATCAACGACAAATAGAAAATAAAGGCGAAAAAAATAGCATAAATTATGTACAAGTGCGTTGTTTTAATTGATTGTTGTAGTTTGTAATGACACATATATTTTTATTATTATTGTAACATTTTAAGAGGTGGACCACAGATTACATACCTAAAGCCAGAATAAGGCTGATGAAGGTCATAGTGATGCTAAGGTTAAGGTCACCATTAAGGAGGAGTGTCCACATATTACTGGCCACTCCACCAGGACTACATGACTGGATCAGAAGGCCGAATCCATAGACAGGATTCAGGTGGAGAGCATGTGATACAGCCAAACCAATCTGTAAAAACATGGATGCTTAAGATTTGTAGATTAGAAGACAGCAATAAGCCCTAATAGATCCTAACTGAACAAATAAACATATTACTACCGTACACACTTAATATAGGAGAATAAATAGTGATTGGGAATTATCAATCAATCAATCAATCAATCAATCAATCAATCAATCAATCAATCAATCAATCAATCAATCAATCAATCAATCAATCAATCAATCAATCAATCAATCAATCAATCAATCAATCAATCAATCAATCAATCAATCAATCAATCAATCAATCAATCAATCAATCAATCAATCAATCAATCAATCAATCAATCAATCAATCAATCAATCAATCAATCAATCAATCAATCAATCAATCAATCAATCAATCAATCAATCAATCAATCAATCAATCAATCAATCAATCAATCAATCAATCAATCAATCAATCAATCAATCAATCAATCAATCAATCAATCAATCAATCAATCAATCAATCAATCAATCAATCAATTAATCAATAAATCAATCAATCAATCAATCAATCAATCAATCGATCGATCGATCGATCAATCAATCAATCAATGGATCGATCGATCGATCAATCAATCAATCAATCAATCAATCAATCAATCAATCAATCAATCAATCAATCAATCAATCAATCAATCAATCAATCAATCAAGCATGCAAGCAACAATCAATCAATCAATCATTCAATCATTCAATCAATCAATCAATCAATCATTCAATCAATCAATCAATCAATCATTCAATCAATCAATCAATCAATCAATCAAGCAAGCAAGCAAGCAAGCTATCAACAATCAATTAATCATATATTCAATTAATCAATAAATCATGCAAACAAAAGCAGGTACATGTCACTAAAGATGAGAACGTTTTGCCAGCTATTGAAAAAAGGACATTTAGGACGATTTTACGCAATTATATTACAACATTTTACATGGAATATGCAATACATATATTGTAAGAAAATGAAAACAATGTACTATACGTTGGATATTAAGCTTAGATGTTGCTGACAAAAAACAGACCACTTCTTCGATATCATCACCATGATTACGACCCCTATTATTATGCAAATCTCATCTACAAAATCGTTCTCGCTATATGCTCCCTGTACGAGTTTGCGCAGAGATAGCCTTCTGATGCCGATGGGAGTTTCAAAAATATCTACCCCACTCCTTACTTTATAGCACTAGTAATTATAGCAACATACATAAAACAAGTAGAACATACAATTTTAAGACTGTCAACGTGATCCGGTCGTCTGCAGTATCTTCATATAATCTCTGGTCAACCTATAAATACTATAAATATTCCTGTGATTATGTATCTTGGTCACATGTAGTTATTTCAATTTCAAACCAGAAAGGAATTGTGATTTCAAGTAAAGATAATGTTTGGGCTAAGTTTTATAATATTTTTGGCGGCCATTTTGAATTGTGTTGGGTTATTTTTAATATGACAGTTTGATTGGAATGTTGGTTATGTGTTTCTTGACAGCCATTCTGAATTGGAATTTTAGACTTCTGGACTCTGACTTTTTCGTTGGTTTAATGCTGTATAACTGTCTGAGACGCTGGCCAAAAATTAACACAACATTGCATCGACGTTTTGTGCTTGATGGAATTGCAACTGTTAGTTCAATCTTAAAATGTAGCATTTGAAAAGTTCCACTGTCCATATCAAAGCCCCAACATTTTGTCAATGCTTGGCCACTGTCTGCGACGCTGGCCCTGCATGAAACATTATTGGATATATGTATTTAAATTATTAAATGTAGAGAGTGCTCAAAGGGTGCAAGGCGGTCATGTCGCCTCTGACAAAGGGCCCCTATTGACAAGTCAAGAATACCATTCATGGGGCTTCACCAGACAAGTACATCGTTGAACCGACATTGATCCACATAGCGATCCAGAAAATCCTGAATAAATCCGGTAGAACAACTGTGAATTCTTGGTAAAAACAGAAAACTTCAATACCTTCAATACTTCAAGGACCATTGCTGCAAGGTTTGAAGTCGATAGAATAAAAACTCAAGGAGAAATAGCCCAGCAAAATGTGACATTGATCTATATAGTAATCCGGAAAATCATGAATAAATCCGGAAGAACGTGATGTATGACTTAGAAAAGTCATAGCACACCTCCCCAAAACCTAAGGACCATTGTGCCAAGGTTTGAAGTTGAATGAAAATTCAGGGATAATTAGCACTACAAAATTTGTACACAGAGGAATAAAAACTAGCGAGAACTGAAGCAAACTCAATATGTTTGCCCAAACATAATTACCAGCTGTGAGCCGGTGCATGCCATATTGGCGCAAGGTAAATATG
Organism: Flabesymbios commensalis; assembly: GCA_964017125.1. Classification (NCBI taxonomy): domain Eukaryota; kingdom Metazoa; phylum Annelida; class Polychaeta; order Terebellida; family Flabelligeridae; genus Flabesymbios; species Flabesymbios commensalis. The sequence continues at coordinate 20,856,015 of OZ024905.1, forward strand.
AAGATTTATGTTTAAAGCATGATAATGCTCAGATGCTGCTCAGAAAGGAGAATATGTTTTCCTAACCATGAGCGAACTCAGTCAGTTCTAGCTCAAATGAGCGGGTTTGCCCAGAAAACAGTGCTCATTGTTTGGTCATTATATCTGTAACAAAGGGGGTATAATCTGATATAAGCCACATAAGACCATTTTCACCCACTCTCAATAGTGGCATATATATACTAGGTTTAATTTTTCAGTAGTTCACTGACTATTTTTCTATCTATGAAAATACTGCAACACTTGTTCTGACAGCTATTTCCAGGCAACGCTGCTCTCTCGCCCCGTGGTGGGTTAGTGTTAGACCATCACCATATCCACTGGGCCAACATTAAGCCAGCATTGGATCAACATCTCGTGTTCTACGGGTAGCCAGCAATTAAAAACAAAACATCACCCTTTGCTGAATCACCATTAAATATTTCACCGCTAAGAATGAATATAATAAGCCTTTAACCGCCGGTGCCGCATATATTCGGCTTTTCATTTTTTATTAGCACATTATAAGTATCACCTTTTAAACATGTTAAAAATCAATCGGCAATATTTGAAAATAGTTGACATTTCATTTTGTCAAATCTGAATAATTTTCACGCACTTGAAGTTGTGTATCGCGTCAGCGAGACATAACTTCAGGTGGGTGGAAATTCAAATTGAATAATTTGTCGGTTAAAGGATTAATCGTTTTAAATCTGCTTCTCTTAGTCTGAGTTTAACGCCATCCAATGGGATTCCTGGCTACTAGCATAGGAAAAGCTGAGTTTCTGCATGCTAGTAGTCAGTGTACACCGAGATCAACAATTCCACAAAAAATGTGAGAGTAACAGTATTCAAATGATAAATTCACCTATAAAGACTGGCGTTAAAATCCCCACGTTAACAATGGTTAAGGCATTATTCCAATGAGATGTACATATGTCGTTATAAAATAAAATTAAAAAGCATTGATCAAACAATGAAGCATTTATTTATTGCGCAGTCGATCGTCCGCGCACAGAATTCTTGGGGCACAACTTTACGAATGGCAACAATTACCATGATTACAGATTATCTGTATCACACACAGAGGCTGTCATTACCATGATTACGGATTAGCTTCATTAGGGAGTCAAGTCAATGTTATTGGGAAGAAAATGTGTGCTTAGACATCTACATTTGCGAATTAAAAATACGAGTAATTTTCACCCACTTGAAGTCGTTCGCGCTAGCACGGCACAACTTCATTTTATTTTTTTCATTTTTTAATTCTTTGACTTTTCAGCTTTAACTCTGATATACAAACGAATTAGCACAGATAACCCTCACCCCTCCTCCTTCTCCCAAAACAAAAAAAATATATATATCATTATACAAGCAGAATACAGTGCAATTACAAGACGTTGAGCCAATGCTGGAGTAATGGTGCCCAACATTAAAACAGCTGTTTACATATGGTCAACGTTTTATATTATATCTAGGTGCCCAACTGACACGACATATTGAATTAATGTTATTTTAACGTTGGTCCACCGTCTGCTACGCTGGACAAGCAATAAACCAACATTGGTAATGAAGAGTAACTTACCAGAGGCATCAGGCAGAATTGACAGGCAGCACCAATAGCTGGCGCCACCGGGCGTCTTACATAGCCCCAGATGATGGTGTGGTCAATCTCACAACCAAATGCGAAATTGATCAGCACAATAAAGACCAATGTACCTTGTAAAAACACCGCGTCAATCACACGTTTCTCACGTATAACAATTATGTCGTATGTCTCCAAAAGAAATCCATTCTCTGACAATTGGTTTTCATTTGTTGAATTGGATATGAGAAGCTGGACTGATGTCATTCCAAGCTGTTTTGCTTTTACGTGAACATTAATTTCATTGAATTTCTCTGCCGATGTGTCACTTGTCCTATCAATATAGCTGTCATTGTTAGTTGTTGTATTAAAGTGAGAAAACGTGTAGTTGACGTTTATAATTTTGGCAACACGTTTGTCGGTGATAACAGCCTCAGGGTGACAAGATAAGTCTAGAGGTGATGTTAGATGAGCGATAATGAGCAATGTTTGTTGTTCAGTCAGCCTCGCAGGAGATTCAGGGTGAATGGTGACATTAATGGCCTCAGGTAGTACACAGACCAGAAGGGAGTCGTCTTCCACGTGTAGAGCTTGCTCATCACTCGATCTGTGCTTTGCAGAATACTTAACAACATTAAATCCTTCCGTTCCCGTAAAATAAGTCTGAGAGAGCAGACACGCTGTGACAAACGTGAGGTAATTCATAGCGCTCAGTGACAATGACTTCGGTGTGACTTGAGAGATACTAACAGATCAACCTGGTCCAGTATTCATTCTATGGCACCCACATCCAAATCTGAGATGTCCACTAAATGAGACGGTTACCCAGTAAGCACGAGAATCTGACCCAATGATACTTTGATGTTGGGCCAGCGTCTTAGACGATGGGCCAACATTAAAACACCATGGTGCCAAAGGCTCTTGTTTGTTGAATACAACATAGGTTACTATAGACGTTTACCCAATGTGGGGTTAATGTCGCAGACCGCGGACCAACATTAAATCGCCAATGGTCCAACATCGATTCTAGTGTTCACTGGGCTGCTGCTTCGAGCCTTTGGCTCAATGTTGTTTTAATATTGGCCCAGCGTCGCATAGAGTGGTCCAATATTGCAGCAACAATGGATGAACGCCTTCTGTTTGCTGAGTTTCAGATGTTGTGTCTTGTGTACACCATTGTGGTCATTGAATTGTAGAATGGCGTACAATTTGAGGCCCTGATTTTAGAGGTCTGTTAATATTGCGTTACACAGATGCGAACACATTTGCGGGTCATTAAGCCGCGGCTTATTGGCTGTGGTTTGACATTGTATTTAGCTTACTCTCTGAGGTACAACAATATATACATTTATTTTTCAAAACTTTTGCAACGAAGTATACGATTTGTTTGGTGCATTGCCATGTTCCGAGCAAACACACGACGTCGAGTCAATGTTGATTTGATGTTGGCCAGTTATTTACGACGCTGGCCCAACATAAAATCAACATTGAATTAAAATAATTAATGTTGGTCTCTCGTCCGCAACCATTGCAACACTGGACCAACATTAACTAAATATAGGTATGCGTGGTATGATAGAGAAATATTTAACAGGACATTGGTGTTTTCATATACCATACAACAAAAAAACCTTCAAAAACCTATTGTCTTACAATGTGACTTGTAGCTAATGTATTAAAAAGGGCGGAGGCATTTATGTAGCGGTGAACTCTGCCTGCCTGTCACGTCGGAGCGGGCCCTGTCCTCTGATATTCAGGCTTCAAAGAAACAAAATGTTGCTCCTGCCCAATTGTAAAAATCAGTATTATCAGAGACTATGGAGATCCCCCGTGACCGCGAGAGGCAACAGGCTCTTTGGACACAATACGATATGCATACGACAGCGTAGGGAATGCGAGACGGGCTCGTCTCAGCACAAGTCACCACATAAAGCCCGAGCCTTCAGGCGGGGGCTTTATGTGGTGACGAGTTCTGTGAAAGCCATCAGGATGAGTGCGAGAACAGTCTTTACCAATGACATTCATGGTAATTTTTACATTTACACAGGCATTCAACAGATAGAATCATTCTTTGTGTTAGTAGTCACGTGTTTGAATTCTGTATCACCATTGGGCGCCTCAGAAGTGCTCATATTTAAAGGTGATATATCACCCCTTATATAGTATGAATAATTTTGTGACAAATAAATCAAAGTTGCCACAAGATGGGGCACAAGTTTTTCCTTATATGGGGTGATTGGCTATCATGTGACCCTCTGAGAGGGTCACATGATAGCCAATCACCACATATATGGGGTGATTGGCTATCATGTGACCCTCTGAGATCGTCACATGATAGCCAATCACCCCATATAAGGACATGATTATTCATACCATATAAGGGGTTATAGATCACCTTTAAAACTAAAACACTGAAAGTAGTTCAATGAAAAAGTCGAACCACGTCACAGTAGAGCAGGTATTGTCATACTATTAGCCGTTTGGGCCATGAGTTGTGACGGATGCTGGCAATTTTTTCTCGCCACAAATTCCATGAGATGGCCATGAATTCTGAGGATCGAGTTATTCTTTTTATTCCACACAAATTTATTCGACATCTATGCGACACTTTTTCGGGAAATGACGAATTTTCAGACGAGTGTGTACGACGTAAGGTGGGTAATCGCCTACATTATTTTTGAAATATAACTGTAATCAACACAATTTTTTTGACAATTTCAGTATAAATTTGACTATGTAACAAATCTTATTTTTTATTTATTTTGGCGACTTTTGTGACCTTAGACCCTATACAATAGTTGTCATCAGCATTGAAAATAAAAGAAAAAGAAGAATCCAAGTGGAATCTGAGTGTAGCCTATTACATGTAGGTTCATGGATTGAGATGATTCTCAAATCATTTAGCGCGCTCCTATTAATTATTTGGTGCACTCCAAAAGATTTGGTGCGAATAAATTAATCATTTAGTGTACACCAAATATCAAATGTTCTATTAATTATTTTGTACGCTCCACATGATTTAGGTCCGCTGAAAATAACTTTTTGTGGCTTTTAAATATTTTCGAGTGACCTAACTGGTGCCCCAATATGATTCGGTTCAAAATAAAGAGGAGATTTGCACTCCAATTAATAATTTGATGCACTCCAAATATATTTGACAAGAACCAAAGGTTTAATTTGTCCGTGTCATTTGGAAGGCACCAAATAACCAAATAAACACTAATAACAAACCGAGCACGTTGTATGTTGTCCCCAAACTAGACATGGTCGGGACGTGTAGTGTTTCTTTTAAATTTAGTATCATTCAGTCTAGATGTATCATATTCACTGAAAAAAACCAAACATGTGTTTGTGACCGGATAACACTGACGATACAATACAATACAATACAATACAATACAATACAATACAATACAATACAATACAATACAATACAATACAATACAATACAATACAATACAATACAATACAATACAATACAATACAATACAATACAATACAATACAATACAATACAATACAATACAATACAATACAATACAATACAATACAATACAATACAATACAATACAATACAATACAATACAATACAATACAATACAATACAATACAATACAATACAATACAATACAATACAATACAATACAATACAATACAATACAATACAATACAATACAATACAATACAATACAATACAATACAATACAATACAATACAATACAATACAATACAATACAATACAATACAATACAATACAATACAATACAATACAAACACTTTTTGTTGTCTCTAAATGAACTACAAAACTGTTTGTACAGTAAGACAGACAACGTGAACATATACATGATACAGTGACTAATATTTTAAAGCGAATGTGGTGAATTATTGTATTTTTATCGGAATATAATCATAACGCCTTGAAGTTGTGATATATAAATGCAGCAACATAATTGATGTAATATCGTAATGTGCGCTATAAATAATGAATGAACTGTAAACAACTTTATGTCATTTTATCAGATTATTTATGTCATTTTACAATGCATTTTTAAACAACGCTCCTTACCACATAATGCATAATTCCAACATTGAATCAGCATAGGACGATGACTCGTGTTTGTTAGGGATAAGTGGCCGCGGAATGGGATGTTGTTGAGCTAAGCGGCTTATAGTGTGTGTTGATGGATGAGACCGCGGCTGGCTGGATGGCTGGCTGGCTGGCTGCTGGTGCGCCATGCCAGATCCCGAAATCTGTGACAATTCACCTCACAGTTATACAGGATGCGGTAACGCGTTTGTGAGCTGGTGGTAAGCCGGTCATAGTACAGAGAAATGTGTGCATGTGGAGACTAGTGTTTATGTGATGAAGTATCTGTTCATCTAAGACAGTCACCATCAGTCACTAACCTCATGTTAGGAAATCATATACTGTGATGTGAAGGGAGCGCGCAGCGCGTTGCCCTGTGCGAAATTAACGTCGATACACTGGTCTCAACCATGATTCAACGAGGTGGCCATTAACTTGATCGCCTAGTCACATTGAGAGGGGAGGAACAATCATACGTCTCTGAAAACTCAAGTAGAATCAAAGGGGCTCGAACCCGAGAGGCATAAATGACTTACATGGCAATCAGGTGCTCTATCAATGCGTCACGTCCCCCATTCTATATTCTATGTTTGGGTCACCGGATCAATTCATTATTATGCTCATTTGACGTATTTAAATTGTTAAATGAATATTTTTAACTCGTCTGTTTTTGTATGATGATAATGGGATCTAGGTGTCCTTGTACATCCGGACATAGCAGGACGTTATCCGGATACCCCTATACCAGACAGGACAGCGAAGACCTAGACCCTCATCCTCACCCTCCTCAGCAGCCACCCTCAGATCACCATGGCTACCTGACGCCGTGTGACCTTCATCAGCAATCACCCAGAGATCACAATGACTACCTGAAGCTATCTGACCCTAGCCCAGACGCCCCTCGCAGACATAGTGTGTTTGAGAGGCTGTTTGCTGGGATAGGCCATAGACAGAGCAGCATATTCAGCGAGGAGCTGGCCAGGTGAGTAGCCTCAACAGATAAACATTTACCCTTACAACGCTGAAATGTTTTTCTAGAAATTATCGAGACCACATGGTTTTCGCCATTTGAAATCATCATAAATGTCCTTGTTGACTCTCTCCGCTTCATTTGTATACCTATGATATGGTTCTACGGTCATTATAAATATTGTACTCTTTCAGTGCGGGAATCGACCTTAGATGTCCGAATCTGACGTCTAAAGTCGGTTCCCGAGATGACACGGGTAAATGTTATGTCTGATTGTTGTCATTTATATAAATTGGCATCCTCATCTTTCTGCTTGAGTCATTTTATTTCACCTTGGATCGAACATGTCCGCGAGGTGTGTCTGTGTTGGAGTCACATAGCTTACTTCTCTCATATCATCACACGTGGGTCATGACTTACCTTTCTCACATCATCACACGTGGGTCATGACTTACCTCTCTCATCATCACACGTGGGTCGTGACTTACCTCTCTCATCATCACACGAGGGTCGTGACTTACCCTCTCATCACACGTGGGTCGTGACCTACCTCCCTCATCACACGTGGGACGTGACTTACCTCTCTCATCACACGTGGGACGTGACTTACCTCTCTCATCATTACACGTGGGTCGTGACTTACCTCTCACATGATCACACGTGGGTCGTGACTTACCTCTCTCTCCAATCACACGTGGGTCGTAGCTTACCTCTCTCATCATCACACGTGGGTCGTGACTTACCTCTCACATCACACGTGGGTCGTGACTTACCCCTCTCTCATCATAACACGTGAGTCGTGACTTACCTCTCACATCATCACACGTTAGTCGTAACTTACCTCTCTCTCACATCAGACGTGGGTCATTACTTACCTCTCTCATCATCACACGTGGGTCGTGCATTACGTCTCTCACATCATCACACGAGGGTCGTGACTTACCTCTCTCATCACACGTGGGTCGTGACTTACCTCCCTCATCACACGTGGGACGTGACTTACCTCTCTCATCACACGTGGGACGTGACTTACCTCTCTCATCATTACACGTGGGTCGTGACTTACCTCTCACATGATCACACGTGGGTCGTAACTTACCTCTCTCATCATCACACGTGGGTCGTGACTTACCTCTCACATCATCACACGTGGCTCATAAATTACCTCTCTCATCATCACACGAGGGTCATGACTTACCTCTCTCATCATTACACGTGGGTCATGACTTACCTCTCTCATCATAACACGTGGGTCGTGACTTACCTCTCACATCATCACACGTGGGTCGTGACTTACCTCTCTCATCATTACACGTGGGTCGTGACTTACCTCTCTCATCATCACACGTGGATCGTGACTTACCTCTCACATCATCACACGTGGGTCGTGACTTACCTCTCTCATCATCACACTTGGGTCGTGACTTGTCTCTCTCATCATCACACGAGGGTCGTGACTTACCCTCTCATCACACGTGGGTCGTGACTTACCTCCCTCATCATTACACGTGGGTCGTGACTTACCTCTCACATGATCACACGTGGGACGTGACTTACCTCTCTCATCATCATACGTGGGTCGTGACTTACCTCTCTCACGTCATCACACGTGGGTCATGACTTACCTCTCTCACGTCATCACGCGTGGGTCGTAACTTACCTCTCTCACATCATCACACGTGGGTCGTGACTTACCTCTCTCACATCATCACACGTGGGACGTGACTTACCTCTCTCACATCATCACACGTGGGTCATGACTTACCTTTCTCACATCATCACATGTGGGTCGTGACTTACCTTTCTCACGTCATCACACGTGGGTCGTGACTTACCTCTCTCACATCATCACACGCGGGACGTGACTTACCTCTCTCACATCATCACACGTGGGTTGTGACTTACCTCTCTCACATCATCACACGTGGGTCATCACTTACCTCTCTCATCATCACACGTGGGTCGTGACTTACCTCTCTCGCACAATGACACGTGGGACGTGACTTACCTCTCTCATCATCACACGCGGGTCGTGACTTACCTCTCTCATCATCACACGCGGGTCGTGACTTACTCCTCACATATCATCACACGTGGGTCGTGACTTACCTCTCTCAACATCACACGTGGTTCGTGACTTACCTCTCTCACACAATGACACGTGGGACGTGACTTACCTCTCTCATCATCACACGCGGGTCGTGACTTACATTTCTCACATCATCACACGTGGGTCATGACTTACCTCTCTCTCACATCATCACACGTGGGTCGTGACTTACCTCTCTCACATCATCACACGTGGGTCATGACTTACCTCTCTCACATCTACACACGTGGATCATGACTTACCTCTCTCACATCATCACACGTGGGTCGTGACTTACCTCTCTCACATCATCACACGTGGATCATGACTTACCTCTCTCACATCATCACACGTGGGTCATGACCCACCTCTCTCACATCATCACACGTGGGTCGTGACTTACCTCTCTCACATCATCACACGTGGGTCATGACTTATCTCTCTCTCTCATCATCACACGTGGTTCGTGACTTACCTCTCTCACACAATGACACGTGGGACGTGACTTACCTCTCTCATCATCACACGTGGATCGTGACTTACCTCTCTCACATCATCACACGTGGGTCATGACCCACCTCTCTCACATCATCACACGTGGGTCGTGACTTACCTCTCTCACATCATCACACGTGGGTCATGACTTACCTCTCTCACATCATCACACGTGGGTCATGACTTACCTCTCTCACATCATCACACGTGGATCATGACTTACCTCTCTCACATCATCACACGTGGGTCGTGACTTACCTCTCTCACATCATCACACGTGGGTCGTGACTTACCTCTCTCACATCATCACACGTGGATCGTGACTTACCTCTCTCACATCATCACACGTGGGTCATGACTTACCTCTCTCACATCATCACACGTGGATCATGACTTACCTCTCTCACATCATCACACGTGGGTCGTGACTTACCTCTCTCACATCTACACACGTGGGTCATGACTTACCTCTCTCACATCATCACACGTGGGTCATGACCTACCTCTCTCACATCATCACACGTGGGTCGTGACTTACCTCTCTCACATCATCACACGTGGATCGTGACTCACCTCTATCACATCATCACACGTGGGTCGTGACTTATCTCTCTCACATCATCACACGTGGGTCATGACCCACCCTCTCACATCATCACACGTGGGTCGTGACTTACCTCTCTCACATCATCACACGTGGGTCATGACTTACCTCTCTCACATCTACACACGTGGGTCATGACTTACCTCTCTCACATCATCACACGTGGGTCATGACCTACCTCTCTCACATCATCACACGTGGGTCGTGACTTACCTCTCTCACATCATCAAACGTGGATTGTGACTCACCTCTATCACATCATCACACGTGGGTCGTGACTTATCTCTCTCACATCATCACACGCGGGTCGTGACTTACCTCTCTCACATCTACACACGTGGGTCATGACTTACCTCTCTCACATCATCACACGTGGGACGTGACTTACCTCTCTCATCATCACACGTGGATCGTGACTTACCTCTCTCACATCATCACACGTGGGTCATGACTTACCTCTCTCACATCATCAGACGTGGGTCGTGACTTACCTCTCTCACATCATCACACGTGGCTCGTGACTTACCTCTCTCACATCATCACACGTGGGACGTGACTTACCTCTCTCATCATCACACGTGGATCGTGACTTACCTCTCTCACATCATCACACGTGGGTCATGACTTACCTCTCTCACATCATCAGACGTGGGTCGTGACTTACCTCTCTCACATCATCACACGTGGCTCGTGACTTACCTCTCTCACATCATCACACGTGGGTCGTGACTTACCTCTCTCACATCATCACACGTGGGTCATGACTTACCTCTCTCTTACATCATCACACGTGGGTCATGATTTACCTCTCTCACATCATCACACGTGGGTCGTGACTTACCTCTCTCACATCATCACACGTGGGTCATGATTTACCTCTCTCACATCATCACAACTGTGTCGTGACTTACCTCTCTCACATCATCACACGTGGGTCGTGACTTACCTCTCTCACATCATCACACGTGGGTCATGACTTACCTCTCTCACATCATCACACGTGGGTCGTGACTTACCTCTCTCACATCATCAGACGTGGGTCGTGACTTACCTCTCTCACATCATCACACGTGGGTCGTTACTTACCTCTCTCACATCATCACATGTGGGTCGTGACTTAGCTTTCTCACATCATCACACGTGGGTCATGACTTACCTCTCTCACATCATCACACGTGGGTCGTAACTTACCTCTCTCACATCATCACACGTGGGTCATGATTTACCTCTCTCACATCATCACAACTGTGTCGTGACTTACCTCTCTCACATCATCACACGTGGGTCGTGAATTACCTCTCTCACATCATCACACGTGGGTCATGACTTACCTCTCTCACATCATCACACGTGGGTCGTGACTTACCTCTCTCACATCATCAGACGTGGGTCGTGACTTACCTCTCTCACATCATCACACGTGGGTCGTTACTTACCTCTCTCACATCATCACATGTGGGTCGTGACTTAGCTTTCTCACATCATCACACGTGGGTCATGACTTACCTCTCTCACATCATCACACGTGGGTCGTAACTTACCTCTCTCACATCATCACACGTGGGTCATGACTTACCTCTCTCACATCATCACACGTGGGTTGTGACTTACCTCTCTCACATCATCACACGTGGGTCATCACTTACGTCTCTCATCATCACACGTGGGTCGTGACTTACCTCTCTCGCACAATGACACGTGGGACGTGACTTACCTCTCTCATCATCACACGCGGGTCGTGACTTACCTCTCTCATCATCACACGCGGGTCGTGACTTACTCCTCACATATCATCACACGTGGGTCGTGACTTACCTCTCTCATCATCACACGTGGTTCGTGACTTACCTCTCTCACACAATGACACGTGGGACGTGACTTACCTCTCTCATCATCACACGCGGGTCGTGACTTACATTTCTCACATCATCACACGTGGGTCATGACTTACCTCTCTCATCATCACACGCGGGTCGTGACTTACTCCTCACATATCATCACACGTGGGTCGTGACTTACCTCTCTCATCATCACACGTGGTTCGTGACTTACCTCTCTCACACAATGACACGTGGGACGTGACTTGCCTCTCTCATCATCACACGTGGATCGTGACTTACCTCTCTCACATCATCACACGTGGGTCATGACTTACCTCTCTCACATCATCACACGTGGGTCATGACTTACCTCTCTCACATCATCACACGTGGGTCGTGACTTACCTCTCTCACATCATCACACGTGGGTCATGACTTACCTCTCTCACATCATCACACGTGGGTCGTGACTTACCTCTCTCACATCATCACACGTGGGTCGTGACTTACCTCTCTCACATCATCACACGTGGGTCGTGACTTACCTCTCTCACATCATCACACGTGGATCATGACTTACCTCTCTCACATCATCACACGTGGGTCGTGATTTACCTCTCTCACATCATCACACGTGGGTCATGACCTACCTCTCTCACATCATCACACGTGGGTCGTGACTTACCTCTCTCACATCATCACACGTGGGTCATGACTTACCTCTCTCACATCATCACACGTGGGTCATGACTTACCTCTCTCACATCATCACATGTGGGTCGTGACATACCACTCTCACATCTTCACATGTGGGTCGTGACATACCTCTCTCACATCATCACACGTGGGTCATGACTCACCTCTCTCACATCATCACACGTGGGTCGTGACTTACCTCTCTCACATCATCACACGCGAGTCGTGACTTACCTCTCTCACATCGTCACATGTGGGTCGTGACTTACCTCTCTCACATCATCACACGCGGGTCGTGACTTCCCTCTCTCACATCATCACATGTGGGTCGTGACTTAGCTCTCTCACATCACACGTGTGTCGTGACTTAGATCTTTCACATCATCACACATGAGTCGTGGCTTATATCACTGTCGTCCTTGTAGAGCAACTCCTGATCCACAAAACAGGATTCGACGAGCGCAAGAGATACGACATCACATCACAGTGAACCATGAAATAATGCTAATATATCGTGTAAGCGTACGAGTAATTTTCACAGTTTTAGATTTACCGCCGCGAATTTGAATGAATGGTATAAAATGTGCTGTACTTCTTTGGAGGACAGTACATGATTGTAGCCCATGGCCTAACATGACCAGATATTCACTCTTGTAGATATTCTGCCATTAAAAAAACACGATTAAATCATTATAAAAAATCTTCCAAAATTTACATTACCATCTTCAAATATATCTTAGGAAAAAATAGGGAGCATTTTTGATCTCGATAACGCCTTGCAGGACATTGTATACTGCATGTTTTGTCACTTATGTTTCTATTGGCTTTATGAAAAATCACATAGAACGCAGTGAAGGCAGTTTGGATCCAACCATAAAAAACAGATTCCCATTTATCATGTTTATTTACTTTCTCTTCGTTTGTTCTTGGCTTTGATGTGGTTCTTTATTAGGATTATACCCACATGACACATGAACTGCTCCTGTTAACATGGATACTGAAAGCCTAAAAACCATTGAATGGCTGCTTGTTTCGCATACTGCCAACGCTAAATACGTGGATGTAAATATAATCCATAGGAATGAATAATTGAGTGCATCATTTACTTCTTTATGTTTCTTTTGATATCTTTATTTTTCTAGCATCACTCATGTGCCAGTCAATCTGTGACCCCACGCTATGACTAGAGATACCTTATATGTATTTTTTCTAGTTCTGAGATACGGCAGCTATTTATTCTAATGAGAATATGGTGACATAATTGTCTGGGAGCAACAGCTTCCATATCACATCAATGACGTATATAAACTTAGAGTTTGTTAAGGTATAATTAAATAATATTATAATAACCAAGACTATAAGCCTCTGTTTGAATACCGCCCGGTATGAATGTTTTTCATCGTGATTGTGTCTATGCAATGCTACAAACTACAAAGGCACACATATGCTCAGTTGACTAAGGTAGGATGCATAATAAAGAACCTTTATTACGTTTATTCGCGATAAGATTGGGCTATGCCCAAATATATTGATTTTACAACGGAACTGTAATCTTTTTATTCTTGGCACGTTTTTGTAAGACGCTATTTCTCCCTGAGTTTTTATCTAATCAACTTGAAATTTGGACACAACATTCCCAGAGTAGTCAGGTATTCTGCTATGACTTTTCTAAAACATCCATTATGTTCTTCCGGATTTATCTGGATCCGTCTACTCTTGAAAGGCAAAGGGCAGTTTCTGCTTACTTATAGAGTGAGCAGATACTACCTTTTCACTTTGCACGGCAGTCCCAGCAAACACGGGGCATTCACCTAATGCTGTTTCAATGTTAGGCCAGCGTCGAAGACGGTGTGTCAACATTGAAACAGCTTTGGGTGAATGCCCCGTGTTTGCTGGGGTAGGCCTATACCAGGTACCGTGGTGTACAACCCTTAAAAATAAATTTGTCAGCAGATTCTATTTTGATTTTCTCAATCTGTATATTAGGTATATTGATTTGCTTTTGAGGCATATGAAATACAATGAATTTGGAATTTTTTATGTTGATTGATAATTTGTTCAACTTTAACCAGTCTGCAACTTTTGTTAATTCTAAATTTAGATTGTTTAATAAACTCATTTAGCAATACATTACGGTAGCATCCTTTGCGACATACTGAAGAATGACTTTTCAAATAAGAGCTAATAAAATGTAATATCTATATCTAAGTTATACTGAGACTGTCGCTTATGTAATTGGTCAATTTTAGATCATTGTATGTGGTATGAATAATGGCATGCAATGGTATGTGTAACATGCAACATTTCTGCATAAATCGTTATCATAATACAATTACCTAATAATTGCAATTAAGTTATTATTATCATGGTCATAACCACCAATGTTGATAATTTGACTAAGGCAGATACGAAAATTAATTAATAAATCCATTTGTATAAAATCAAGTTAAGCATATTCTGATGTCTATCTTATACTAAAATAGCAAACTATTTATTATGGCCGTAAATCCATAACATAGGTATTCAAATAAAGCGGACAGAGCTAACTAAGACATCTATGATGATTTCAAATTGAAAAAACCTTTGGTCTCCCACATTTGTATAAAAACATATCAGCATTGTGAGGTTTAAACAAAACATCACTTGCTATAATCGTTTGTCTCCTCCTCTATCACCCACTCCTTTTCCACAAAAAAACACATGTCTATCTATGATTCATTCACAACAAAAAGGATCAGCGCAACGCGCAATAAGGTTGGTTATTAGAATCTTATGAATAATGTTTTTACAGCACAGATTTGCATTATAAATAAAGCAATAGCTTCTTATAACACAGAACATGGACAATAATTAGCTAAAACGTAACACAACGTAGATAATCTGTAATGTTATGTATATTTTAATTATGATTAAAGTCAATATTATGTCAAATATGTAGTATATATCCTGAACACGCTGGATGTGTGTTTGACATTTAGACTTTTCGCAACTGAATGTAGCAATAAAGAGTTGTGTTCTGTCAAGTCAATCTTATTTTGCTTTGTCGCTTCATCGCCTTCGTTTTATTAAAACTCGTATTTTATCGTCGTGGACCTATTATTGTGGCCTCTCTGTAGGCCTACTCTGATATTGTTCTGTGGCGGTTCTCTTCCATAATCTTTTCATACTTTCGTACCTCCACTTTTTTTATCGTTTTAGTTTTGATTTTCTTAGTGTCGCCGTTAGAATTGAAATTACAATTGAATGGCTTAGAGGTGAAGTGATCTATGTCTACATTTTTCAATTTTGCTGTGGAATGCTTTAAAGTTAAAATCAATTGACAAAATTATATATCTCGACTTTAGCTAATCTTAGCTACATCCATAATTAAAATCATATAGAAAATCATGCATTAGTTTATATTATTCTTCTTTTACTAATAGGTTTCACTGATAGGTATATATAGTTATTGATGTCGTAAATCCCATTTCTGGTAATATTTAGTATATCATCATCTTGCTTTAGTAATGTTTCGGTAATGATTGGTATGGCATAAATTCTTGTTTCATAGCATTTCAATAGCCATCAGGTAAACTGATCCAAGTCAAAATTTTCCTATATAGGCCTAAACTCACTGACTTGGATCACCTTACCATTGAAGAAAAAGTATCAATTTTGAAAGAGAAAAAATATTTGTTTATTATTAAATCTAAAAAAATAACGAATGCCTTTGATATTTTAGTTTATTATTTCCTATATAATTACCTTTCTTAAAATTACATAAGCAGAAAAAAATCAAATTTTCTCCTTGGATCACTTTACCTCTGAGTCATTTAATTGGACAAAATTTGCGATGAGATCGACTCTGAAAAGTGATTTGTAGCGTAATAATAACAATTTCTATTCATTCGCAATATTGTTTTATTGTAATTTGAATGTTTCATAATTTCACTGTCACACGAAAGATAAATCAGTAAAGTCTTGATCTAGTAGTCACGTAATATCTCCCGTTGAAAGTACAAAATTACTGTTACGCAAAAAGATTTAATCACATGCGTGTGGCCCATGTCTGCCCCGTGTTATGCATATACTATACATGTCAAAATTTCAGTGGTAATGTTGTTTCGTTTCTGAATGTTTCTATAATTATACAGATGCATGCGTTGGAAAAGGGCATGACAATGAAATAACCGATGAGAAATTATTATTTTTGCGCACTTGTACATTCTCTGTGTCGATAAATATAGTACTATTTACGGTAGTCTCCACACATACCCAGTTATACAGAACGCATGGTGCGTGCCACACTGCATAGCAATACTCCCTTTATATAAATTTATGATCCCCAAGACGGAGATATGAGACATAGCTCATATTCTAGGGAGTATACATGTATGGTAGCATACAAGGAGAACATATAGCTGCATAACCGACGAGGGGAAAGCAAGGGGAAACAATGGTCACAGGCATCATAATAGAAAATGTTATTTATGTGAATTTATGACAAACTATGGTTTGTTACCAGCTCCTAATGTCATATGTCAGCTTTCCATCACACCCAGTTCTCAGTAGCTTTCCATCACACCCAGCTCTCAGTTGCTCTCCATCCCACCCAACTCTTAGTAACTCATCATCATACCGAGCCCTCAGTAGCTCTACATCACATCCAGCTCTCAATATCTCACAATCACAAGCACCTCTCCATCACACCCAGCTCTCACAATCTCTCAATCACCCCCAGCTCTCCATCACACCCAGCTCTTAGTAACTCATCATCATACCGAGCCCTCAGTAGCTCTACTTCACATCCAGCTCTCAATATCTCACAATCACAAGCACCTCTCCATCACACCCAGCTCTCAGAATCTCTCAATCACTCCCAGCTCTCCATCACACCCAGCTCTCAGTAGCTCTCCATCACACCCAACTCTTAGTAACTCATCATCATACCGAGCCCTCAGTAGCTCTACATCACATCCAGCTCTCAATATCTCACAATCACAAGCACCTCTCCATCACACCCAGCTCTCACAATCTCTCAATCACTCCCAGCTCTCCATCACACCCAACTCTTAGTAACTCATCATCATACCGAGCCCTCAGTAGCTCTACATCACATCCAGCTCTCAATATCTCACAATCACAAGCACCTCTCCATCACACCCAGCTCTCAGAATCTCTCAATCACTCCCAGCTCTCCATCACACCCAACTCTTAGTAACTCATCATCATACCGAGCCCTCAGTAGCTCTACATCACATCCAGCTCTCAATATCTCACAATCACAAGCTTCTCTCCATCACACCCAGCTCTCAGATCAGAATCTCTCCATCACTCCCAGCTCTCCATCACATCCAGCTCTCAGCAGCTCTCAATCACACCCATCCCTCAGTAGCTCTCATCACACCCAGCTCTTCATCACACCAAGCTCTCCATCACACAACAAGTAACAAGTAACAAGTAGTTTATTCAGCTCTTAGTAACTCTCCCATCACACCCGGCTCTCCATCAGTCTCAGCTCTCCATCACACTCAGAATTCCAATTCTAGAATTAGATTTAATTGAAATATAAATGTGGATATGCAGCAGCGCAGAAAGTTCCAAATGTGAACAATTCTAATAAAAAAGCTAATTTGAAAATAATAGGCATATGTGCGACAAAGTGGTGATATCATTAAAATTAGTGGGATATCTTCGAATAAACTGTGTTTTACTGTACATATATTGACGATCAATTGACGTCAAATCAGTGACATTTAATTCATGTCAATCCTCATACATCAAATCGATGTCTTACACATATATGGTCTTACACAACTATTTACAATCCCATCGATTTACGTGTATTATGTCCCCCATACTAGACCTCACAAACGCAGCACGGACCGCAAAAACATATACAGCTAATTATTTCTTCAACTTCATATAATAAAAGAAACAAAATTGTGGTTCACTGCCTTAATTTTCTTTAATTACAGGCAAAGTCGAAATGTTACTCTTCAGTGATTCTCATGGATTAGAGAGAAGTTGTCACAACAATGCTTGCATGTTAATTCAACGTCTTGGCGTCAATTGGATCGGCATTTTTGACGTATTTTTGTACCTCCATTTTGACATCAATTTGGCGTCAATTGGAGATCAATTACACACCAGAGGGTTTGCGAGGCAGTTGAATTTTAATTACAACCCAGTTGACAATAGTGTAATATGAGCCCGGCATTGTGTACTCATTATTATCATAAATGTTGTAGATAATTACCATATGTGTAATATTAAGGTGATTAATACAAGTACAGTATACAGTAAATGTGCATTCATGTAAATGAAATAAAATGAAATGAATCGGGCTTTAGGCCACCTTTGTGCACATATAGGCTAAACTGGGCCAGGAGAACCTCCTGAGGATGGTGAGATGATTGAGATGACACCGTCCTCCAGACACAGGATTCGAAATTCGAGCCCTGGCGGTCTGAGGCCGAGCACGCTACCTCTCGGTCACGGAGGCTCCCCACAATATTAACTTTCACACATGGATGGGGAAGAAACAATTTTGTTCCTTTCAAACCGCCGAGACCGGGAACCGAACCCCGGACTTTGGCGTGAAAGGCAGCGGTGCTAACCACTACCCTAGGGCCCCCGCCCTGTGCATTCATGTAAAAAAGCTTTTTCGTCTATTGAATTTGTATTTCATTCACTAGGTGGCATTGTGTATGCCTCAAATATTGCAAGTTATGCTGGCCGCGAAGGAAATATCATGTGTACATAATGCAGTGTGACAGGACAGCATTTTCAACATTAATATGATTATGTGTGCTCTTATGATAACAACGAAATTATTTAGGTACAATAATTTATTCCCTTAATAACCTAGATATAGAGATTAACTTGTTTAAATGAAGATGTGCCAAGCATTCCTCCACTCAACAGCAAAAGCATGTTAAGTATTAGGGCAGGCACAGGTGTTGGCCGTGGATGGGTCCTAAACTACCCGCAATAGTGTTTGACATTAGTTCTCTCGCGTGAGATGAATGGAGCTGCGCTCAGCTATTGCTACTTTGGGGACTATCCGACCCGAGGATAGAGCTGTGTTTTGTATAGCGAAACCCAAGTCTCCGACCGTCTGGGCATGTTCTGGGGGTAAATCTTCAGAACCTTTATCAAGGTTTTTGGCGAGTGAAACAGGAAAGCACTCTCAATAATATATCATGCCCTATCACCTCACCCTCGCGTTACCATCTTTACATCATTCATCTCATCAATGTAGGCCTACTGAACTGTTTTATTATATTACAATGTCACTCAACCCTTGTCCTGCTGAATTGCTTCAATCGTATTTTTCGTCATTTGAAGCTGGAATTGCTAACGCAATTTCCAGCTTCAAATGACGAAAAATATTACTATTTATGAAAAATACACATGTCTAAAATTAAATTATTGGATCAACTAAGCATCTACTAAAAACTATTTGATCAAAATTAAGTGATATATTTACTGATCTAAAACATCCTTAACCCCGTATATATCCGGGCATAGCATGACAAGGGTTAAATGACCATTAATGCCGAATTAAGGAGTAGTTCGCTGTGTACGAACTGTAGGACATATCTTTATCCAGAAAGCACCAGGCTAATTACAGAGACAATGGATCACAACTAAGATCAGAAACATACATAGAGTGGTCGGTCTATATCTTTGATCAATATTCTAATACTACTGTTACTGCTACTGTTTTTAGCGTGACTAGGCCATGAAATAGTTATGTGTTAGATTTGACAATATATAATTTGAATATAAGACGGCTGTCATCACCATTTTCAAAAACCTAAAATACCCATGAACTAAAGAAACTAAAAAGCTAAATGTTGCATTCAAACCTTTTAGCATAAAAAGTCAATGGGATAGATAATTTTCGATTACAGATTATCCTGGCGTCTAAGTCTAAGACACGATTATTCAACCCATTTTAAGTGGAGATAAAAAGGTCTTTAGCGACTCTTCGTCATCTTCGTCATCCTTTAGTGGAGTAGTCAACAGCGAGCCACATCTGTGCCCAAAAAGCCTCACCCTGATTACAGAGATAGAGGCAACGGGGGTACAAGTAAACCAGAAACATACATAGAGTGGTCTATAGCTTTAACGCCTCACTCTACAGTGTTCAAAACTGTTCAACGGCCTGGAGTGCTGTCTATGGTACTGTGTACTATAAAGAGCCCTTGAAGTCATTCGATAAGAGTAGGGCATAGCTCTGACTTCGGGCTTCCGTCTGTCGCGATATTGCCCTGTTGCTCTTCAACAGTTCCCATTTCTATTTATTATTTCTCAATTGCCTTTAACGATTCATCGTCGTCATTTACGTCGCATTTCCGTCGCATTATAAAATCTGTCCGACACCCTTTAATTTATTTATGTTCCCCTTTACCGCCTCTCTCTCTCTTAATTTAACACTTTTTGACACATTTCAACGTGTTTTCGTCGCCATCTAAAACATTCAAATCGACCTTTAGCGCTTCTCTGTCGCACTTCAGTAATTCCCAATGAGCTTGGCAGCGCGTATACGTTTTTTATTGCAATCTGACGCCTGCCCGTCTCCCTTTAACATCTTTTTTATTGCAATCTGACGCCTGCCCGTCTCCCTTTAACATATTTTTTTATTGCAATCTGACGCCTGCCCGTCTCCCTTTACCGTGTTTCTGTTCCTTTTACCTCGTTTTAGTCGCCATATAACGTTTCTATTTTGCCGTTTAATGCCTCTCCATTGCATTTAATGCTTCCTCATCCTTGCCCAGTGTGAACTTGAATGTTACGTCTATCACTAGAAGGCAGTGATAGCTGCATCAAAAGGCGATAAAAACACGTTCATGGATATGGGATATTGTTGAAGGGTGACAAAGAGGGGTTAAAAGTTAGGGGAAACTGTCAAAGGAAGACGGAAAGGCCCAAAAGTTCTACGGATAGGTAGTAAAAGGCGACGAGGGACTATCGAAAAGCGATAGGGGGTCCAAAAATGCAAATAAGTCGTGTTAAAGGGTTACAAAGCAGCGATACATGTCACAGGAAAACAGGAGAATAATAAAGAGCGACTTTGCTGATTGAAGGGCGTTGATCAGGCGACAGAGCTGCGTTAAAGAATAGAGAGACGTTAAAGGATACTGTTTAAAGGTGATTGAGAGCCATTAATGGGTGACAAAGAAAGGATAAAGAGCGACGGAGGAGCGCTAAAGGACGACAGACAGGCGCTAAAAGGCGACGGAGAAGTGAAATGGGGACAAATGAGCGTTAAGCTATGATGGAGAGTCGTTATGTGACACTGAGAACTGTTGAAAAGCGACAGAGAGGAGTTATAGTCAAGTCAACAAGAATACCATAAAGGGCGACAGAGAGACACTAAATGGCAACGAATAAGCAATAAAGGGCGATGAAGAGGCGTTAAAATGCGATGGAGAGTCGTTAAACAACAAACACAGCACGTTAATTCAATGCTGGGTTAATGTTGGGCCAACGTCGAAAACGATGACCAAACATTAAGCCAGCATTAGATCAGTATCGTGTGCTTGGTGGGTATGTGGCACAGAAAACTGTTGAAAAGCGACAGAGAGGACATAAAGTCGACAAGGATTCATTAATGGGTGACAGAGAGGCACTAGATGGCAACATAGAAGCATTAAAGAGGTATGGGGTGGCGCTCAATGGGTGACAGGGTGATTGCAGATGGCAGCGGGAGACGTTAAAGTGCGACAAAGGAACGTTAAAAAATACAGGGAACTGTTGAAGGGTGACGAAGAAGAGGTGTAAAATTTCACAGGCAAACTGGTAAAGGACGACAGGGAGGCGTTAAAGGGAGTCAGGGAGGCATTTTCACCCTAACTCCACCATAATGAATGATGGCAGAGTTTGTTCAAACTAGACATGAAAGGCATTTAAATTTTATATAATTTATTTCTCTTAATTAACCTTATTTACTTACACTGAATACGTCCAACAAATCGTATCTGTTGTAAAAGTATGATGCGGGCGGTTGTGATGATTTTCACATAAGCCACATGGCAAAATACCTCCAGAGAGAGCATGGTGAGCGACAGGTTATCTTGTTTTTATTAAACAAAATGGAAGTGTTTCAATTAGATATTATTATTATTTTTTTATTATAAACCTATACCTGCATACAGTTAGACACCTCCTTTTTTGTCATATTGATGTGCGTAACAGCAAAGTCAAAGCCTAAACTAAATATTCTTGTGATCATGATCATGGCGATTGCTAATTATCATATATTATATATATCAATAGTATTATTATGTTTTGTTTTACAAATTATAATTATCTGTGATTTGTGTCAATAATAGATAAACATAATGTTAATGTAATACAAAGCATGCATCACATGTATAAATGAAATTACAAAAATTGTCAACGTTAGCCATTTTATGTGTGCTGATTAGATAACCTAAAAGTGAATTGGGAAATGCTAATTTAATTTCACATACCTAAATGGTGTTAAAAACTCACTTTCACAACATTTTTGATAGACTTACGCTATAACAATCTCTATTTTACATGGCATGGTAATGAATTTCCTCACAAAATGCCTGAAATCGTCAATCTGGCGGCCATTTTGTAAATGCTAATTAGAAAACCTAAAACTCAAAATTCTGCTTGGGAACTTGGCTAATCATGTTCAGCACACCTTAATTATGCTAAAAAGTCAGATTCCCAACTTTTGCTTGTCCTGACTGACAAGTTTTAAAATAACAAAGTATAAACTAAGTATGTAACGTAAGTGTTTGACAATGTGTATAAATCTTGCAGATGTTTTATTCTGTTTAATTCGACGTTTTTCATGAGAATTTGTTTTACAATACAGTTTAAAATATTTTTGTGTTCTTTTAAGGAACATAGAGCTCTTAATATTGTGGTGTCAATTGTGGGCCATCGTAGATAACGTTTGAAAATACTAAAGTTGGCCTATTGACGAATAACACAATAGGCCTACAGCGATACTAGTATACTATATAGCACTGGTGAGTCAAGTTAGCAGGTATGAGACTGGATTTAACACTCTTATAGAGCCGCCATGACAAACAACAAACAGTATTTAAGGCACTCACCAGAGGACTCTAGTAGTAGTCACGCTTGCCAAGAAATAACAGAAACCCAGGAGAAACGCGGGATATTAGATCAATGTTGGTGCATTGTACGTAGGCAAACGTGTAATCGATTGATCGATCGATTGATCGATTGATCGATTGATTGATTGATTGATTGATTGATTGATTGACTGATTGCTCGATTGCTTAACTTATTGATTAATTGATTAATTGATTAATTGATTGATTGATCGATTGATTGATTGATTGATTGATTGATTGATTGATTGATTGATTGATTGATTGATTGATTGATTGATTGATTGATTGATTGATTGATTGATTGATTGATTGATTGATTGATTGATTGATTGATTGATTGATTGATTGATTGATTGATTGATTGATTGATTGATTGATTGATTGATTGATTGTTTGATTGATTGATTGATTGATTGATTGATGTTTTTTTTTTTGGGTTGATTGGCTTATTGGTTGTTGGTTTGTTTGTCGGTTGGTTGGTTGGTTGGTTGGTTGGTTGGTTGGTTGGTTGGTTGGTTGGTTGGTTGGTTGGTTGGTTGGTTGGTTGGTTTGGCTGGTTGTTTGGCTGATTGGTTGATTGATTAAACCGCTACTTTCTGTCAGTGGAATTTACCACAATGCAATAAAAAATGGAAAATAATGTTGCAGGGTGTTGTTGTCAAGTAAATCTATTTATGGATGCTAGCTAGTGCACTGATATAACGTTGGTGAGATCAGCCACCGGTTGGAGGATTTCTAGATGAGATTGAATACTGAATACCATCCCGTATTTTATGCCATAATTACGATGAATATTTGAGGCGAAGTGTGTCATCATTAAACCTTCTGAGGCATCACATTATTGGATGTGGTGAAGTGTGTCTTTAACCAGAAATAATCATCATCCAAATTAAACAAATAAGCGTAGTTTTTTTTCGCTGAGCGCGCACATGTGTAAATCATGCTAGCAACATCGAAACAATATTAAGAATCCAATTATGTTGTTATATATATGCCTGCAGATCATGTGTTTCCGGAAAATGCCTTTTAACTTACTTAACTTATCTAACTTATTTAATCATGTATATCTTGTATTTATTTTTTTATGTAAAATGACAATTCTTCAGCCTTTTGGCTGCCATGTCTTTTTAGTTGAATAAACACCAATTATTATTATTAATTTATTATGTCTATTTGTGGAGCAGTTAGTGCAGGATGCGGCCGTGTGTAATATGTAACGCTCCTTATTCTCTACAACAAGACTTTACACAGCAAATACAAAACATTTCTATACCATTTGTACAAAATTGGGCCAACGTCGAAGACGTTGGACCGACGTTGTACAAATGTTATACACATGTTATGTGTTTGCTGGGTAATGTCCTCAGATTAAAGCAGCTTATAGTCTAGCTTTGTGGAGGCTGCGTGGATTGAAACACGTCAAACTCAGCTTTAAATACGGTATGTCTTCATTCTACATCAGTTAGCATCGGATGAGCGGCTTGTCAACCAGCAGTGTTTATGTAATGTGGGCCAGTATCGCATAGTGTCCGGATAGGGCCACCTGTCCCTTTCAAAGTTTCGTTGTTTCACAGTTTCGTTGTTTCGCACTTTCGCTGTTTCGCATCGCTCTTTCGCAGTTTCGTTGTCTCGCGCTTTCGCACTTTCGTTGTTTCGCAGTTTCGCTTTCGTTGTTTCGTATTTTCGCAGTCTCGCAGTTTTGTTGTTTTGTACTTTCGCACTTCTGCTGTTTCGCACTTCCGTTGTTTCGCTCTTTCGTTGTTTCGCACTCTCGCAGTTTCGTACTTTCGCACTTTCGCTGTTTCGCACTTTCATTGTTTCGCTCTTTCGTTGTTTCGCACTTTCGGTGTCACGCAGTTTCTCACTTTCGTTGTTTCGTACTTTCGCAGTCTTGCAGTTTCGTTGTTTCGTACTTTCGCTGTTTCGCACTTTCGTTGGTTCGCTTTTTCGTTGTTTCGCAGTTTCGCAGTTTTGCATTTTCGCTGTTTTGCACTTTGGTTCTTTCGTTGTTTCGCTCTTTCGTTGTTTCGCACTTTCGCGGTTTCGTAGTTTCGCACTTTCGTTGTTTTCTCCCTCCCCTCCCTTCTGCTCTACTCGTCTCTTTGTATCACGTGTGTTGTGCGTGCCCCCCCCCCCCCTGTCCTAATCTCGGGCAGTAGGCGGTGGTTGTGTGGACTTGGTATCCCAACATGATACATTGAAATGGCTATCTATATATCGACTACCCTGAGAATTGTATGGTTAATTGGGGGCTGGAGGATCGTATGCATATTTATCAGAGCAGTGTGATCAGGTGACCGACGGCATCGATTGGTTCACTTTTGAATTATTCATAGACCATTGCACCATGTGAATTCCTAGGACATTCATATGCGAACGTACCACGTGAATTTATATAAAAAACACGCTATTGATCAATCATTCTTGGGAATCAGTCAGCTAGACTAGCAGGTACTCAGGTAGAAGTAATTCACTCAAATTATTTTCATATCGGCTAATATAACGGTGTAGAAATGTCGTCGCCTCGGAGCTAAAGGATCCTATCTGCCACTCTAACGAGTGTCAGATAGGATCCTTTAGCTCCGAGGCGACGATGTTTTCACTTCATTTTGTTTTATATGAACCGGGTCAACATTATTATACAGCTTCAAATGTAATACTAAATTTACAAATATTGCGTGAATATATAAGTTTACCATAAGGACGTGTTTATTTTAACCCTTACGGCGCTGAAACACGTTTGTATTAACCATGGAGACCAAAGGTTTTTCCAATTCAAAATCATCATAAATGTATCTAGGTAATCTTTCCGCTTCTTTTGAATACCTATGTTATGGGTCTACGGTCATTATAAATACTTTAATCTTTCATCGCGGGGACCGTCAGAATCTGACGTCTAAAGTCGGTCCCCGCGTTGAAGGGGTTAAATCACGGCGCTATGATCAGGGGGCGCATATTACAAAAAATTCCAACTATGATCCTATCTTAACTTTCTCTCATTTCCATTAGAAAAGTTAGGATAAATCCTAACTTTTTGATGGAAATGAGAGTTAAGATAGTTGGAATTCTTTGTAATATGCGCCCCAGGGGCCCAGCCCACAAAGGATCCTAAAATTAAGATCATCTTAACTGCCTCCTATTTGCATTAGAAAAGTTAGGATCATCATAACTATTCCAATGCAAATAAGAGGAAGTTAAGGTGATCCCAATTTTAAGATTATTTGTGGTATGGGCCCCTGATCTTCAAACTCTATATAGAAAGTTATAAAAAAGAATGTTGTACAGTTATGGGCATAAAAATCCAACAATCAATAATTTGTACAAATTACACTACGTATAACACTTTTTAGTTATCCGTTTTATTTTCACTCCATCAAAATTTATTGTAATTATATATTGTAGTTACAACTCCCACGTCGGTTGCTCTCATTTGCGGTAAACTATGTATATACTCAACAGATCTTGAAAAACATCTATTTTATATATATATAATTTGTGCGATCATTTTTTAAATTAGAAAAATATGCCGAAAACGCTCAAATCGGGCTAGTCCACAGGCTCCTGAATAGGAGGATTGATCAATTTCATCTCAATCTAATTTCTTCTTAGAGTGAGATTAAACTCATCACTCATTTATTTCAGGTGCCTGTGGGTTAGTCATATAAAAATTCCATTACACGACAGTTTATGATCTTATTCGTAAATGTAGTCTCTTAAGATATATTTTTTATGAAAAATCATTTTTGTAATGGTGTTTATCTATTTTGCTACACACGGCTGCAAGTAATGAATCATTGAAGTTTAGTGATCAAAATAATATAATTGTTATCAGTAAATCATATGGCAATGATTGATTATGTACATAATAAATCTAATATTTTTACAAAACTCATTCAAAGCCAATTTAAGACTTCCGATTTGAAAAAAACGTGTTTCTGGGTGTATATCTGGAAAAAATCACCGTTGTTTGGTTATACAATTTAAATAATTAGTGTACAGTAGCTGTCCTTATTGTTATTGCTATTACAGTCATTCACTCGTGTCACCAGTGTCTCTATCTCTACTGTGACACTCACTGATAACTCAGTGTATTACAGTCACTACAGTATTACAGCTATTCATCATTTATATCTTTGGCAGTGGAGTAGTTTGCTGCTTTATTGTATGTTTATATACTAAAGATGATCATGTAAACCCTTAAACCTTAAAACGCTGGAATTAATGTTTCAAATTTACACCCACTTGAAGTTGTGTCTCGCTGCCGCGACCCACAACTTCAAGTGGGTGAAAATTTCTTATATTTGTTTAATTTGACACCGAACATTTTATTCCTAATATTATTGTGAATTAAAACGATTATTGTGGCGATTAGCGGGATAACGGTTGAGGGATTGGATATAATAGAGTTAACCCTTTAACCGCCGGTGACGCATATATTCGGATTTTTATTTCATATTAGCACATGAAGTACTACCTTTTAAACAGGTTAAAGGTAAAATGTGACATCAAGCAGCAATATTTGAAAAACAGTTGACCTCCATATTGTCAAATCTGAATGATTTTCACTCACTTGAAGTTGTGGATCGCGTCAGCGAGACACAACTTCGAGTGGGTGAAAATTCAGATTGAATAATTTGGCGGTTAAAGGGTTAACAGGAAGGAGACGGACGGATGTATACATGTAAGGATCACTCATGCATGAAAGAGAAACAGACATGTGTTGACAATAGGACATTGGCTACTAAGTTCACGCCCTCTGGTAAACGGGGGGAATCCTGTAGAACTATCAGACATATCGATCAATGAAAAGGGCAAATTCAACCTCAAACCTATAGACCAGGCATATAGCCGATGTCCCCCATAAATTATCTAGCTAAAAAACATCGGCTTCATTTTTAATGCAAGAGCAGCGACGGGTCACGACTGTTTTGTTCACCGCAGGAAAAAACCTTGTCTCTGGACAACCGACACGTAAACAAATAATAAATGGAAGAATCATTGATCTGGAATAGTCTGGAAGTTATACATATATATATGGTCAGTAGGCCTACTTGAATGTCAGTTTTGGTACAAAAGAATATGAAGTGAAGTTTAGTGCAGTTAGGTTGATGTGGTAAAATCACTAAATTTCTCCTGCTGTAATTGATGGCGTATTTGAGTTCGTTTTTCAAGATCGGTTCAACCCTTTCAGTGGGAGGACGGTATCTAAACGTTAGAATCTGACGTCTGTAGACGTCAGATTCTGACGTATAGAGACGATCCCTGCACTAAAATATTTAAAATATCTTTAATTGCCGTAGACTCATAACATTCAAATAAATGAAGCATTAATGATGATTTCAAACTAAAAAAAACCTTTGGTTTCCATGGTTTATCAATATATAATCCGGTTTTGAAGGCTTAAACATTTGCCCATGTGTAACTCATTTTGATTCATCCTAGCTGTGAATTCCTGCCGCAATGCAAATAAAATTGTTACATGTTAAAGCAGCCCCTTGGGATGACATCAATTTTGGTTTTACTTGCGCACTGAAGTAGTGTATCCCACGGAACATGTTTTTATTTTTTTTCAGAATTTTCATATTTTTACAAATATTTTTAATCAACATTTCTATGAAACCAGAAGAAACCCAAACAAACTATTTGTATACCTGAAGGACGATTGAATGTTTTCACAGCATTGGGCCACATGCTGATGGCATCGGCCCAGCGTTGGGTAGACAATCAGTGCTGCAGGTGTGTCCTCTCGTGTCCTGACTATGAGACACCAATTATCCCCCAATTAGCGGCGACTGCTCTGATCTTACCGTCTGATACGTGGGAATATGTGATGGAAAGTGCTTAATATGGCTGACTTGTTTTGTTTACATGGCAATATACGACCTGGAAATACAACTATTTCGCTCTTTTTCGGTGCTTTAAAATTGTTTTTTGACTTTTTCGTTTTTTTAGCTAAGATCAGTAGGCTATATAGCTTCATATGAATTAAATTTTCAAAATTGACAACATTGAAAATGTCTCATCTCAAGGGGTCCTTTTAATTGTACAAATCGAAAATGTAATACACTTCTTGTTAGCATAACTTGTGCTGAATATCAGTAAAGAATATATATTTCCACCTCGGAAATAAACTTCACTCACTCTGAAAAGCGGCAATTTTGCACGACTTTTTTGCTTCGCGCAGAAAAATCTTGTCTCTGAACAACCGGCATGTCAACAAATAATAAATGGAAGAATGATTGGTCTGGAATAATCTGAAAGTTCAGGGGTGTAGCCAGGATTTCTCAGAGGGGGGTTTGAATTTGTGCTGTAACTCTCCAGCCTATAAGAGGCTGCCCGGCCCGAATGGGCGGCGATTCCGCACGCCCCCCCCCCCCCAGGAAATTTTGAAATATTATGTGTCTAATGGTGCATTATGAGGTCATTTGGAACTCAATTTAGTGGTTAGCTACAACGGAAAAATGCAATTTTTTATATGATTTTTCTTCTTATTGATGTCCAAATAGTACGTGTTAGGGGTGGGAGAGTGCATGAGGAGTGAGATAAGGTCACTATGTTTTTTCTGTGCTTTAGATGAGCGTGTGCATTAGATTAAGGTCGCGCATTGCATTGCCAAGAAACAGGTGTTATTTTCCTGCCCAGTGCGCCCATTGGATGGTTGCCAATTCCCGAAATAAAACATGCCAATGCAAGGAACAAAAAAAAGTCAGGAGGTAGCAGTTGCCAATGTAACCATTCAAATTGCACTTTTATCTGGATGAAGGTCAGTACTTGAATGTCAGTTTTGGTACTGGAGAAAATGAAGTGGAGTTTGGTGCAGTTAGGTTGATGTGGTAAAATAAATAAATTGCCACTGGTGTAATTGATGGCGTATCTGAATTTGATTCAAGATCGGTTTAATTGCCCATGTGTAACTCATATTACTCCTGGGCTGTGAATTCCTGCTGCAACGCAAATAAAAATATATCACATGACGTGCCCCACATTCATTGAACAAAGCGGAAATTAACTTATGGTTAGCTTTACTTGTGCTGAATATCAGCAATTACTGTATCGCCATCTCGCCATTTAGAAAAAGTACAACCTTTACTTTTAGGATTATTTTAGGACCCTTAGAAGTAAACATATTACGTTCAATCACGCTGAGACCTATTTTTAGTAGTGGATGGTTCACAAAAGGTGCGTTTTATGAACCATAATACATTTTGTATTATGAAGTCTAATGATATTAAAGCATGTTTAATATTTGAGCATTAAGGCTATAATTTTATGATATTATTTCACAAAAGCCCTTCTTGGGTAAATATTATGACCTTTTTAGGCAAGCTATTTGTTATTGTTTAGGCCTACTCATGTTTAGTAAAAAAATGTATATATCCTTCGTGTACTTTTGTACTTTCACCTATTACTTAGGTTTTGCTGTTTGAATAGTTGTATCTTTTGTGTAATGCATAAACAAAACCTCATAAACAATATGCCGTAAATTGCGCTGACAATATGCTTGAATGGATAATTTCCAACTTATCATTACAGTTTCCTTAAAAAAAATAAGCAACTCAACGATATTGTACATGACATAACGGTAACGACTAACTGCTTATTTCTCAACATACAGTACTCTAGTCATGCGTATTTCAGACAGTGTTTGTCTGGGAAAGATATAATCGATTCGGTTTTGTTACGCTTCTAAAAACCTGCCCCAGTTCAACCTTGACGTGATACAAGCTCTGACTGCTGAATCATAGCTTATATTAGAATTCAGAATGAATCTGTGATACACAAGGTCATCATTGATCCAGCACCAATCTGACCGAGGAAGCATATGGTACCGTACTAATTATAATAGTAGTAATTATAATTATCACTTCTTGCACGTTAACTCTATTGACGATGCACAGGTGTGCTTTTTGACTATTTTATAATAGACCTCCTTGATAATAGTGTTAACAATTAACTCATTTTCTCAAATAATAGAATGAAAATTAATGTATTATATGCATACAGGTTTGTGAGAGTATGTTCGTCTAATAAAAATCTTTGAAATGATCTAGGCCTACTTATTATGTAATTTATTTTTTTCAGAACATTATATTGAGATCATCGCGCTGTGATAATGTTGTTATTTAGGTTCCATTTTATTTTGGACTATTACCCGAAATGATGAAAAAAATATGATGACAAAATATGGATTTAATTAGATTTTGATCAATTTGGTGGTCAATGTATTAGTCTGTCATGGCTGAGTGATGGAGCTGTGATCGATTCAGGGAGCAGACAAACGGAGCGGCCATCTGGCGACGTGTCGGGGAATCATTCTATTAACAGCACGCGCCCGCTGAATCTGGTAATACTTCTCGCTAGCTACAGCAGCTGCGCACTCAAACCGTAAATACTGCCTAGAAATCCTAGAAATGACAGAACAGGATTTATACCAGCAAGCTGTGCCGCCGCTACCACCACGCTACCGCTTCAGGGACTTAATCTGGGGCGACCACGCTCTGGTTGAGGAAGACAGGTGAGTTTTGTTGTTGTTGTTGTGAGTTTTGCAGAAGACACGCCATCGGCCTGCCGGCATAACACACTGCTCTCAATGGTGCGCGTCGCTATGCCCTGCAATGTACCGCTCCATTTCCGCTCCGTGTGTACAGTGAGATCAGATCCTAGCAAACAGAAAACATGTGTATAACATTTGTACAATGTTGGCCCAACATTGTACAAATGGTATACACATGTTTTGTGTTTGCTGTGTGGGACACGTGTTATATGTTCACCCAAGGTGTGTTGAATGTTGGTCCAGCGTTGCAGACGGTGGACCAACATTGATCCAGCATTGGGTGATCGTGTCACTGGGACACACACACGGCCGTATCTCATTGCGTGCATCGAGAGCCCGCTATGTTATCTGATCACAGTAGATCACAGCATCATAAACATTACCTGATTACATAGTGTAGACTGTGAAAAATCATTAAATATTGCTACATAGATCACTGCAACAAAAATAGCCATATATCGAGAGCCTAACAGTTGTAAAGTCCCACTATTGTTATGACTACATCACAAACAGATCATCACAAGTTTTATAAAGTAAAAAAAAACTTATTCTTTGATGATGTTTTAATTTTTTTTATTCCTATGTACAAAGTCATACTATAGATACGTTTCTAAAGCATAACTAAGGAATCAAGTTGTCTCCATCGCCAGATCTCCGGTCAGTTACCATGGTTACATGTGAGTTCTTGTCATCTCTACGACTGGATCCTGGCCGTGTACACCACTGCTGTGCCATCCATCACGTCTTCACACACCTGTATTCAGCGAGCAGCACTGGATCCGTCCTGCCATGTATCAGCCAACTGCCGTGTCACTCCTGATCCGGCAGATAGCCGTCCCAATTAGCAGCAGCCACTGTAGCCATAATGCTAGTCCGATGCTGGTCACGTCCTCCACATTTATTTAGCCTCTGTTTGGTAGAACGCCCCCACTTCCCTTTGATTGAGTCTCTCACCTGATCGATCAATGATCAACAAGTTCATTTAAAATGTATGCATACATTTGACCCAACGCCGTTTCAATGCTAATGCGTCGATCCCTCGACGATTCGGTACTGATGCAGCGCCTGTGAATATGTCTCATTATTCATCAAACGTTAAACCCCAGGAGCACTTCAATGTTCTTCAATTAAAATTTTCAGTCACTTGAAGTTGTGGCTCGCTGCCCTGACACACAACTTTAAGTGACTGAAAATGTATGTGATTTGTGCAATTTGAGTCCCTACATATATCAGTGTTTCAAGATTTAGGATATAATTTACTCTTAGCAACTGGTTCCACATGTGGTAATGGAAATACAGCATGGTTACTGTAGTTGACGTCAGTGCTCTGGGGGTTACCATCACACTGTCGTGGTCAGGGGTAGATGTCCTGTTCATACTACAGTACGAAACCTGACCACGGCACGATGTATTCTGTTTGTGTTGGCCAAGGTCAGATCATTGACCTTCAGAGGTGGCTGGCGATGTAAAGAAGACGCCGGAAGCTGTGCTTGTTTGCCTAGTCTCCTCCAGCTATAAACACGAATACCCCCCCCCCCCCGCCATCCATGCAGAGGGTTTATCTTCTGCAACATCAAATCAGAGCAATCAAACCTGAGATGTTGTAGACTGTAAACATATCACCGACTCTCAATCTGGGTCTGCTCTGCCTAGCAGCTCAGCCTTGGGTAGAACGAGGATTGAGCTCATGGCAAAATCAGGCAAATGTAAACGTTTGTGGCAGTATCCATGACATCTAGCCCTTGTATAGGCCTAAATGTACACTCACACAACTAGATCCAGGTTCTTAGAGCGTTTGTAGACACACATACGCCATAGATATTTTTTGCTAATTTAGTTGCTTTTATTTTTGTTTTCTCCCAGTTATATTATAAACTCGAATTTAGGACTAAAAGGAACCGTTTTTACTCAGTGTGATATGGAAGAACAGAGCCTGTTTTCTGACAAACCCTTTCTACCTGTTTCTTGCGCCCTAAAATATACGTAATGTAATATTAGTGAGCGTGCTACACATAAAGGCTTCACATGACGAAAAACACCATACAACATATTATATATACATTATGATAATGGTTTAAGATGTGTCAAATGGTATGGTTTTGCACGTCGAGCACCTCTATCGCGAAATATTGGATCTAATCTAATAGTGTGCGTGTTCGAATTATCTTGCAATTCGATGCTCTATGAGCTCAATTAGAGAGAAAAAGTTTGATATTGACTTTCCCCTTGATAAACATGTCTGCAAGCAAATCAAACAATCCCATTACCTTTTCTGGTTAACCTAGCAATCAGAAAAATCCCCTGTGGCCACATGTTACTGACAGGTTTTACACATTACGCGCATTCCTCATTTATCAGTGATCTCATCATGAATGTTGTGTTTATAGCAATGACAATTTTTGCTTTTTGTTATATATGAGTAAATACACACAAGCAGTACTTGTTAAATATGTTCATCTTCCTTTCATTCGATTGCACTTTTTATTTGACATAAAAATAAACAAATTTTGTTCATTGAAAAGAAATACAGTATTTAATTATTTATTTATTTAATTATTTAAAATACAATCATTATGGTAAACTTTGGTCAGATTAGTCCTGTAAAATAAATATTTTGGATTATATTTTATGACATATCGTCCCCTTGACTATGAAAGGGTGTATTTGTCATCGTGTAAAGTGGTAGATGCACCCTTTCATATCCGAGGGGACGATATGCATAAGGAATCTATCCACTGCACTGCCAGATTTTGTTTGCATTCTCTCCCAGCCAGCTGCTTTATTGTCGCATATTTATATAAACAAGCCAACCAGGTGTGCCAAATTAAACAACATATACATCTCATATTTTAAGGACACATAATGTATATTGTGTGAGGTTAGTCACGAGACAAAAAGTCCACTCTTGTTGATATCAATGACAGATCATGTCCCTGGCGTAAATGAAGTTACGTGGGTGAAATTTGCCATGATCTAAACAGTCAGCGATATACGTATATATACATACAACAAGACATACATAGGTCTAATATGCTAACACAACTAGATTCATTAATAGCCTGCATTTTTAAATGTTGAACATAGTAACTCGTTGGGTGTTTTTTCAACCATAAGCGAAGTCTGAGACTGTAGACAGGTCAGCATGTGTCGGGAATGTTAGAACATCATTTATTATTTAAATGTAATCAGCGTTGACAATGGCAGTGTGTACCGTTAGCTGTGTCCCTCACATCAAAAAACATGCTTCAAATCAATGTCGATTGTTTTACATTTGTGTACATCAGTTATCGAAGGCCATTCGAAGTGTATTCTAACGACTGTATTCAAAGATTCTTCCAGTATTCTAAAAACATTTCAAACACTCTGACCGCATGGAGAACGCACCCCGAATGTTTGTGGATGTGAATTATGTTATCGGGATGTCAATCAAATTGCACACACATGATTGTAAAATATAGGCCTACGTATATTTAGCGTAGCTTATGAAGATATGCAGCAGGGGCCGTATTCTCGTACAAGTTACGATATATCGTGGGCTTCTGATTGGTCGAGATGGCCATCTCGACCAATCAGAAGCCTACGATATATAGTAACTTGTACTAGAATACGGGTCCAGATTTCCGCTGAATTATTGGACAAACAGATTACAGAATGATAAAGCCCATATAGCGGGAAGGAGACGACTAGGCCCTAAAGGCAGCTACGTGTGATTGCTTTATTAATGAGGTCACTAATACACGGTGACTCATAGGTGACAAGTCACGAAGTAATGGCCAAATTAAGTAGGCTGAAATCTAGTTTTGTTCAGATCATGAGCCACCACCTGGTAGGCCTATTATGCGTTTGGATGTCATAAAAATGTTTTGTGTGATGTCTGCCTTCTGACTGTGTGTGCCAGGCTGTATTTTTATTGTGATTGTTATTAATAATGTATTGTTATGTTGTGGTTGACTAATCTGTTAATGGCAGTGTTCTGCTGATGAATATGCTGACCATGATAAATCCTGTAGCTTGTAAATGCTCAGATATTTTGTCCTTGTCCATCTTACTCAATATTGTAAGCCTGTAATTTGCTTATATATTTGTGCAAGTAAACTATTATAATCACATTACTGCAATGTCTGTTAAAAATATTCGGTTTTGTTTTTTTCTGTGTTTTTGATATGTGTTCTTGGTATGTTGATGTCTGTATCGGGTTCTCACAGTCATGTGATTTCTTATAGTGAATCATGCTGAAGGTATTGTGAATTTCGTGTACACCCGACCATCAAGTAATCGCAGTAGGCCCTACCATACAAATAGCGACAATAGTAATATTAGTCATGTTAATAACATCTTTAATTCATTGTTTATTGTAGATGCTGGCCATTGTAGATTTTCGATAGCTGATATCATCAATCAGGGTCTTAAGGATATTTAAGCTTTCATTGATACAAATTATGTTCGTAATGACGTTGATAAAGTTAATGATATGCCTCTAAGATTGCTAATGTCATTTACATTTTTATAGACTATGTCTATACTTAATCATTAGGCGAATCTCACTTATACAGGTTTTAGTAGCTATTGTTACTTTACAACCTATAAAATTAGTAAATTAATTTTAATTTAAATTGTTAAATAGAATGCTAAAAATGGAAAAAAAGTAAAACTTCTTACACTTTGAAAGATAAACCACTAATGAAAAGTCTATTGTGCGGAAATTATGCCATTATGGTATCACTTGAAAAGCTTTGAATCAATCATATGTGTGTGCAATAACTGTCATAACAAGAGAGGATGTGGTACAAAAACGCTGCATCCACACAAAAATATTGGCAAACAGTCTTCTTGGCGTTGATGGATTAATCAAATAGAAGACTAATACTGAGGCGACTGCAGTACAGTCTACAGCTGAATGCAGCCAAAAGTTGATGTAAATCATGACACATTTTCATGAATAGGCAGGGTGAATAAATTTCGCGGATTTCTCTCAACCAATTTTCATGAAATTTTACACACACTACTTTCTAGTCATGCGGCGACTACCCTCACAATTCGCGAAGTTATTTAATCCTTCAAGTCCTCAAGATGACTTTTCCCACAACCAAGGGTTTTAGAATGAATATTTCCATGAAATTGGTTCACCGATCTATGGCAATTGTCTTCACTTTTTCGCCCACATCAAATCAATTTCATCAACTACAAGTCGATAATTGTGACAGCAATTCGCGGCTTGTAGTGGATGAAGATGACAATGGTAAATTAAAAAGACAAACTTTAAATTTTGCATGATATTTTCAGGGTAGTCGCCGCATCACTCGAAAATAGTACTTGTGAAATGTCAAAACAATCTGTTGAAAATTGACTGAGAAATCAACAAAAATCATTCACCACGGTTAATGTGAATCTTACAATGTCATTACTGTTTTTAACATTGGATAGATCTTATATTTGTATGAGTTTTCCGTTATTTCCGGAAATCCGTTCCACAACGCGAGGCTCCATGTAATCTTATAATATCGCTGTATAATTGATGAGAAAACATCTTTACGATGCTATGGATCACACACCTAAATCATCACATCACTTCGACTACATGTTATTATGCAGACTCCTGTCGCTGTCGCTCAAATTTAAATGAATAATCTAGCATCGCTAGTTTGCATGGCCGAAGACATTGTAGTTGACACATAGTTGCAGATGCGGCCAGAATGATGTCACTATAGTCTGCATAAAATGTTGCCACATGGAAACCCTTTCAGGGCGGCCATAAAGGGGGCAAAAAATGTCCAGATATGTCTGGGGTATTTTTAGTTATCTATATCTGCAAGATAAAAATAGCCCCGAAACCATGGGGTGATCTTGTTTGGCCAATATCAGTTTTTTCATATGATTATGCATGGCTAGCACCACTATATATGATAGCTGGGTGGACGTA
This sequence comes from Flabesymbios commensalis, assembly GCA_964017125.1. NCBI lineage: Eukaryota > Metazoa > Annelida > Polychaeta > Terebellida > Flabelligeridae > Flabesymbios > Flabesymbios commensalis. The sequence goes on from OZ024905.1 coordinate 20,893,957, forward strand.
GAGCTCTCATACTGAAAGCATCTTTTTGGAATGCAAAATTCGAAATGGCCCCCTTAAAATCAATAATTATCATATATTTTTCAATAATTGAGATACAGATTTGATTTTCTTACCAAACCATATCTAGGTTAACACTAATACAGATTTTGCAATAATGCTAATTCCATAGTCACACCTATTCATTACGCATAATTATAGTACACTTCCCTCATAAACGTGTCATTTGGCATGCCCGATAGAAGTAGAAGAGGCTTCCTCTATGCTATCACATTCACTTTGCCTTGGGGCAGTACCCAGTGAAGCACAACCCCAATCCATGTCAACCTTCATGCCCAGTTATGTAGCACTCATTTGCCATGGAAGTTCAAGCTGATGCTTCACACTGCTGCATAATTTAGTTGTTCAATTAAGCCTTTTGGAAGGGGCATACTAAGGGCAATATATACCTCTCCTATTTTTAGTAAGGTAGGCATTGCCTTCAATTTTCTAAAGATGTGTGTTGAAATGATATCTACTCTTCTTCAACTCCCCATTGTTGATTCTCATTGCTCTAATGGCAGCTTATTTTTATGATTATATTTCAATATGAAATCTATACAAAGATACCACGTATATGCCTACATCTGGGACGTCATGCTTGCCTGCTGCACCCGCTAATTAAAATGAGTAATCTCTGCATTGCTGTAATAATTCAGGTTTGATCTATCTGATGCACTTATTGATTCGCACAGATTTAATAATGTCTGATTAGAAAAATCTGTTGTTTCCCTAATAAGGTATATTAATACACCACCATCTAGGGTTCTGTAGGACTATACTGTGGTTGAGAGCACCAATGTGATCTGTAGAATGGACACAATGTACGCAAACACCCACACTATCTACCATTTGCTAGTGTACAGGCAGCAACTGCACTGTGAATATTTAAATTGTACATACAATGTTGGTAGTTTGTAATGTCTTGTATGAAAAAATGTTAGAGATAGTTCGTCCCTGAGCTTTAGGGTTCGAAGCATGTGTCCGAAGGATTGTGTCTTACTTAATGGCTCTTCGGCAATATTTGTCAACACATTTGGAAAACCACGATATTTCAAATAATGTTGTATCTAGACCTCAGTATCACTGGTGTAACCTTATGTGTGGATCAGTCCTCGCGAGAACATATAACAATCCTGTTTTATTGTAAGACGAGTGTTATTATATAAGATCAAGTGATGAACCAAAAACTTGAAATATTCACCTCTTTCCGTTTGCAATGTAAATGAACGAATGAAAGTAATACCTCAATATTTTGATATCCAAAAATTTAAAGTAAACATATTTAACGTATAATTGTATACGATCATTATAATGTTAAAAGTCACTCCCAGAACAAACGACATCGACACGCTCGAATTATAATTTTGGTTTGGATGAATTCAAGGAGCTTTGAATGAATGAATGAATGAATAAACGAATAAATAAATAAATGAATGAAGGAATGAATGAATGAATGAATGAATGAATGAATGAATGAATGAATGAATGAATGAATGAATGAATGAATGAATGTGGTTTTAAGCCTCACTGACCTCCGGACACAGGACACGCTACCTCTCGGTCAAGTAGGTTACCCACAATACTGTCTTCGATTTCCCAAGCAGGCAGCTTTAACCACTGCACCAGGGCCCCCACTCTTCACGGATCTTTGCACTGCCGCTAGACAAGATATACGCTTTTGCATATTGATAGAATATGAAGATATTGTATATATTTGTTGGTTATTTCATTTTATTTTAAGCTAATGTTTTTATTTGACGCTAGTATACCATAAAGTGTCATTTCTATGCGCATGCGCCAAAGACAAAAGTAGGTTGAAAAAAGTTGCCATATTCCATAAATGTTGTCACTGGTATGAATCAGCCTGCTCTAATCCATATTCAATTACTGTATATCTACAATTACAATATATAAGTATTTACCCACTTCATTGAATTCCTGAATATTTTGATGTTTTACATGTACATATTTAACCAATATCACGCTAAGTGATTTTCTTTAATTTTTCACACATAACACTTGTAGTTGTATCTCACTACCGCGATCCACAACTTCAAGTGGTTGAAAACTAGTGACATTGGTTTAATTTGAGACCAAACATTTGGAAATTTTGATGTGTAAACACCCATTTAATTTCCAATAATAGTCAATTAATCGGCAATTGAAACAAATAATAAACGACTATAGGGTTAAATGCTACATAATGTGCTTGGTTTATGTATTTTTTATAACCTGATCAATCCCCTCATTCTCTCTATCCCCTTTCTGGCTTACTCTGAACACGCTGAAGGAAGGGAAGACTTCCTATTCTGAGCAGACTGTTCTCTCTGGAAGACGAGAATTCACATGAGAGGTAGGTGTCAGTGTTAATAAACATCACTCCACTAGTCTAGTGTAGTCTGTGTTGTCATCACACCGGTAGTACTAGTACACCATTCTTACCACATAGTTTTGTATTCTTCTTTAGTTTTCTTTCCATTCCGGTTGCAAGTACATGTTCTAAAAATGGAATATTATCCTTCAACAGCTAGGTTGCAAAATAAGTTTCGTAAAACACAGTCACAAATAAAGTAAATAGGGGCTTTATTTTTCAGAAATTTCAACCATTCCCACAATTTAAGAAACTTTCTAAAAAAATGATTAGGACACAATAATTATGAATTATATCACTCGACGTTTCATAATTCATCGCAGTATTGACCAAATCTACTCATCATATGAGTAAATTTAGTAAATTTAAAGCTCGTTCCAACAGGTCGAGCTTTTAATCTACTAAATGGTTTTAAAATCAAATTGTATAAGACTACTACATTAACTCCAAGGTCAACACATGTCGGCTATTGTTCAGTATGTTTTGTTCATGCCATCAGGGTCAGAATGCGTGCTTGTGGCGAGCACAATGGGTCTTACCGTGGCTCACCAAGCTGATCTAGCATTACCAGTCTCCTCTGCTACAATGGGAATAATGGACTGTCCAGAATAGCATGCGCAATGTCAGGCTGACCAGAGATTACCATTTTGTGGGCCAGCATTCGCCATAATTGGGTCAATATTGCACATGGGTGGAGTCCCAGCAAACACAAGACGTTGAACCAATGTTGATTTTTATTGTTGGCCCCCCGTCTACGACGGATGGGCCAACATTGAATCAACATTGGTTCAACCTCTTGTGTTTGCTGGAGTGCTGTGTCCTACCATATGGTGAGGTCAGCATCATGATTGATGTCACGTGATCAGCACAAGTATATACACGTGACATGGTTGTGAGATGACGGGCCAGGAAGGGACGGATTCAATCGCCGCCATTTTGTTTATTCTAGATCAACAGAAACACCATGCTTGCATTGCAATGAGTTGTGATTTTAAATCTGTTTTATTGTTTTTATAGTGATTTGCACCAATAACAACTTCACAGTTAACAACAGTTAACTGTGAAATTGTTAACAGCTAACAGTTAATCTTTTTCTACACCCCCTCTCATCAGTTTTTGATTCTACATGACATATTGTGATACTATCAAATGTCTAATGTTGTGGTAAATTACTTTTAAAACACACCTAGATTATAGAAATGGCAAAAATGACGTTTTAATTATAACGTAACCATTCTAGGTTGATATTGTTTAAATTAAACATTGCAATGACTCCTCAGCTCGTATGTAGATGTTGCACGACGGATGTGTTTGTGAGTGAGTGAACGAGGCTGCATCAATTTAGTGAAAAGAAACACTAAATGCTATATTTCAAGTGGATGGAAGATATAACATGAACACACAAAAACATAAAACCTACTATGCTCCCAAATTCACATTGAAACTGATCAACCAGTGTCGCATGGTTTTTTTTCTTTCAGTCATTTACCACCAGATTTTCATGAAATTTTGAAAAAAACTATTTTCAAAAGAGTCCCAGCAGCCCTGAAAAAATTATAACATTTGACATGTAATAAAGTGAAATTAAAAAGTCCCGTTATAAAACCATCCAACTTATTCTACTGTTTTATTACATGTCTAACTTTCGAAATATTCAATATGATTTCTCGCAAAATTTCAAAAGAAATTAGCGAAAATCTACGATTCTGGTTGATCTTCACTCATCATCAGTGACTCTCACCGTGACACTGGGGCTCAGTGAAGGTTTATCAGTTTTAATGTGAATTTGGGTATAGTGCACCATTTTAACACATATTATATTTTCGCATCCAATTACTGGTGGCACCGAGAATAAAAGTATCTTGTAATTGCTTACATTTTATTTGCTATTGAACTGTCGACATGTCCATGGAGTTTATATGATAGGATAGGATTTACTAGGTGTCTTAATATGGGCCATAAGGTAGGCGGTGTCACACCTGGATCTGTCACCGGCATCCACGGACAGGCCGTGAAGGGCAAGGTCACATGTCGGGCAGTGACACAGGGGACTACACGTCGTATCGGGAGCAATCCTGTTCTGCTCCTTGTTCCGCTTCCTCCATATTAATGATCTTGCTGCAGCGCACCACTGCCCGCAGCCAGGAAACAGTACATGTATACTAAACCAGCGTAGTTTTAACATTAGGCCAACGTCGGAGACGTTGGCCTCATGTTAAAACTACGTTGCAAAAGCACGCCTTTTCTTTGTTTTTCGTCCAGGAAGTGATTGGAGGAGACCGTTGCGAGCAAAATGTAAGCAAATCGCGTTTCTATTCCATATCACATTGGACACTGTATATATCTCATTTTTCTATAATATGGGTGATCACTTTAATGGCTACATCGTCGGGACATTGCTAATTTACTTTAGTGATGTTAAATTGTTGAAATTCAAGTAAGTCCCTGGGAAAGTATTACACATTTCGTAATCATGCACAAGTAACATTATACTCATGTAGCTTTAGTTTTCAAATTAAAAGGTTGATAGAAAATATATACTTTATTTAATACATACGTCGATTGTCTACATAATATGTACCCTAAATGTATGTGTTGTCATTTTATTTTTGTAGGGAACATGAAGTTTTGTACTCATTTTAAGTGCAAATTGTATTGTTTTATCACATTATTTTAATTAACATTGATTAGTTTGAGATCAGAAATGATCTTCTGCAGAACCAGTGCCCCGAGTTTTGTCTGTGAATCAACATGTGATGTGTGCGTCATTTACCATGGAGATCGACATCTTCACCATTCAGAGACATAAGATACAGGCTAATTCCCAGCAAACATGAGACATTGAGCCAATTTTGCTCAACATGCTCAATGGTGGCCCTCCTAGTATTCACAATGCCACGCTGACCAGAGATTACCATTTTATGGACCAGCATTTGCTCACCATGGGGTCAATATTGCACATGGGTGGAGTCCCAGGAAACACAATACCTTGAATCAATGTTGATTTAAAGTTGGCCCACCGTCCACGACGCTGGCCCAACGTTAAACAAACATTGGCTCAATGTATAGTGTTTTCAAATGCGCACACAAAAACTGTTATTAGATTTAATCCTTGCCCAACATCTGTCGACTGGCTGTCATTGAAACCTCCGTATTGCTGTGTTTGATGCTGTGTTTTTGGGAGCGATGTTGGAGAGAATGATTCTAGATACCACTCACTTGCGATATAAGCTGCTGTTCAGGCTGATATGGTATATATAATATTGGTATGCAAATACAGCTGCCGGTGATTCCAATACACCCCCCCCCCCCCACAACAGAATCACACCAATTTAAAATTATGTCACTGAAGAATAATTATTACATATTAAAACATGATGAAAACCCGGATCAGTCCAGCCACTGCTCGACACGAACCTCAATAAGTCAGAAATACAAAAAATGATGAAGCACACGCGAGGTCCACACTGCTCAGAAATGCCAAAAGGCAGTATCTGATTACTTTACAAGTAAGCAGATTCTGTCTTTTGGCATTGCAGAGCAGTACATCGGCTATTGTCGATCATCAAAACAATCCAAGACGACTGACAACGATAATCGCATAAGTACACAATTAGATGTAAATTCACCAGAACCACACAGTAAATGATGTGATTTATCTTAGAAATATTGTTCCAGGATATCTATGGACTATATTATATCAGACTGAACAGCAGCTATCGCAACAAGAATAGCTTCCCATAAACAACGCATCGGGTGCCAATATTACATATTATTATAGACAGTATGCTATTCTTCATTAGCCATATTGATGATCAGATGAAAATATCATCTGGCTTGAAGGACACAAGAGATCCATTTCCAGCGAACTTCGACACTTATACAAGGCTTCTCAATGCTGGATCAGCATCTTTATCGCTGCTGGGCGCACATTTCTGGTATTTGGTTTTTTTGTTTCGATGCTACTGAGTACATCACATAATATACACCTAATAATACACATAATATATAGGCCTACACATAATATACAAACTGTAATATAAAGTACACAACATTTACTATTTACATGGTTAATATATTGGAGCACGACTATACCTCTGTGATGTGGTATAACATTCAGAAACTCATTTGATGATCAGATTTGTCATATAATAGGCATATATCCGTATTAGTCAATATCGTTTAAAACTGCAATTTTAGACATTATTGTCTTGCGAGAAACAATACAAACGTTCTTATTTGTTGTCGGAAAATTCAGCACATGTCTAAGGAATATGGGTTTCGTCTAAAAACTCATACCACATCCTTTAGGCGATTGCAGTTTTTATATTCTGCAATAATATAAGCACCACATGGGATAGCTCCAGTGAAGCTTGATCTCAGATGAAATCTTCCCTCCAAACTGCTATACGTGTTGATCAACATTCTGTATTCTCCATACACATTACTGTGGCTGCGGAGGTTCCGGTCAATACTGCAGTTGGGAGAAGATGACGCCTAGAAGTCTCTGCTACTCAGACAGAGATGACAGGTATCCCAGTACACACGAAACGTTGAGCCAATGTTGTTTTAATGCCGGTTCATCGTCTACGACGCTGGCCCGAAATTAAGCCAAACGTGGGTCAACGTATCATATTCACTGTGTATTAGTTTATGGTCGGGGTGTTTGTGATCTCAGCACATTCACTCAATGTTGTTTCAATATCGGCCCACCGCCTGCGGCGCTGGTCCAACATCGAAACAACATTGAATCAGATCCTCGTATTTTCTAGGTAGGACACTCCTGTCAGACACTGACGACAGGTCCTTTGTCTGCTCAGGATTCACGTCGTGATCCTAGACCGGGGACATCAGTCGTCCTAATATGATCCCGAGTCGTGACTCCATGATAATGCCAGACAGCTTATATAAGTCATATTTATAACCAACATTATATGACTTTTTGACAAAATAGAAGAGTCGTTGAAAATATGGCAGTATTACCTCTGACATTTCCCACATTGTCATTGCGCATTACTGTCGCGCACGGCCGATTCTGTGAAACGCAGTGACGTCACTCGGTGAAATTTTTTTTATATAAGAGCCCCTCCCCCATACTTCATTCTGTGAAATTTTATTTATAGACAAGATACGTAGACATTATCTGCGTCAATGTAACATACAGTAGTTTATATAAAGACTATTAATTGAGTGTTTTTTTATTTATCTGGACTCGGCCTTGTGGTAGGTGTTATAGCTGAAATTAGGCATCACCCAAGACTGGCACTTTTTAAGAGGCGAGGTTATATCTAAGGTGGCTCGTTTAAACATAATTTATTTCGCTTAATATTAATATATTACATTCTCGTAATGGTACATGATAAATTGATGCATTTACTTCTCCTATTATTCTGACAGTCAGAGTCTGATTGAAGCAGACATAATCCCAGCAAACACAAAACATTTGTATAACATTTATACAACGTCGGCCCAACGTCTTCGACGTTGGTCCAACATTGTATAAATGTTATACAAATGTTTTGTGTTTGCTGGGATAATGGTGGCAGCCATCTGCGTTATTACATTAGTTTGGTGAGTGAGGATCATGTTCACTGATCACATGTACGAGGAGATAACAGCATTGGACAATTATCTGGAGATCTTACACCAGGGAGCCATCCATGGATCTCCTGTTGTACTGGTAATGGCATCAGACAAATATACATGTATATACGCCAAGTCAGAGCCGGTGATGAACCGTGTACAATTTGATCTGGAAATCGCATGCAGCTGCCTTTCCGTGTGTTCGGAAAACGTGTGCGTCAGCCATGTGTCCGGCTTGCCGCGCGGCCAAACCCAGGTGCGTTTGAAGATACAGCAGTGATGGATTTTTGCGTTTGCCGCATGCGTTCGCCGCATGGAAATTCCCCTGTGACTTCATTATTTGTAGAGTTGCAGAGTTCTAGGTGATCCCTTATTAAATATAATGGCGTAGGAAGGACGCACGCGTTTGCCGGAGACATGATAATGTGCCTTCATGCGATTGCCGGATCTGATTGCCGCATCCCGTATGAAAAACGGACACATTGAGTGACAGCCTTACTGCCCATCCACCGTCTGCGACGTTGGCCTAGCAGAAAACCAGCATGGGGTAAACGCCTCATATTTGCTGGGGATCAGCTTCCCATCACATTTATCCAACATGTATGGATCACGCTAATAAGCAATTTGTTGTGATTAGCTGATTTATTATCTCTGTTTTATTAAGCATAAAACATGTAACTCTTTCAGCGCAGGGGTCGTCTTTATACGTCATAATCTGACGTCTGTAGACGTCAGCTTCTGACGTATAAAGACGATTCCTGCACTGGAAGAATTAAAATATTTCTAACGGCCGTACGTACACCCATAACATAGGTGTTCAAATGATCGGAAAGAGCTGACTAAGACATTTATGATGATTTCAATTTCAAAAAAACCCTTTGATCTCGAGGGTTTATACAAACACATTTCAGCGTCGTATGGGTTTATAATAGATCGTATTTGCATTTGGTGTCGTAGACGGTGGCCCATCATTAAAACACTATTGGTTCAATGTCTCATGTTTACTGGGCTGTATGTAGCAAGTGGAGACTTGGACTTGGTGACCAGCGTTAATTAACACTGGCCTCGGTCCGGCGTCTGACGCGGGGGGATATAATTAGAAGAATTTCAATGTGTAGGATATCATGATTACTGGCTGTATACAATCAGCGCCAGTGAGCTGACTGGCCACATGAGGGGAGCCCCCTAATTATCACGACCAGCTCACAGATGTGACTCAGCAGAACAAACTGAGGACAGGTTTAGCCCGCACAGATTGGAAATAATAATAACCAGGAATAATAGATGAAGAGAAACAAAAAGAGACGCAATAAGAGAAATTAAGAGGCAAGATCCCAGCAAACACGACACATCTGGCCAATGTTTGACCAATGTTGGCCCACCGTCTACAAGTTCCGTTGTGGGAGAATGTTTGCATGCGTAGTGATGTAGCTGATTATAACTGAATTAATGTTATTATTTGGGCACTAATCAGGACTCAGGATTCATTTATTTTGTCAAAAACATAAATAAGTGTACAGTAAAAACACACAAAATAAAGTTGACAAGGAGACCCTCGGCGATAATGTACATGCTTTGTCTGTTAAACATGATAAATATATGATCGATATATTCTATCGCCGACTGTCAGTCATGTAAAATCAAAACAACTATTTTATTTTCTAAACTAGAATAGGATGTTCTGCCAAACATATAATATGAGTAGTCAGTAATTAACAACATTTGTACAGAGACATTTGCCGACAACAATTAAAAATCATATGGAGGCTTTGGCTTACTAGGCTACACGATAATAAGCATGATAGAAGCAAATGGTAGTTCTAGCAAATCTGCAGCATTGCGTGCATTAAGCCGGTCCGTGGATGCGTGATATCCTGCAGTGAGCGGAGTGACTCTGCTAGCCCACAGTAATGAGGTCAAAAATAGGTTTTTAGAATCAGTAACATTTCAGTTCCATGCCCCACAGTAATGAGGTCGAAAATAGGTTTTTAGAATCAGTAACATTTCAGTTCCATGCCCGCACGCTCAGCTCACAGGTCGCACAGTCATTATAAAGTTATGGACATTTTTCGGACCTTGGGCTCGGGATCGCTCTCAGTCACCGCCATGTTGGATTTTTCGGGTAAAGCAAATACATCCATCCACGGCCGCGGCGAGGACGACACGGCAAGGACTCTACATGACGCTCTTTTAGTACGCAAGATACATTAATCTAATGTTGATTCAATGCTGGGCCTGCGTCGCAGAAAATGAGCCAACATCAAACCAACATTGGTTCAATATCTCGTGTTTGCTGGAGCTGTCCTATATGGCTGGTATTATCAGTTTTATTATATCTGTCTGTCCAAATTGGTGTGTAACATTTAACAGGCCTTGGGGTGTCAATATAGCAATACTGGCATACCACCATCAATATATTGTCACCTTCTATCAGAAATAACAAATGAGCGGTTGAATAATTAATTAGTATCCCCGACCTGTTGATGACATCATCGTGTATGAGAGCATGGGTTCCCCTTCATGCTTTGTCTGCCCCTCAATCCGTTGTCATGGTAATTGCATGAATGAATGAAGCTATGGATCAGGAGTGATTGTTTTATGACAATACGTGTGTTGGCGAACAATGATGTCCGTGCATTGATAGGTTCGTTGTCATTTCGAAATATTTCTTGAAGTAATAACAGTCATACACCTTCTAAAATTGATTCAATCAAATTCAAAATTCAAAGGGTCAAATGTCCCGTGACATTAACGGCACAATACTCTTACTCTGTGTCCACCAGGGATCGATGCAGATTGTGACAAAACTGTTTTTCTTTGTTCAAATTTGACGACACCTTGCTTTCGCACTGAACAGAATCGGCTGTGCCACAATTTCAGCAGGAAGAGCTATTTTGTTTTGTGGAAACGCTGCATATGAATCAATGTGGGTTTTTATTGATCAGATTAGCCAGCACATGACCCACTATTTATTTTTCATGTTAGTGCACCTAGAACATAAGCAAAATGTATCGACACAGCGGTCTAAGTCTTGTATTCTACCCCCAACCAGTCGAAGTCAACCTGTCACATGACGAGATCGACCAATCACCGCCGTCATTCAGTTGTTATTTAAATTAAGAGGTAGAATATGAGACGTTGGCCCATGTGGTATATTTAAATTTGATGTTTTAAGGTTGAGAAAAATAGCTCCTTTTGGAGTGGTTTCCAATATAACTGATATGTTTCGGCCCATGTCTCGCATTCAAATTTAAATATATATGTTTTAACTATGATCAGGATGATGTAAATAATTATAAAATAGTAGCCAAAAATAACATGTACATATTAAATCTCACATGCACAGAATATTTATGGGACAGATGTTGCATAATATATGTTCTGCACTTTTGTTCCGGCAATGGTCGATATAGCTATGCATAGTTTTGTTATTGCGTACAGTAATATAAATAAAACGGTAAAACAGTGTACCCGGCAGCATAGAACAGCAGTTAGTGGGTCTAACAACGTACACTGAAAAGTTTAATATCTTGTGACCACTCCCATTTTATATAAAACTAGACAGTCTGTCAGAGCAAGCCTTGGTCAGAGACTGCAAACATCCGCCGAAATTATTAGATTGCTCTTTGGCCCGAGATACACCTCTGGAGAAACTTTCATGTAAATCCGTGCGATCCAGACCATCCCTCAAATGTAATAGATTGGTCCTGGCTCTGAAACAATTCTGGTAAAAGGTTCATACAACTCTATTCATTACTGTTTAATAAATCCAGCTTACAAACAAACAAATAAACAAACAAACAAACAAAAAAACAAAACAAACAAACAAGCAAACAAACAAACAAACAAACACGAACAAAACATTATTATAACCATTCTAGCGGAGGCTAATGCCAAGGTGCATATATACCTTATATCCCCTAGATCGTATATGGCTGATATAAGCTGCATGCTGCACTAATTAATTCCCTTATATATCCGCCCGTGTAATGCATGACATCACATGAACGCGTTGTTCATCATCGTGACCTAAATCTTAGAATCCTGGTTGGATCAATTATGCACCGATGACTCAGCTCAACCCATTCAACAATGTTCAAGACTACTAACCGGCTCGGGTGATATATCTCCTGCTGTACTACTTTCATTTTTCGTCATGATTATATCTTTACACTTGTGGTCTCCGAAACATTTTATTCACAATGCTAAACAACTGCGTGTTTAGTATAAATGTTCTGCATCATATCACGATATGTCCACGTCCATGAGCTTTTACTATTAGTGTGTTATATCATATCACGATATGCCCACGTTACGCATCTTCCTGACAGCCAGGCCCGCTGCTCTCGAGGTCGCAGACCGAGCCTTGCTGAATCAGTGTTATCATCCACCTATTGGGGTAGGGAGAATGATTTAGATATTGAATATTCAATAATTTTTCAACCAAATGCCAACCTAATGTTGGCCCACTGTCTGCGACATTGGCTCAACATTAATCCAACCCTGCCGCATGTAACGTCTCGTGTCTGGTGAGATGTGGTGGGAGCTGTCTGTGATACTTCCTGTGAAATTGGCGGCCACCAGACATGTGCTGCTTAATGCAGGGCCGGCGTCGTAGACAGTGGCCCTGCATTAAAGCAGCACTCATGCCAGAGGTCAAACTTGGGTCAAACAGAAAAAATCTTTCTTGAAAGTCCCCACTCCAATAGATGGTTTTTACACTGATTCAGCAAGGCCTCGGTCTACGACATCGGGAGAAGCGAGCCTTGTGTGGGAAGATGACGTTACGGAACTTTTATTATCACAGCATGAGCACAATATGACATGTTGCAGACCTTTTGGGATTAGTGTGTTACATCATATCACGATATGTCCACGTTACAGTGCTTTTAGTATTAGTGTGATATATCATTAAATTATCACAATATGTCCACGTTACAGAACTTTTAGTATTAGTGTTCTACATCATATCACGATATCTTCACGTAACTGAGGTTTTAGTATCAGTGTGCTATATCACAGCACGAGATGGTCATGTTGACGCTATATTGAACTATCATTGAATATTTGCTAACGTAAAATATTACCATATTAATCTAGAAAAAAATGTTTTACAGTCTCACAATACTGAATGACAGTGTTTATGTCAATATACAAGACATCACTATCATAATGATAATCACACATAATTTATTAATACTCTATATACATGCTCAGGTGTGAAATATTTTTAATTAGGTATTTTTTTGCGATTTCACACGCCTATCTTCATGTTCAGAAACTATATTGAAAGCACAATTAAGACAACACGTTTGCGTGACTCAAACGTTAGCTTTAAATCGGTATCTAAGGCTAGATAGTCATCACATAGACTTTATCAAAAAGCTTTCTTATATTCAGTAGTTCTTGTAAAATTAATTGGCTCACCTTAAATGACCTTGTACGGAATGAGCATAATGAGCTCCTCTAGCATGATGCATTGACCCAATGGTGGGCCAATATTTGCCCACCGTGCATGACACAGGCCCTATATTATCTCACCTTTTGGTCGGTATATGGGGTTTTCAAGGTAGCTTGTGAGAGCAGGATACATGGGCTTCCTGTGTGACAGCTATATGAGCACAACTAATACATCAACTTCACTCTCATCGAGTATAACCTTTATTATAACATGGGTGTCTCTTTAGAAGTCATACTATATTCTACAACACATGTCAGCCCCCTACATGCACATGTCAGTGACGTCATATCTGGCTGTTCCAGTCTCCCCCTGACATTAGCATACATTCCTTAGTTTCATAACTTCTGTAGTTCTGTCATGTCTGTAACGTTAGGCCTTAGGCTTTACAATTAGAATCCTATTTGATAGGGACCATTTTATTGTTAAATTGACAAGATCTGTGCCAATGTAACTTACGACGTCCCTTTATAAAACTAGGCCTATTTGGATTTTTGAGTTTGTGTCCTATAGGGGAAAGAGTGGTGCTGTTTGTGGGAAACGGTTCACATTTCTGTACACCAGTCCTTATGAACATAATAGTTCCCTAGGTTTTGTACTTTAGTGTTTAAAAAATCTTCAGAAAAAAAGATGTTCAAGATATACTTGTCTCCTTGGTTCTTTCAATAATTATATCCTGGACATTTAGGATTCTGGCCCATGAGGAAGACCAATACACTGTCATGTTTACAAAATATAAGGCCATTTTTTTGTCTAATGCACTCAAACAGACTAAAGCCCGGCCTCGGAGTTCAGGAACCCCTTTTCTAGTTTCCTATAAATTAATCCACCAGTTTCCGGCATGCTGGTGCCAGACCCATCCACACCTAAATATATACCCCTTCCCATTTAAGGGCTGGTGTCTGGGATGCATCATTGGCGCCAATAGAGACTCAGAGTAGACAATGAACTGTTACGGGGTGGGCAATTACCCGCCACATAGCCCCATGTGGCAACAGAAGCAAAATCTTTGAAATGCAAATCTATAAAATTGACCATTCAGAGCACCTAAAAGTAGAAATTGCTCACCCTCAGTGTGACTCACATTTTTCAAACATTCATTCATTTTTTGGAAAAGAAAAAGAATAACATATGTCAAACTTTGTGTTAGTCTTGGCTAATAATTGAAACGTTCAGCCTGGACTTGAAACAGAGTTATGTAAAAATAAATATGCTTAGGTTGATAGTAATTATCATAGACTACTCTACCCTATGAAAAGTATAACACACCACAGGCACAATCCACAGTAGGCTATGAGGATCGCTTAAAACGGACAACGACTTAGAGCTTGACGTGTTGCTCTCCGAAGCACTTGACGCTGCATAAAATAAAAAGAATAAGGACCACTATATAAAGATTATTCCCCAATTACCATGATTTTTTCCACCTGCTTGCTGGCGAATTTATTTCTGAAAAGATATCATCTCTGAAACTGGGTCTTGAAAACAAATGGATAAAAACAGGGTCTCTGTTTAAATTTAGAAAATGTAATTGTTGTATTATGTTCGTGCAAAGACTTTGCATTTGTTTTAAGGGCCTATTTGAAATCGTCGTATTTTCTCAGTGCTATAGTACTCTAATATAGCCACTCACACGAAATAATTCACATACAAATGGGACTCAAAAGTTTCTTTTTTACTAGAGACAAAATCAAGGATAATAATTGGAAATGGGCAGTAAAGTTGTCTTAATAACGTGGAAGAACAACCAATACTAACAATAATATCTGATATAGGTCTAAGTGATGATAAACTGGAAGATAATATTTGCATTACAAATTATTCTATTATAGGGGAAGGTGGCAAATTAATAAAGATGAAATACAAATTAATATCTCAAGTATTTTAAGTGATCATTAGTAAACGTTGTAAGCATTTTAATGGTCCACAACTTTTTTCAATGACATGTTATCATGTTTAATAGATGACTTGCATTATTACATATTTACATTAATGCATAATCGGCATTCCACAAACAAGGCTGCAGAATTATTATCACAATGAGGGTGACCCAAAGTTTGCTTAATATTAATGTTGGTCCACCGTCTGCGACGCTGGCACAACATCAACAAAGCATTGGGTCGACAGCTGTTTATGTTTATATAGCTCATTTATTATCAGGCCCGTAGACAAAGACATTGTGTGTAGTTATGCTTGCTTAAATAGTTGGACTAGTCTAGGCTATGTTGTAATAAATCTGTCATTAAGTTAATTAAAAAATTGACATTTCAACCAGTATCTCATATTTTCGTTTTACAGTTTTACAGACTGTTCACTTATTTTTTATATTAGGATCGTTGTATGATCATTCATGGTGGGACTATAGATCTAATTATGATGGTTTTGGAATGGTTCCAAGTAAAGTAAAACATTTTGCAAGTAGCCTAGGCCTTGTGACTTGTCGAATAGACTACAAGTTTGGATATTGGAGTGTGTTGGATTCTTCATATCCGAGATGTAGCGTAGTACTCGACCTCGGACCGACAGGAATCGAATTTCGAAATTTGTGTCTGGAGGGTAGTGTCATTTAATTCATCTCACCATCCCCAGGATGTTTTCCTGGCCCAATTTCGCCTACATATGCAGAAAGGTTGCCTAAATAACCCCATTTATTCATTCATCTTACGTCTAAAGACGTATAAAGACGGTTCCCGCGTTGGAAGTGTTAAAACACCTCATTACAAAGCGCCTATTTTAATTCGTATGCGTGTTGTATGCACATGTTTCACTTTTTTACATACTATTTAATTGCACCTCGGTCATTCTTTATTATTATCCTTGCTGTTTTAGCACATACACTGACTAGTCCCTTTTAAGCAGCACGATTCTGTCGAGCCTATCGTTTTATTAATTAATCATTATATTTTTTGGAATTACATTTTTTACATATATGTTTTGCTATGACATATTGCAGTGGATCATATTACATTTTTAATTGCTCATTTCCAAATAAGAGTGATTTACTCTGGTTATTTCTAGAATGAACGCAGCATGGCCACCTTTCTGGCACAACATTATTTTCCGTAGTAATTTAGAAGTTATTAAAGGTGTTTATCACCGGTCTAGTGTTATTGGATTATTGCACCATTCACTGCTTGTCCCCCAGTTCAATGCGACTGGGCGAATAAATCAAATAGTCCTTTTATTTGCGGAGTAAGGTGATGACCTAATGCCCTTTGGTCAGCCCCGTAGATTCCGGCAATATCTGTTTATGTTATTTGTGGGACCTGTGGAGACGTCACTAGCAAATCACACAGATACAATGCTATATTAACACCGGGCCAACGCTTCTGACGCTGGCCTGGTGTTAGTACACCGCTGCAAACACGGGACGTTAATCCAGTGTTTGATTAATGTTGGGCCGACTCGTAGACGGTGGCCCAGCATTAATCAAGCATTGGGTCGATGACTCGGTTTTGCTGGGACGCCAGTCATTTATACGTTTAATACAGCATCCCACCCAATAATCACAAAACCCTTACCCGATGATGTTTCAATGTTGGTCCAGCATCTACGACGCTGGCCCAGCATTAAACCAACATTGTTTAAACGCCTGGTGCTTGCTGGGCAGTACCGCCTCAATACCAGATTTAACAACGCCGCAGGAGTTATCATTTACAACAAAGGAGTGAGATACGGACGTTTATGTCGTCTCTACAAATGACTGTAATTATAGGAATCTATGGTGCTAAATATTGTTTATATGTTTTTCCTCGATTCGTATTGTACATTTTTAATTTTGATCAATTCTTACTGATTGATCACGTTTCATCTTTAACATGCTGAAAAGCTGGTAGGCTTACTTGGTTTGTTAGTAAGAAAATTAAAATCCCAGATATAATTGGTTAACACCATGTGTAGCATTGTAAACCAAGTAAACACGAAGCCTTGGCCCAATGCCGGGCTGATGCTGGGCCAGCATCGTAGACGATCGGCCAAAATCAGCCTAACATTGGGCCAACGCCTCGTGTTTGCTGGGATACTTATTTATTCTGATCATTATATATATGTAAAGAAAAAAAACAAGTATCCTATCAAATACGAGACATTGATCAGTGCTGGACTATATCTGGGCCATGGTCTAGGACGCTGGCCCAGCATTAAACATCGTGTAATTGTCATCTGTTTTCTGAGATGTCTCTTACATCAATGGACGACTGACTGATACAGTCTACCTTGTAAACAGAGCATACATCATCGTGAGGACAAATGCCATGAATATGCATTTCTAGACACAGATAGACAAAACAGGCCAATTCACTGAATGTTATTTATCCCATACAGAATGCTATAAACATGTCCTGAATTGCATGATAACGTCATATTGAATGACTCTCTTGTTTAGCTATAACCACGACTGGTCTGTGAGGGGCATGCAATGACCATATCACGTAATCTGGTAATAGTTTTTTCATGAGGATTTTTCCTAGTCCTCTCACAAAGTTTTCGCTATATGCATAATGTTACATGGCTATATGTACGAGTCCGTCGCATCCCATACACTCTATTGACGAGTAACCTCTTATGTAACCTAGCTATTAAACTAACTGAAAGTTAACACTTCACTTCAGTCATTTGGCATTTGGCAGGTCTCATCGACCTGCATTTCCGCTGTTAAATGTCAATATTGGGTGCTATATAAACATCAATCTGTACTTTGAATACTCCAATTAAATGCAATACTAGTGCTTCCTATAAACTGATAGATGTGAAAAAAACAGAAAACAAGGACAATTCAAATTATCCTAATATTTAGTCAATAAGTTTCAGAAATATGTTTATAAAATGAATAACATTTTCTTATGTATCATTCATTCATTCATTCATTCATTCATTCATTCATTCATTCATTCATTCATTCATTCATTCATTTATTCATTTATTCATTCATTCATTCATTCATTCATTCATTTATTCATTAATTCGTTCGTTTGTTCGTTCGTTCGTTTGTTCATTCGTTCGCTCGTTCATTCATTCATTCATTCATTCATTCATTCATTCATTCATTCATTCATTCATTCATTCATTCATTCATTTATTCATTCGTTCGTTCGTTCGTTCGTTCTTTCATTCATTCATTCATTCATTCATTCATTCATTCATTCATTCATTCATTCATTCATTCGTTACGCTAATGCTGAGCCAACACTGACCCAGTATTTGCGACACTGGCCCAGCATTAGGTCAGTAGGTTGGCTTATCTATTATTAACGGAAACACGTTTGTTTGAGCATCGCTGATTGGACGAGTCAACTGTACTGACAAAAACGATGTACTGGTCCAATGTCACTTCAATGTTGGCCATCATCTACGCCGCTGGTTCAACCCTTAAAAACATGTGATGTGCTTCTCGTGTTTGTTTGGGATGTTTTTGTTTGCTGTTTGCTCTGTGTATTCAGACCATGATGTAAGCCTACTGCGCAGCTTTATCTCAGCATCGAACAATAGTAGATCTGGTGAGTGAGAATGGCGTCTTCTCGCACTCATATTGTTGGCTTTCACTACGAGACGTATGATGAGATCAGCCCATCTCGCACTCTCTCCAATATGCTTCACTGTTCAGTTTGATTTGCCGTTCCAGATTGATATTCGTACGAGAAAATGCATACTTCATCGTTGGTACGGCGAGATGGGTTGATCTCAGCATTCGTCACCACATTAAGCCCTCGCCTAAAGGCTCGGGCTTGATGTGGTGACTTGTGCTGAGATGAGCCCATCTCGCCGTAGCAACGATACCGTATACATATATTATCTGCTGTTAAGCAACAGAAGAGAATAATAAAGAGAAAACTGTTGATGTATCTACAAGGAATCGCTTAAGAGGCCAAGGGTAATACCCCAGCGTCTCTTGTTTTCTGTATCTGTACTTTGCGTGCAGAACATTATCAGCGTCGCGGAAAATGGTCAGCATAGGCAGATTGGGGCTAGGTGCTCAGGGCGGATTTGAAGGTCGCAATTTTGGTTCAGGATTTAACTGAAAACGGTACCGAATTCCAGTCTTTGGTGGCCCGAACATAAAAAGAATTAGTTTTTTATTCGCTCTTATATCATGTATATATTTAAAATTCAGATCATCACTTCTGGTTCTAGTGTCTGCTTTTTTTATTCATGATGTATGGAGGCCCACCAGATCGTTAACAGGTTAGGCCTAATGGCTTCAACGGTCAACCCTTTCAGTGCAAAGAACGTCTTTATGCGTCAGAATCTGACGTCTATAGGTCAAATCAGCTCGTCTTTGTGGAAAAGACACTTTGTCCAAGACTGTTTAATAAGAGTATTAAAAAATCATTCACAAAAAATATCTAATAAATTTATATGTTCATAATGGCGTAACTCCAACCATGCTAGCAGAAGTAATGATTTATAATTACACAAGTCTGTATTTGTGTTTGTCGTGGCCTAATATAATCAGCCAAGCAGAATAATGTAGCGTTAGTGGAAATTATCATCCGCTGCCTTTTCCGCAGCTACATTGTGACCATAAATGTTGAGTGTGTTGAGAGGAAAAAAGAGAAAAGTGGCAAAAAGTCAAGTGACAATCAGACATGCAGCTTGTCTATTTGATGACCATCTATCACGTTTTATGGTGACATGCGCAGTGATAATTAGTAAGGAACAGGTATAGCGATACTTGCTGTGTCAGCTGTACTCATGACAGCTCTATAAACTAAATGTTAATACCTCACAATGCACGCAAGGAGACAAGAAAATTATATTAATTTAGTTTTTCCAAAGAAAGTGTGATATTTCCAGTGGATTGACATATTTAATCTTAAGTGACCCTTAACCTTTTAGCCGCCAAATTATTTAATTGGAATTATCACCCACCTAAAGTTGTGTCTCGCTGACGCGATGCACAACTTCAAGTGAGTAAAAATTATTCAGATTTAGCAAAATGGAGGCTAGCTATTTTTAATTGATGTCACGTTCATCTTTACTATTTTTAATAGGTGGTACTTAATGTGCTGATAAAAAAATTGAAGACCGGATATAATAGGGACCGGCGGCTAAAGGGTTAAATAATTTTCCTTTAATACCACCTCGAATACTAGTAGCGCATTTTGAAGCTGGAAAGTGTGCTCGATCAGACAAAATTGAAAAATATGCTATGCCTGGTACTCACCCTTTCAGCGCGGGGACCGTCTTTATAGGTCAGAATCTGACGTCTATAGACGTCAGATTCTGACGTATAAAGACGGTCCCCGCGCTGAAATAATTAACATATTTAGAATGGCTGTAGAACCATAACATAGGTATTTAAATGAAGCAGAAAGAGCTAACTAAGATATTTATGATGATTTCAAATTAAAAACGACCCATTGTTTTCAATGGATTATACAAACATTTCAGCGCTTTAAGGGTTAACCCTTTAACCGCCGGTGCCGCATATATTCGGGTTTTCATTTTTTTATTAGCACATTAAGTACCACCTTTTAAACATGTTAAAGATAAATGTGGCATCAATCAGCAATTTTGAAAAGATTTGACCTCCATTTTGTCGAATCTGAATAATTTTCACTCACTTGAAGTTGTGGATCGCGTCAGCGAGACACAACTTCAAGTGGGTGAAAATTCAGATTGAATAATTTGGCGCTTCAAGGGTTGAAGAACAGGCACAACCTTTTACGTCTCTCCAGTAGGGAATCCCAACGAACATTTACATGTTCATAATTGATATTATCATCCGGATGGAAGCATTGTTTTTGGTGAAAGTGAGGTGGCTTAGCAATAATATACAAGATATATGTACATACTTACTTGACAAAAAAACACAGTTTTTTTTACATGAACTCAAGGTCATGTATGGCTCATAAACAAATCTTGCTCCACAAATTTTAACAACATTTACAAAAATGGTGACGTCATAACTGAATTTACGGTAATAGAGCAGATTTGCCAATTTATAATGTGGTTCATATATAAATTCTAAATAAATATAGTTTTTGTACTTCAATTGGCAAGGCCTGCTGGATAAATTGTAAATGAGAATTATTATGTAAATCAATTATGCTAATTAACATAAAATATCATGTGACATAGTTTATTGTAAAAAAACATTAGAACAATTAATTAATGCAAAGTATAGTTTTTCAATTAGATTGAAAAAAATAGCAGAAATCACCATATTTACGGCAAAACTCGATAACATGGCTCACGTTTTATAACCTAATGACTTTTGTTGATATCCATTTTTCCACCCACAGAATATGTTGAATGCGTTCTTGAATAACTTTGGGATGCGTGCGCGGCCTGGTATGTACTGCTCATTCTCTTTGAAAATGAAATAAATGTTTCGTTGTCCCTTCGCTTTCAGGCCTAATTCGCGTGGGCTATTATTTATCATGATATTTCGTGCTGACGGGGCATGAGCTACTCTAACACCCCCACATTGTAATTTTATAGAATAGATTTGTTGCATCGTTGAGCATGCATATCATTTCGTCATCAGATGTTCAGAACCGCTGGATTCTTGTATTTTTTGTCGTTCTCGTTTTCAAATAACGGCAATTTTTTTGGACAAAGTAATGTTTTTGAAAACTATTCTTTGTGTGTTGTAATATAAATATACAGAACAGTTGGCTCTTTTGTACCGCATCTAAACATATCAGTAAAATTTGTCCCTAAGTCACCTCACTACTGTGATTTCTCTGTCTGCCATCGAGCTGGGCTGACTGTCCAGCCACATGTGGTCAATTGACCATGCGGGGACACTGTCCAGCCAACTGGAATAAAAGACGACGGAGATGCTGGGACAGTCAAAACCGCACGCCCCGGTAAAATAACATTATTTTATTTATAGTTTGATCATATTTATCGCCAGGTCAGCGATTCATCTCTCAGTCTACCAGTGGAAGTTCAGGCATAGGAAAACTGTGCTATTGTGGTTTATCCTATTACATTGCTCTGTCAAGGAGAAAGAACGAAATTCGATAGATTCGTAGATCCGAATGTACCAAGCGCGAAACGCCGAGAATATTCGGATCTACGAATCTATTGTATCTATTCGACTTGAAATACACAGAATATGTGCCGATGTTTCAAGAATTGATATAGAAAACCTCAATTTCATTTTCAGTATGGTTAAACCATGAAATATTAGACATAGAGTTTCATTGTTAAACCCGCAGGCTTAAATTGTGCCCTACCTAACCAGTACAAAATAACAATAGATTCGTAGATCCGAATCTACTGCTTTAACAATAGACTGACGCAACGAGTGTATTTTAAAAATGTTAATGTACAGCATGTGATCAGTGATGATGAGGCTAACTTGGTGTAACGACAATCCATTGTATATATCCTATATCTATGTACATGATAACATTATGTTAAATAAATATAACACACCACAGGCACAATCCACAGTAGGCTATGAGGATCGCTTAAAACGGACAACGACTTAGAGCTTGACGTGTTGCTGTCCCAAGCACTTGACGCTGCATAAAATAAAAAGAATAAGGATCACGATATAATGATTATTCCCCAATTACCATGATTTTTTCCACCTGCTTGCTGGCGAATTTATTTCTGAAAAGATATCATCTCTGAAACTGGGTCTTGAAAACAAATGGATAAAAACAGGGTCGCTGTTTAAATTTCGAAAATGTAATTGTTGTATTATGTTCGTGCATAGACTTTGCATTTGTTTTAAGGGCCTATTTGAAATCGTCGTATTTTCTCAGTGCTATAGTACTCTAATATAGCCACTCACACGAAATAATTCAGATACAAATGGGACTCAAAAGTTTCTTTTTTACTAGAGACAAAATCAAGGATAATAATCGGAAATGGGCAGTAAAGTTGTCTTAACAATGTGGAAGAACAACCAATACTAACAATAATATCTGATATAGGCTTAAGTGATGATAAACTGGAAGATAATATTTGCATTAAAAATTATTCTATTATAGGGGAAGGTGGCAAATTAATAAAGATGAAATACAAATTAATATCTCAAGTATTTTAAGTGATCATTAGTAAACGTTGTAAGCATTTTAATGATCCACAACTTTTTTCAATGACATGTTATCATGTTTAATAGATGACTTGCATTATTACATATTTACATTATTGCATAATCGGCATTCCACAAACAAGGCTGCATAATTATTATCACAATGAGGGTGACCCAAAGTTTGCTTAATATTAATGTTGGTCCACCGTCTGCGACGCTGGCCCAACAATAACACAACATTGGGTCGACAGCTGTTTATGTTTATATAGCTCATTTAATATCAGGCCCGTAGACAAAGACATTGTGTGTGGTTATGCTTGCTTAAATAGTTGGACTAGTCTAGGCTATGTTGTAATAAATCTGTCATTAAGTTAATTAAAAAACCGACATTTCAACCAGTATCTCATATCTTCGTTTTACAGTTTTACAGACTGTTCACTCAATTTTTATATTAGGATCGTTGTATGATCATTCATGGTAGGACTATAGATCTAATTATGATGGTTTTGGAATGGTTCCAAGTAAAGTAAGACATTTTGCAAGTAGCCTAGGTCTTGTGACTTGTCGAATAGACTACAAGTTTGGATATTGGAATGTGTTGGATTCTCATGTTATTGGACTCCGCCCTGTCCAATAACATGAGAATCCAACACATTCCAATATCCAAACTTGATTCCTATAACATTTCAACCCCTACAGCGCTGAAATATAACCAATGGAGACCAGTGAGTTATTCTCAATTTGAAATCATCATAAATGTCTTAGTTAGCTCGTTCTGCTTCATTTGAATACTTATGTTATGGTTCCACGGCCATTGTGATTTTTTATATATTTCTTCAGTGCGGGGACCGTATTTATACGTCATATCCGAGAGGTAGCGTAGTACTCGACCTCGGACCGACAGGAATCGAATTTCGCAATTTGTGTTTGGAGGGTAGTGTCATTTAATTCATCTCACCATCCTCAGGATGTTTTCCTGGCCCAATTTCGCCTACATATGCACAAAGGTTGCCTAAATAACCCCATTTATTCATTCATCTTACGTCTAAAGACGTATAATAAAGACGGTTCCCGCGTTGGAAGTGTTAACACACCTCATTACAAAGCGCCTGTTTTAATTCGTATGCGTGTTGTATGCACATGTTTCACTTTTTTACATAATATTTAGTTGCACCTCGGTCATTCTTTATTATTATCCTTGCTGTTTTAGCACATACACTGACTAGTCCCTTTTAAGCAGCACGACTCTGTCGAGCCTATCGTCTCATTAATTAATCATTATATTTTTTGGTATTATATTTTTTACATATATGTTTTGCTATGACATATTGCAGTGTATCATATTACATTTTTAATTGCTCATTTCCAAATAAGAGTGATTTACTCTGGATATTTCTAGAATGAACGCAGCATGGCCACCTTTCTGGCACAACATTATTTTCCGTAGTAATTTAGAAGTTATTAAAGGTGTTTATCACCGGTCTAGTGTTATTGGATTATTGCACCATTCACTGCTTGTCCCCCAGTTCAATGCGACTGGGCGAATAAATCAAATAGCCCTTTTATTTGCCGAGTAAGGTGATGACCTAATGCCCTTTGGTCAGCCCCGTAGATTCCGGCAATATCTGTTTATGTTATTTGTGGGACCTGTGGAGACGTCACTAGCAAATCACACAGATACAACGCTATATTAACACCAGGCCAACGCTTCTGACGCTGGCCTGGTGTTAGTACACCGCTGCAAACACGGGACGTTAATCCAGTGTTTGATTAATGTTGGGCCGACGTCGTAGACGGTGGCCCAGCATTTATCAAGCATTGGGTCGATGTCTCGGTTTTGCTGGGACGCCAGTCATTTATACGTTTAATACAGCATCCCACCCAATAATCACAAGACCCTTACCCGATGATGTTTTAATGTTGGCCCAGCATCTACGACGCTGGCTTATCATCAAACCAACATTGTTCAAACGCCTGCTGCTTGCTGAGCAGTACTGCTTTAATACCAGATTGGACAACCCAGCGGGAGGAATCATTTACAACAATTGAAGTGAGATACGGACGTTTATGTCGTCTCTACAAATGACTGTAATTATAGGAATCTATGGTGCTAAATATTGTTTATATGTTTTTCTTCGATTCGTATTGTACATTTTTAATTTTGAGCAATTCTTACTGATTGATCACGTTTCATCTTTAACATGCTGAAAAGCTGGTAGGCTTACTCGGTATGGTAATAAGAAATTTAAAATCCCAGATATAATTGGTTAACACCATGTGTAGCATTGTAAACCCAGTAAACACGAAGCCTTGGCCCAATGCCGGGCTGATGCTGGGCCAGCATCGTAGACGATCGGTCGAAATCAGCCTAACATTGGGCCAACGCCTCGTGTTTGCTGGGATACTTTTTTATTCTGATCATTATATATATGTAAAGAAAAAAACAAGTACCCTATCAAATACGAGACATTGATCAGTGCTGGACTATAGCTGGGCCATGGTCTAGGACGCTTGCCCAGCATTAACCAAACATGGTGTAATTGTCATCTGTTTTCTGAGATGTTTCTTACATCAATGGACGACTGACTGATACAGTCTACCTTGTAAACAGAGCATACATCATCGTGAGGACAAATGCCATGAACATGCATTTCTAGACACAGATAGACAAAACAGGCCAATTCACTGAATGTTATTGATCCCATACAGAATGCTATAAACATGTCCTGAACTGCATGATAACGTCATATTGAATGACTCTCCTGTTTAGCTATAACCACGACTGGTCTGTGAGGGGCATGCAATGACCATATCACGTAATCTGGTAATAGTTTTTTCATGAGAATTTTCCTAGTCCTCTCACAAAGTTCTCGCTATATGCATAAAGTTACATGGCTATATGTACGAGTCCATCGCATCCCATACACTCTATTGACGAGTAACCTCTTATGTAACCTAACTATTAAACTAACTGAAGGTTAACACTTCACTTCAGTCATTTGGCATTTGGCAGGTCTCATCGACCTGCATTTCCGCTGTTAAATGTCAATATTGGGTGCTATATAAACTTCAATCTGTACTTTGAATACACCAATTAAATGCAATACAAGGTGCTTCCTATAAACTGATAGATGTAAAAAAAAACAGAAAACAAGGACAATTCAAATTATCCTAATATTTAGTCAATAAGTTTCAGAAATATGTTTATAAAATTAATAACATTTTCTTATGTATCATTCATTCATTCATTCATTCATTCATTCATTCATTCATTCATTCATTCATTCATTCATTCATTCATTCATTCATTCGTTACGCTAACGTTGAGCCAACACTGACCCAGTATTTGCGACACTGGCCCAGCATTAGGTCAGTAGGCTGGCTCATCTACGAGTCAACCGTACCGACAAAAAAACAAAGTATTGGTCCAATGTTTATTCAATGTTTGCCACAATCTACGCCGCTGGTTCAACCCTTAACAACATGTGATGTGCTTCTCGTGTTTGTTTGGGATGTTTTTGTTTGCTGTATGCTCTGTGTATTCAGACCATGATGTAAGCCTACTGTGCAGCTTTCTCAGCATCGCACTAATAGTAGATCTGGTGAGTGAGAATGGCGTCTTCTCGCACTCATATTGTTGGCTTTCACTACGAGACGTATGATGAGATCAGCCCATCTCGCACTCTCTCCAATATGCTTCACTGTTCAGTTTGATTTGCCGTTCCAGATTGATATTCGTACGAGAAAATGCATACTTCATCGTTGGTACGGCGAGATGGGTTGATCTCAGCATTCGTCACCACATCAAGCCCTCGCCTAAAGGCTCGGGCTTGATGTGGTGACTTGTGCTGAGATGAGCCCATCTCGCCGTAGCAACGATGCCGTATGCATATATTATCTGCTGTTAAGCAACAGAAGAGCATAATAAAGAGAAAACTGTTAATGTATCTACAAGGAATCTCCTGAGAGGCCAAGGGTGATACCCCAGCGTCTCTTGTTTTCTGTATCTGTACTTTGCGTGTAGAGCATTATCAGCGTCGCGGAAAATGGTCAGCATAGGCAGATTGGGGCTGGGTGCTCAGGACGGATTTGAAGGTCGCAATTTTGGTTCAGGATTTAACTGAAAACGGTACCGAATTCCAGTCTTTGGTGGCCCGAACATAAAAATAATTAGTTTTTTATTCGCTCTTATATCATGTATATATTTAAAATTCAGATCATCACTTCTGGTTCTATTGTCTGCTTTATTTATTAATGATGTATGGAGGCCCACCAGATCGTTAACAGGTTAGGCCTAATGGCTTCAACGGTCAACCCTTTCAGCGCGAAGAACGTCTTTATGCGTCAGAATCTGACGTCTATAGGTCAAATCAGCTCGTCTTTGTGGAAAAGACACTTTGTCCAAGACTGTTTAACAAGAGTATTAAAAAATCATTCACAAAAAATATCTAATAAATTTATATGTTCATAATGGCGTAACTCTAACCATGCTAGCAGAAGTAATGATTTATAATTACACAAGTCTGTATTTGTGTTTGTCGTGGCCTAATATATATAGCCAAGCAGAATAATGTAGCGTTGGTAGAAATTATCATCCGCTGCCTTTTCCGCAGCTACATTGTGATCATAAATGTTGAGTGTGTTGAGAGGAAAAAAGAGAAAAGTGGCAAAAAGTCAAATGACAATCAGACATGCAGCTTGTCTATTTGATGACTATTTATCACGTTTTATGGTGACATGCGCAGTGATAAATAAGGAACAGGTATAACGATACTTGCTGTGTCAGCTGTACTCACGACAGCTCTATAAACTAAATGTCAATACCTCACAATGCACGCAAGAAGACAAGAAAATTATATTAATTTAGTTTTTCCAAAGAAAGTGTGATATTTCCAGTATATAGCGTGGATTGACATATTTAATCTTAAGTGACCCTTAACCTTTTAGCTGCCAAATTATTTAATTGGAATTTTCACCCATCTAAAGTTGTGTCTCGTTGACGCGATGCACAACTTCAAGTGAGTAAAAATTATTCAGATTTAGCAAAATGGAGGTTAGCGATTTTTAATTGATGTCACGTTCATCTTTACCATTTTTAATAGGTGGTACTTAATGTGCTGATAAAAAAATGAAAGACCGGATATAATCGAGACCGGCGGCTAAAGGGTTAAATAATTTTCTTTTAATACCACCTCGAATACTAGTAGCGCATTTTGAAGCTGGAAAGTGTGTTCGATCAGACAAAATTGAAAAATATGCTATGCTTGGTACTCACCCTTTCAGCGCGGGGACCGTCTTTATAAGTCAGAATCTGACGTCTATAGACGTCAGATTCTGACGTATAAAGACGGTCCCCGCACTGAAATAATTAAAATATTTAGAATTGTTGTAGAACCATAACATAGGTATTTAAATGAAGCAGAAATAGCTAACTAAGACATTTATGGTGATTCAAATGGAAAACGACCCATTGTTTTCAATGGATTATACAAACATTTCAGCGCTTCAAGGGTTAACCCTTTAACCGCCGGTGCCGCATATATTCGGGTTTTCATTTTGTATTACCACATTAAGTACCACCTTTTAAACATGTTAAAGATAAATGTGACATTAATCAGCAATTTTGAAAAGAGTTGACCTCCATTTTGTCGCATCTGAATAATTTTCACTCACTTGAAGTTGTGGATCGCGTCAGCGAGACACAACTTCAAGTGGGTGAAAATTCAGATTGAATAATTTGGCGCTTCAAGGGTTGAAGAACAGGCACAACCTTTTACGTCTCTCCAGTAGGGAATCCCAACGAACATTTACATGTTCATAATTGATATTATCATCCGGATGGAAATATTGTTTTTGGTTAAAGTGAGGTGGCTTAGCAATAATATAATATGTACATACTTACTTGACAAAAAACACAGTTTTTTTTACATGAACTCAAGGTCATGTATGGCTCATAAACAAATCTTGCTCCACAAATTTTAACAATATTTACAAAAATGGTGACGTCATAACTGAATTTACGGTAATAGAGCAGATTTGCCCATTTATAATGTGGTTCATATATAAATTCTAAATACATATAGTTTTTGTACTGCAATTGGCAAGGCCTGCTGGATAAATTGTAAATGAGAATTATTATGTAAATCAATTATGCTGATTAACATAAATTATCATGTGACATAGTTTATTGTAAAAAGACATTAGAACAATTAATTAATACAAAGTATAGTTTTTCACTTAGATTGAAAAAAAATAGCAAAAAACACCATATTTACGGCAAAACTCGATAATATGGCTCACGTTTTATAACCTAATGACTTTTGTTGATATCCATTTTTCCACCCATAGAATATGTTAAATACGATCATGAATAACTTTGGGATGCGTGCGCGGCCTGGTATGTACCGCTCATTCTCTTTGAACATGAAATAAATGATTCGTTGTCCCTTCGCTTTTAGGCCTAATTCGCGTGGGCTATTATTTATCATGATATTTCGTGCTGACGGGACATTAGCCACTCTAACACCCCCCCCCCCCCCAATTCGTCAATGTATATGAACGGAATTTCGCCACATTGTATTTTATAGGATAGATTTGTTGCATCTATGAGCATGCATATCATTTCGTCATCAGATGTTCAGAACCGCTGGGTTCTTGTTGTATTTTTGTCGTTCTCGTTTTAAAATAACGGCAAATTCTTTTGACAAAGTAATGTTTTTGAAAAATGTCTTTGGTGTGTTGCTTTGAATAAATATACAGAACAGTTGGCTCTTTTGTCCCGCATCTAAACATATCAGTGAAATTTGTCCCGAAGCCACCTCACTACTCTGATTTCTCTGTCTGCCATCGAGCTGGGCTGACTGTCCAGCCACATGTGGTCAATTGACCATGCGGGGACACTGTCCAGCCAACTGGAATAAAAGACGACGGAGATGCTGGGACAGTCAAAACCGCACGCCCCGGTGAAATAACATTATTTCATTTATGGTTTGATCATGTTTATCACCAGCTCGATGATTTACCTCACAGTCTACCAGTGTAAGTTCAGGCATAGGAAAACTGTCTTATTGTGGTTTCTCCTATTACATTGCTCTGTCAAGGAGAAAGAACGAAATTCGATAGATTCGTAGATCCGAATGTACGAGGCGCGAAGCGCCGGGAATATTCGGATCTACGAATCTATTGTATCTATTCAACTTGAAATACACAGAATATGTGCAGATGTTGCAAGATTTGCTATAGAAAACCTCAATTTCATTGTCAGTATGGTTAAACCATGAAATATTAGACATAGAGTTTCATGGGTAAACCCACAGGCTTAAATTGTGCCCTACCTAACCAGTACAAAAGAACAGTAGATTCGTAGATCCGAATCTACTGCTTTAACAATAGACTGACGCAACGAGTGTATTTTAAAAATGTTAATGTACAGCATGTGATCTGTGATGATGAGGCTAACTTGGTTTGACGACAATCCATTGTGTATATCCTATATCTATGTACATGATAACATTATGTTAAATCCAGTGGCAAGTATATTTAATTAATTAGTTTTTCCTATGTTGTCCTCCACAGCTGACATGGATCTGTTATCTCCTAACTTATTTAGATATTTTGATGATAAAAGATGACGTGTACATGTAATTAGTTTGCGATCACAATGACATGTACATGCAATTGGTCTTAGATCACAATAACATGTAAACCTACATCTAATCTGACTGAGATCACAATAACATGTACATGTAATCAATCTAAGACCACACTGCCAATGTAAGCCTACATCTAATCCGGTTTAGATCACAATAACATGTACATGTAATCAGTCCAAGATTACAATGACAATGTAAGCCTACATCTAATCCGGCTTAGATCACAATAACATGTACATGTAATCAATCTAAGACCACAATGCCAATGTAAGCCTACATCTAATCTGGCTTGGATCACAATAACATGTACAAGTAACCAGTCTAAGATTACAATGACAATGTAAGCCTACATTTAATCTGGCTTAGATCACAATAACATGTACATGTAATCAGTTACAGATTACAATGACAATGTAAGCCTACATTTAATCTGGCTTAGATCACAATAACATGTACATGTAATCAATCGTACATCACAATGACAATGTAAGCCTACATCTAATCTGGCTTAGATCACAATAACATGCACATGTAATCAGTCTAAGATTACAATGACAATGTAAGCCTATATCTAATCTGGATTATATCACAATAACATGTACATGTAATCAATGCCAAGGTAAGCCTACATCTAATCTGGCTTAGATCACAATAACATGTACATGTAATCAATCTAAAATCACAATGACAGTGTGAGCCTACATCTAATCTGGCTTAGATCACAATAACATGTACATGTAATCAGTTTAAGATCACAATGACAATGTAAGCCTACATCTAATCCGGCTTAGATCACAATAGCATGTACATGTAATGGGTCTTAGATCACAATGACAATGTAAGCCTACATCTAATCTGGCTGAGATCACAATAACATGTACATGTAATCAGTCCAAGATCACAATGACATGTAATAGATCAAAATGACAAGTACACGTAATCTGAGATAACAATAAAATGTACATCTAGTCTGGCTTAGATCACATGGCGTGCTGGACCTCAAACCGCCAAGACTCACATTTCGAATCCCCTGTCTAGAGAACAGTGTCATCTGATTCATCTCACCATTATCATGAAGGTCCCATTGCCCAGTTCAGCGTGTATTTGCGCGAAAGTGATTCATTCATTCATTAATTCATTCATTCATTCATTCATTCATTCATTCATTCATTCATTCATTCATTCATTCAGTTTGTTTATTCGTTCATTCATTTTAGATCACATGGACGACGAGCTACATCTGCTCTCCACGCCAAATCAGCATCACCATTATATTTTTGTTTAATGATTCATCCTAATTACAATCCCAGTGTTTTTTTTAAAAAACAACTTCCCACATCCCGATTCTATCCTGCTCACTGGTTATTGTAATGAGTCACATGATCTGCCGGTCAGATGGTGGTTTAATAACATGGTGAATACACAAAGAGAAACATTTGCTTTTTATGGTAAAATTACACATCTGTTTTGGTACTTCTGTGCGTCTGTATGTCTGAATTATCGAGATACACACGAATAACAGCGTTAAAATAATTATGTTGGCTAGATATAATCAAAATTGGCTCATACAATAATAATAAACTTTGTACACATTTATTACAAATTTGCACATAAGAAATGGCATCATTAGACTTTATTCCATATACGTGTATTTTATTGGTGATTTATATTTGGAAAGTTTACATAAAACTATGCTACATGTACATATTTTTACTTGTACATCTAGCTAAGGACGATATTATTCACGAGAGCAGACGTACGTACTGTTAAATGTCAACATCCATATCCCGGAGCAAGTGTATATGATTACCATGGTAACATGGTGGTACTGAATTTCACAAGAAGATCACCTGGTTTATAAATAAATCTGTATTAGATGTACTTACCATCAGCACCTAGTGTATTAGATGTACTCACCATCAGCACCTAGTGTAATGTGGTACACCTGGCTGACATTCCACTGTCTGCCTCATGTATACTAGGGAAAATCTGTAGCTAACACACAAACATGCCGGGTAGGACTCTGGATACATGGCTTTTAAATTCACATCTTCATTTATCCGTTATTGGTGTCAGTAGCAGGTCACACAGACACATTTGGAGACATAAACACAATTATACATTCAGATTGCCAGCTTAGTTTTCATGAGATATGGATGAGCGTGGCAGGTTAGTGAAAACAGATACATTTATTGAAGATGTCTATGAAGCGTTCAGCTGACGTCTTCTGTGAGCTGGATATGCTACGTTCATACTTTTTTGTAATGGTTCGCTTACTTTTACTTGTCTAAGTAATCAGCATTTTGTGTGAATATATTTTAGATATTCAAGCATTAGATCCGTGATATGAGGATGTCAGTCTTCTAGCCCTCAGTCAGTGTGGATGCACCACGCTATGCTCAGATTTAATTACAATAATGTAATGCCGCAAAGTGGATATATAGGCTATAATTACTGAACAATTGATAGCTGAACATCATATGGGCAGCGATGTTATATGAACGGGTGTAGCAGACGATGACGTAATCGGCGCACCCGGGCGTAGGCGGCCATGGGCCTATTCTTGTAATGCTATAACCCGTAACTCGTATAATTGTATTTAATCCATTTAATTAGGAGGTTATTGTTACTTGGGACAAAATAAGTATTCAAACTTCAAGATTTGCATATGTTTGGTTTCAAATCAAACAGATATGATTACTTTTAACACACTTGAAGTTGTGGGTCGCGGTAGAGAGACACAACTTCAAGAGAGTGAAAAATAAATTATTTAATTCAGCGCTTAATTAGAATTAAGTCAGATTTTACATTATAATTCGAACTGTATATAGGCTCTGTGAAGGAGCAAAATAATGATTCAATCCTGCAAACTGCAACATAAAAACCCCATTAGAAATATGTTTCGTTGCAATTTTTTTTTTTTCAATAACACAGCTCAAATTTATTAATATGACATTATATATTTGTCGTCCACTCGATGCTAATGTGCCCTAGCTTCAGTCCCCCCCTCTCGTTTGAGGGGCAGACCAGACTTCGACGTTGTTCCGGCATTTTACAAATGTTATACAGATGTTTTGCGTTTTTTAGGACCGGATATGAGGCCTCATTTTGATTGGCTGGAAACATCGTGGCACCAGGTTCGAATCCCCGTAGTTTCGGATGTTTATCATCGTGGTTGTAGATACAGTGCATCAAACTGATAAAATGCCTGGAGTGTGCAGTGATACCTATGTTATTGGGCACTATAAAAAACCTTTGAAGTAATTCGATAGAATACGTTATGTAATAGTCCCGTTTCTGACCTTCTTTCTCGACATTTGCAGAAAGGACGTAGACGGCAGACGGATTATGCACTCGTCCACTCACCTCTAGAATACGTTATGTCATAGTCCCGATTCTGACCTTCTTTCGCGACATTTGCAGAAAAGGTCGTAGACAGCAGACAGATTATGCATTTGTTCACTCACCTCTAGCAGGGGATTATAAAATATGAATTCGATGTGATTCAATAAAGTTATATTTGTCGAGCATAACGCACAAGATGACATTTAGCTGGCGTTATATAGATGGCGTCCTATAAAGCTTATGACGCGTCTGTCAGGCGCTTCTACAGTAACTTAACTAGTGTACCCACACAAACATTATGATCGTACATTAGAATTTAGTATATTCAATAATAAACCTACAACAAAAAAAATTTATATCATAGTTTTGCAGTTTTTAATTCTGACGGACATTTTCTAAGGTATATTTGTCTAGTTATATGTTTTAAATTTTAGTTTATGGCTCCTTTATTCCATCGTGGTGCTCATTGCTTGTGAATACCAAGCCGTAGGCATTTCGGCCCCAGCCATGCTAACGGTGTAATGTTAATGCGAAAAAAAACAAAACGATGAAATATACAAGTCAATTGTTATTTATCATTGTTTATATTGATCTAACGTAGCAGTTAATACGCTTAGTGATCCACGTCATCGTAACGGGTCTCTCCATGCGATTAAGAAAAACTAGATTGTCTCTGACAGCACGCTGAGAATGACATGGGATAAAGTAAGCGCTGAAGCGTTGTGACACAATCAGCGGTGCTTGTACAAACGCATTATCAGTTTACATTTATCATGTTTTATTGTTTTGAGAAAATGCGTATAGAGATATATGCTTATGTAACTGTAAATTCCTTTTATACATTAACACATACATAGCTTAGATCAGATGTCTTATCGATAATGATTGCAAAAAGTGACCTATAATCGTATACTATTGTCAAAAATGTGTTGTGCAAATAAGGACGTCATAGAAAATAAGATTATGTATTGTTCTTTAATACTTTACCTCCACCAGGAAGGAATATGTTTTTGTCGTGTTGGTTTGCTTGTTTATTTATCTGCCTGTCCCTCGGATTGTTTAAAAAGTGTATCTCGTGTCTAGGACAAATTCATTAAATTGTGTGGATGATCCGGATTACGAATCGTATCCAGGATCCGGATTACGTTCAATAATTTCGGTAGACGTTTGCAATCTTTGACTGACTGTCTAGTTGTGTACACATTCTATGATGCTAATGATAAAGATTAGGAGAGTATATGAGTAAGTTAATGCGGTCTTGTCATCCCCATGTCGTTCATAGATGATGCCTCTGTGCTCTCCACTATCCTGTCGACTCCCTTGGGGACAAATAGCAGTCCACTGGGATACATTAACGGGACAAAGTTATACCCAGAAAGCAGTGCACTTGCGACAGAGATAGTAAGGTTAAACGCGGAAGGAAATTTAAAACATTGTTATTAAAGTTTTGTTTCAACTTTATTTGTTTATATTCACTTCTCTACATTGTCCAACTTGAACTGGACCCATGTTGTTTGTTTGACCATTGAATTGATTCCATTGTACTTTTTGTCATTTGAAGCTTCAAGTGCTAACGCAATTTCCAGCTTCAAATGACAAAAAACATTTTTTTTAAACACGCATCTTCTAAATTAAATTATCTTACCAACCGGGTATCCACCACAAACTGTATTATTCACTTCAGTGATATATTATCCGGCTTAAAATCAGCTTGAAACCGAATATATACGGGTACTAGCAGATACATCGGCTGCTAAATATTACACAAAATCGTTTACTTCTAACAACAAAATGAGGATTGATTGTTTACATAGATGTGTTATATTACATTATAATACATTAATTTACACTATAAAACATTTTATTTTCTATTAATAAATACATAGATGTGCTATATTACATTACAATACATTAAATTACATTATAAAACTTTTTTTTCCAATATAATACAATTGACATTACTAAATGTCAGCAATAGTTTGGCCATCCTTTTCGCGGATGATTTATGGCTTGGTTGTGGACCAGGACATACAGTGATGTATGGGATCTGGCCTGATGAATGAGTATTGTCGTGGGAGCAGTCCCTGTGACTGGATGCACTCCTTCACCTTGTAACCATAACGATCCATATTATGTTACCAAACCGTTTACGTCTCTTGATGCCGGGGCTTCCAATCGATTACTGGTTATTGCTCTATATATTGCCTGCAATTAGAATTTACATCTCGCCTCTCAACCCTTACAGCCCTGAATTATTTATGTATAAAACATGGCGAGCAAAGTTTTTTTTCAATTAATAATGTCTTATTTAGCTCTTTCTGCTTCATTTTAATACGTATGATATGGGTCTACGATCGTTAGAAATGTTTCCACTCATTTTTTTTAGTGCGGGGATCGTGTTTATACGTCAGAATCTGACGTCTATAGACGTCTGATTCTGACGTATAAGGACGATGCCCTCACTGAAAGGAGTTGAACCCGTAGTTCACTGCTAAAGTGGCTGATGTGATCAGATATAAGTCATATTTCGAGGTATCATCATTTACATGTCTGTATGTTTGTTTTTAGAAGGATTCTCACAGTGAGAGCTATAAAATGTATGATGCGATATCCTATTGTTTTCAGTGGGTCATCGAGGTCTCCCATCATACATTTTATATCTCTCACGAAGGAGATCGATTTTTAGAAACAATTTTTAACCCGTATGCAAATGTATATGATGATAGAAAGATTACTCAGATTACAGACTCTAGTTTATGATGTCTACGGCTCGGTGTATTGTGGGGCGTCCTTATCCCGCGTATAATAAACAGAATTCTTTTAAATTAACACTTTCAGGTCTGAGTTTACCATTGTCATTTTCATCCACTACAAGCTGTCGCAATTTTCGACTTGTAGTGGATGAAGTGACTTGAAGTAGGTGGTAAATGAAAAAAACCATCGTTATTATTAAAGCAGTTCCATGAAAATATTGGTTCTAAAACCCCTAGGGATATGAAATTATGTCATTTTATAAGAGATGCAAAATGATTCTTTGATGCATTGTGAGGATTTAAAAGGGTAACCACTGTGAATATGTGATTTCCTAGTGGTTGTGTTGAACACCTCGTATTGATTCTATCCTCATACTGCCTTATCCTAATATGGCGTGTCATCAAGTTTATTTTGGATGTTTGCGGTGGCACTTGAGATAAATGCGGGGTTGTTTTTTGTTTAAGGAGAGAGGGATATAGGTTGATTGATTACCACGTGGAGAAGAAAACTCACTAATTAATCACCATGTACGAGTGCGCATGATAAATCTAACTGATTATAACAATAACAAGTTCTGCGCTTATAAAACCGAAACGCTTATCAGTGCTTATACATGTATATCTAAAATTATGTATAGCTCTTGAAAATGAATAGTCTATATCAGTCAGCATAAAACACCATACCTTTTAACGTGGTCAGTGAATGTGTTTTTAAAAATGAAAAATATACTGATTTTTTTGTATATTCCTACCGGCTTTCTACCGGCTTACCGTCGTTTGGATAGATTAATATTGTCACGATTTTACCATTAGTCTAAGTAGTGGGTGGGATTAAACATCTTAGTATGACTTATATTTAGACTGTTCCCGAGAATGTCTAAAGATCTAAATAAAAAGACATACAGAATTAATGTGCTTCCATGAAAACTCAGTAAACCAGGTACATTGAACCAGTGTCGATTTACTGTTGGGGAATCGTCCACGACGCTGGCCCAACAGTAAATCAACATTGATTCAGCGCCGCGTGTTTACTGGACAGTTGCCCATTCACAGATGGTGTGCTGGCCATTCACCAGAGGGCGTGCTGACTGGCACCACTTAGTTGTCCGTATTTACACACACGGATCACAGTAATTAGGACTAACAGGACTCAGATCTCATCTTCATTAACTCTTGAAGCGCTGGAACACTTTTGTATAAACCATGAACACCAAAGGGGTTTCTATTTAAATCGTCATAAATGTTCTTTTTAGGTTTGTCTGATTCCTTTGAATATCTATATGTTTGTACTCTTTCAGTGCAGGCATTTACTTTAGACGTCAGAACTAGACGTCAGTTTCTGAAGGCTAAGCAAAGAGCCTAGCATATACCCTGAGACTGGTCTAAGGTCGATCCCCGAACTGTAAGGGATAACCACTGTGGCTTGCCTCCATTTATGAATTATTATCATGGATCTGCCCAGAGCATTTGACATTTATCAGTTATTATCATCAATATGAAGATGGACATTCATTCTGTAGGTAATTACAGTTCAAACAGATAAACAGTACGTTTATAAAAATTAGTGCTTAAAAAGGCAGATACATCTTCTACTAAAACCTTAGATCTAATGTTTGTTGATATAACTGCGTAGATGCAGTGACTAAGGTGACTAAGGTGGCATCACGTCAGTGTTCACTTACCCTGACACCCCTGCAGTGCTCCAGGCTAAAATGTCATCACTCATTGGAACTCGTCCAATGCCCATTAACCCTTTAACCGCCAAATTATTCATTTTGAACTTACACCCACTTGAAGTTGTGTCTCGCTGACGCGATCCACAACTTCAAGTGAGTGAAAATTATTCAGATTTGACACAATTGAGGTGAACTGTTTTCAAATCTTGCTTGTTGATGTCACATTTTATCTTTAACATATTAAAAATGTGGTACTTAATCTGCTGATAAAAAATGAAAACCCAAATATATGCGGCACCGGCGGTTAAAGGGTTAAATCACTAGGAAGCCTCAATCCTTAACCATTACAGCGCTGAACTATATATGTTTCTACAAACCATGGAGACCAAAGGTTTTTTCAATTTGAACTCATCATATAGGTCTTTTTTACAGCGATGGGATCGTATTAGACTGAGAATCTGACGTCTAAAGTCGATCGCTGGGCTGGAAGGGCGAGTCCTTAAGACGCTAATCACGACTACAGCCGTTTTTAATCTGTTTAAATGTTAAAGGTGATCTATCACCCCTTATATAGTGTGAATAAACTTGTGACAAATAAATCAAAGTTGCCACAAGATGGGGCACAAGTGTTTCCTTATATGGGGTGATTGGCTGACATGTGACCCTCTGAGAGGGTCACATGTCAGCCAATCACCCCATATAAGGACATAATTATTCATACCATATAAGGGGTGATAGATCACCTTTAAATCAAAGTTATTGAGTATGAAATGTGTGTTTAAACATGAGGGTTCGCAAATGATTGGTTTCAAATTAAACAATTATGATTAATTTGCACCCATTTTTGGGTGTCAGGACACAAATTCAAGTTGATGAACAATTAAATTGTTTAATTTGACGCTTTAAGTGTTGATCGATAGCTTCCAGGGGGTCATCCCAAATTAATCAAAGAACGTTAACAAAATGTTTATCCTATACAATTTATCTGACACAATTGATTCAGCTATTCATATATCTTGTATGATATACAAATTACCTTTCCGAGTAATTGTATAGCTTCATTGATATATTACATATAATTATCACCTACATGTGAATGAATGAATGAATGAATAAATAAATGAATGAATGAATGAATGAATGAATGAATGAATGAATGAATGAATGAATGAATGAATGAATAAATGAATGAATGAATGAATGAATGGATGCATGAATGAATGAATGAATGAATGAATGAATGAATGAATGAATGAATGAATGAATGAATGAATGAATGAATGAATGAATAAACGAACGAACGAACGAACGAACGAACGAACGAACGAACGAACGAACGAATGAATGAATGAATGAATGAATGAATGAATGAATGAATGAATGAATGAATGAATGAATGAATAAATGAATGAATGAATGAATGAATGAATGAATGAATGAATGAATGAATGAATGAATGAATGAATGAATGAATGAATGAATGAATGAATGAATGAATGAATGATTGAATGAATGAATGAGTAAATGAATGAATGAATGAATGAATGAATGAATGAATGAATGAATGAATGAATGAATGAATGAATGAATGAATGAACAAATGACTGAATGAATAAATGACTGAATGAATGAGTGAATGAATGATTGAATGAATGAATGAATGAATGAATGAATGAATGAATGAATGAATGAATGAATGAATGAATGAATGAATGAATGACGGAATGAAGGAATGAAGGAATGAAGGAATGGAGGAATCGTGATTTTTATTTCATTCCGGGTCGTCAAGTGAGCATGCCAGGACAGTTAGGGCGAAAAAGCTTGGGTCGGAATATTTTTTTTTTCCTGAATGATTGCACTGTTTCATAAGTTATAATTTTACAAGAAATGCGGCTCCACAATGTTGGTACAGCCAGAAAAAGGCAAGTAAACAAATTTGATTGTAAAAACACCGGAAGCCGATGTTTCGTCTTCAGTAGGAGTGTTGGTATACCAAAACGCGGAGAGCGTCTCACCACTCCTGTTTGTTTTCGATTTGTGACATTATAGAGGAGACTATTGTAATAGTCCATGGGATAGTAGCATTTCGAGTCGTGTCTGTTTGTGTTACTTCATGTTTCAATAATTTTGTGGTTTTACGGGTAAGTGTTACATATGGCTTGAACATGAGTTTTCTACTTCTTATCCAGTCACCCACGACCAACACACAATCTGGCAACATACATGTATCAGTTTTGATTTGGATAATGTGACATAGATCTCTGTATCATCAGCATAAATATGTTTAGACATTATTTTACTGAGAGTGTGAAAAGAAGCGGCCCAAGGAGAGATCCCCGAGGAACTCCATACTCAGTGTTCAATGCTTTGCCTACACATTATTTATTAAATATTATCCATTTCTGTCAATCCATCAGATATGAGGCAAACCACCGGAGGGCATTCCCAGAGATCCCATACCAGTCCTCCGATAGATCCATGATTCCACTGTGATCCAATGGGTCAAAGGCTGCCGAGAGATCCGACTGAGCTATCATCATCTAAATTCATCAATGATTCTGGACCCCAGCAAGGCAGTCTCAGTAGAATACATGGGCCTGGAAGCTGATTGATAATGCTTTAATAGGCATTTGACTCTAGATGAGAGCGAATACACTTCGTAATATTTTTTTCTTGCAATTTAGATACGCAATTTAAAAAAATAAAAAGGTGCTACAATTGCGTGTCGTTCTTCGACAGCAACCTAATTGACGGGTAGCTGACAATGTTCAATGGATTATTTAGGATATACAGACGTGATTTATTCCCGAAGAGCAACCTCTATGCCTAAGAACACTAAGATCTAGCTTGAAGCCTTGTATCTATAATGTCTACTATTATCTTTTTCTGTGCGTTTATCCGGCTCGAGTTGTATCCGAAAAGAATCGCTATTGCATTTTATCAATTTTATCTGATATAAAAAAGGCCTACAATATTTATGCTCAGAAAAAAAGACCGTTGAAATTATGTTGGCATATTTCTCAACAGACTACATTGTATATCAAGTGTGATGTAATTTCTGGATGTTGAATATAGACATGCCTACAATGCAGAGGCCTACTCCCAGTAAGCACATTGAGCCAATGTTGGGCTGATGTTAGCCCATCCTCTACGACGCTTGGCCAACATCAGCCCAACATTGGTTCAATGTCTCGTGTTTACTGTGATCCACTCTATGCACTGATATCAACATTTTTTTGTAATTGGGAGACGAGTGAGTAACCAAACAATGGCAATTCAAGATATCCATAAAAATGATTTTCATTGCGTTTAATTCGTCAGAGAAGACTAAACGTTGACTATGCATCTCAGGTCAATTGTGTTAATCTGGGCATATATCATTACTATACTCATTATTTACAACATAAGATTATTTATAATATACTCAAATACATTTTATATATAAATGACTAAGAAATGTCGACCTGGTCGTGACTACATATTTCGCACGCAATCACTAGAGGGCGCGTCATCAAGGTATGTGCCTTTCACTGGTTTTTTTCGTCAGATGGTCAATTTAATCAAATAGGCTGAATGAATGTAGCCCATTTTATGTAACGAATGAGTGAATGATATGTGGTTTTAGGACACGTTTATGCACATACAGGCCAAACCCGTCCAATAAGAACTCCAGAGGATGGTGAGATGAACCAGATTCCCTCCAGACACATGACTCAAAATTCTAGACCTGGCCGAGCAAACTGCTTCTCGGTTACGGAGGCTTCCCACCATACTAAATTTGCGACCCACAATTTCAAGTCGAATTTGTTTAATTTGGGATCAAACATTTGCAAATCTTGGTGTTTTAACTACTTACCCACTTTTTTGCTGGATAACATAGCTATTTATTAGCAGAAATACATAATGCATGCCCAAAGCGTGATTTCGTTTATTTTAAAGGCGGCCATTTGGAAAATTGCATCAAACGTGTAGTCCATACCAGCAATGTTTCAATGGCATCCCTTTTTGACGGTGGGGAGGTCTCAGGAACAACAAAAACTTGGTATCAGACTGTCTTGGGGGAGGGGGTGCAAACCACATCTGGCCCACTGACTAGCGGGCGTTATCTTGAATCTCGAAATTGACCCACTTGGCCGAACATTTCAGTTTGGCACACATCGGAATTCGGTTCTACTCACCCGTAAATGGTTACAATTTAACGTTGAAAAATCAATTGCTGCATGGTTCCTACATTGGGTCAGTTTATATGCACAATATCTCAAATATCAACCAGGGAGGCGTGCAGTGTCGTTATCATCATTTTGACATAAATTAAACCTACCGATATTAATTGTTGTTTGAGAGATAAAGTCAGACAGAGGAAACACGTATATTATATTTTTATTTGATTGAAAGGAGTTCCACGAATGTAAAATCTGACTGATTTTTCCAACGATAAATTGTGTCAGACAGCACTTAGCTAATGTTTTAGTCGCCAGATGTCTGTAGTGAATACCTGGCGTTATTCAGCCCATAAAACACTAAAATAATTTATATAAACCATGGAGACCAAAGGATTTTCTTTATTTTTCAATCATCATAAATGTCCTAATTAGCTCTTTCTGTTTTATTTGAATACATCTGTAATGGGTCTACTCTCTAAAAAATATAGGTTACTTAAAAAAGCCCTTCAGTACCCTTACCATGCAGCCCCAGGAAAACCCTGCAAGGGTTCTTCAGGGGTTGCATGGTAATGGTACTCAAGGGTTCCTTCTAGAGAACCTATATTGCTTAGAGTGTATACGGCCGTAGGTGTTTTATCCCGCGCTGAAAGGGTTAAGATTACGTCTGAAACTAGAAATAAAACCTTCTTAAAAAGATACATTTTTGTGCACAGGAACGTAGATGGGATTGTGTGGATATTAAGTCAGATAAGTAAGAATTTGATATGTTAGACGATTATGCTATATTGGAAACAATTCGTTTATATACGGGAAGTCAATGAAGATTCTCCAGTAGTTGAGTAGCATGAGAAAGACGTGGGTCA
The DNA here is from genome assembly GCA_964017125.1 of Flabesymbios commensalis. NCBI lineage: Eukaryota > Metazoa > Annelida > Polychaeta > Terebellida > Flabelligeridae > Flabesymbios > Flabesymbios commensalis. The sequence continues at coordinate 20,937,854 of OZ024905.1, forward strand.
TTGTCATGATTGTATACTAAGTGGTATACTACACCAGAATGTCTTGATTTTCCGCCACACAATGCTGGAGAGAGTTGCTATAATTGAGTCTATTAGGAAAAATATTCAAAACAATATTGGCTGCTGATAGTGAAAGGTTGTTGGATATGCTATTGTTTCTTGCAAATCAACAGTGGAGCCATTTATAATTTGTTTCGCTGAGCTTTAAGTGCAGCAAAAAGAAACTCTGCTTTAGTTAGATTTGAGCTTTTCTGTTTTCCAGTTGTTAATATTATAAAGGCAGTTTTGGAAGAGATTTCCCAGCAGACGCAAGACGTTGAATCAATGTTGGTTTAACGTTTGTCCACCGTCTACGACGCTGGACCAACGTCAAGCCAACACTAATTCAACGCCTTGTATCTGCTGGGTTAGCTGACCGGTGATATTAGGTGATGGGTAAATAAGACAGATCAGAATGTCTACAGCATCGACGCATTTTGTGGGACTGGTGTTTTTTTACATAATAAAATGGATTGGTCTGAGGACGGCGACTTGTGGAACACCAAAAGTAGAAGACGCAGGTTTACTCTTGGTATCTGAGAGTAAGCCCTTAACAACCCTTAGCCCTTAAAACGACGCTGAAATATGTGTGTGTAAACCATGGAGATAAAAGTTTTTCAGTGTGGTGATCGACTTAAGACGTTAGAATCTGACGTCCATTGACGTCAGTTTGTCACGTCAAAAGACGCTTCCCGCGTTGAGTTTCACAGAATACGTTTCATTGCTCAGTTTGATTTTGCCGTTTCAGATAGATATTCGTACGAGAAAATACATACGGCATCGTTAAATACGGCGAGATGGGTTGATCTCAGCACTCGTCACCACACAAAACACTCGCCTAAAGCTTGGTGTGGTGGTGACTTGTGCTGAGATTATCCCATCTCGCCTTCCCAAAGATGCCGTATGCATACACAATAGTAAGTATTCCAATGTTTGAGAAAGTTGTGTTTTATTACTTAGGCTAAGTACATATTTTTTATGAGTGTGTAGGTCAGATTCTGTGAGATCGGAAATAAAAGCCTTTACATCTTATGTGTTAAAGCAGCTCTTTGGGATGACATAAAGTTTTATTTTTTATTTTTGTAATGAAGTAGTGTATCCCTCAGAGCATGATTTTATTTTTTTTCGGAGTTTTCAGATTTAAAAAAAATATGTTTTATCAACATTTCTATGAATCAGCTTAAATGAATTGAATGTTCCTACAGCATTGGGTCACATGTTGATGCCGTCGGCCCAGCGTTAGGCAGACAATCAGTGTTGCATGTGAATCCCCCCATGTCCTGACTATACGACACCAATTAGCGGCGATTGCTCTGATCTCAGCGTCCAAGAAGTGAGAATATGTGGTGTAAAGTGCTGTATATTGCTGACTTGTTTTGCTTACATGGCAATATATGACCTAGAAATATAACAATTTACTCTTTTTCTGTGCTTTAAAAATTGTTTTTCGATTTTTTTGTATTCTTAGTTGAGATCAGTAGGCTATATAGCTTCATATAAATTAAATTTTAAAAATTGACAAAATTGAAAATGTCTCATCCCAAGGAGTTCCCTTAATTGGTTTTGAAAGTCGGTGTTTTATCAACCATCATTAATCATGGCTTATGTTATTAAGCACATACATATGTAGCTCGTAAAACATGAGTCAGCAGCAGCTAGGTTTTCAAACACTTTCAAAGCATGCTCCCCACAATATTTACAACTTTTGTTTCTTTGAAACATGATATATATAGAGCGCGGAATGAACACGTGCCCCACCCAAAACATCGTGATATTGACTCAGCGTCTTATCATGATTTGCCAAACACACAATGACATGATGACTATAAAAACGTGATGACTATAATCAGTGATTTTGTAGTTTTGCTGAGGGTTTACCAGAGCACATTGTGACAATGATTCAGTGTTTGATCATAATATATCAGACCGAGCCGCAGCGTGAATGTCAATAGGTTCACCCTGCTGATTGGAAGCATATCACATGAAAATGAAAATGCGACGCGTTTTTAATTTTCTGTCACCCCGTGTGATTGGTGCACAAATGACGCATGCGCATTGCACTGTCAGGAAGTGGTTGAGGAAGTGGATCAATCTCCTTTGCATGGAGATCCAGAGAGGTTCATTTAGAGCAAGGACAAGTCCATGTCACCTTGAACTTTAAGCATGACAGTGGAAAAAAATAGAGTCCGGTTTCCACAAACTCGGGACAAGACAGGATCACTGCGTGTTATATCCCGGCAAACATACGGCATTTGTATAACATTTGCACAACTTTGGACCAACGTCGAAGACGCTGGGTCGACGTTGTGCAAATGTTATTCAAATGTCTTGTGTTTGCCGGGATGGGCCTATCTACTATTATTAGCCATATGTGTTTTAACATTCACTGTGATAAAACAGCTTCGGGTTTCTGTGTTCTGCAATTTGCAATAGTTGATCGGAATGTAGAAGCGCCACGAACCCCATGACACTCACTCATTTCTTCTATAAAAAGACAATTATCTGCACGCATCTTGGAATTTTCCAATGTGAGTCACAAGCATGACCTTTTACTTGGCTAAACATGATAAATACCGAAAATGACTTCTCTACCTTTTGTTGTGCCATGATAAATAGCCAGGTTCATCACGTACGTGTACATCCTACCTTACAGCAACTACTCATTGCCCGGCCAGTAATCTGAAAACAAAAAATCCCAGCAAACACGAGAAGTTGACCCAATGATGTTCTAATGATTAGCCAGCGTCGCAGACGCTGACCCAACATTGAAACGGCATTAGGTCAACGTCTCGTACCTGCTGGGATAGTCCATTAAGCATGAGCCACTTCGCAGCAGAAGAGCTGATACGTGACACGCATTCAGGGGCGATATCAGGAAAATTCATAAGCATTCATCAGATTTTGCAGCACATGTCTGTACTGGCAAGATCTATTATAACCACCATGAATACGTCTGACAACCTAATGCATAAATGAATATGAAGGCAACAGGTATTATCAATTGATGCACTCAATGCATCACAAATTGTTTGGAAATAATGACTCAGATTTAAATTTAATTTGTGAAATAAATAACTTCGGCTATGGACAAAACTCAATTTGCTTCTGTGCCACCATTAAAGTCTCTTTTTATACGACCCATCTTTCAATAATTACATTGTCAGTGGAGACAGGAAATAATTGCATGTTCACTTGGTGAAGTAATCGCTAACAGCCTAAACGAGCATGCGGTGTCTGGAAAACAGGCATTTTAATATGGCCAACCTATAACCGCTCATTAAAATGAAACGTTATAACAACTCTTGGTAATGACACAAAACACATTATTTAATGATGAGAGTGTCAAGGACAATGTTGACGATCTAGTAATTGCGTCTCGCTTGTCACATCCAGCTTGACGGTGCATCATTAACTCTAGCTGTGATTTCAAGGACATTTACCCTTGTGTTGCTGTTTTGTTTGTCTCTACTCTTCATCCATTTGAACTTGCAATTTACAGGGTAAAATTATTTATATCAATGTAAAATAAGTATCTTTCAAATATCTTAGGCCAATAGCTTAGCTGACCACTACAAATTTATAAGATTTCTGCGTCATCTTATTTATTAAAACCACCATACAATTAGTGACATTGAACCGATGTCGGTTTAAGGCTGGTCCACCGTCAACGACGCTGGACAAACACTAAATCAGCATTGGGTCAATATCTCGTGTTTTATGAGCTATAATATTACACTGATGACGTTAAGTGTTTAAGTGCGAGGACCGTCTTTATACGTCAGAACGTCTGTAGACGTCAGATTCTGACGTCTCAAGTCGATTCCCGCACTGAAGAAGTAAAATATTTATAATGGTCGTGGACCCATAACACTGATATTCAAATAAAACGGAAAGAGCTAACTAAGACATTTATGATGATATCAAGTAAACAAAAAAACATTGGTTTCGTGATTTATATAATATTTCAGCGCTTTAACCCTTTATCTGAAGATTATTCAGATTTGACAAAATGGAGGTTAACTCTTTACAAATCTTGCTGGTTGATGTCACATTTTATCACTAGCATATTTAAAATGTGGTACTTAATGTGCTAATAAAACATGAAAACCCGAATATAATTATGCGGTACCGGCGGTTAAAGGGTTAAGGGTTTACATGCCACATGTTGGATATAATGAGAGGGATCCAGATATCCTTCATCGTCACCTGGATCCATACTGATAACCAGAGTCCGCTGATTGATCGTCATTACTGCCGCCTCCACCGCTAATTGTAAGCTCAGCGACGACCGCTCTCCAAGGCTGGCTAATGACAAATAGAGCCTTGCTACAAATCCCTCCTGTTCCGCGTTTTATATCTATCCTCGTGTGTGGACATGAACATGTTTGACGCAGCAGAAAAAAAACATATGTGATCCCGGCGTATGCCGTGTATGCTATCTCTAATATCAAAAAGTGCGAATTGCGATTTTTATTGATTTTATTGATTTACAGCAATGGCTAGAGCACGGAGCTTAATGGCATTGCCTGCCGTACGGTTTCGAATCCCGCTTGGTGCAGAATTTTCATAGAAATTCTCCCCTCTCAATATTGGGACATTATTTCGATGTTGTGTCCTTGGACAAGACACTTTACCCTCACATGCTTCACTTGACTCAGGTGTAATGGAGTACCTGGTAGGACAGAGATGTATGCAATGTATGCGATTAGATCCTAGCGACTAAATGGCTGCAAGTGCTGTATGCTTCAAAAAGGGACTTGAAATAGTGCATGAAAGTACAGGTCCAGTGACCAGGGGTAACATGACTGTGTGAAGCGCACAGAGTATTGTATATAAGACCTCACCATTATTATTATAATCAATATAGTCAGAAACACTGAAAAAGTAGCTTTTGGGCCCCATATTACATCTAAATAACTGTAATGTGTTTACTGCCTTAAAAAGAGCAAAGTTATATCGTTTTGTAGATACTGCTGCTTGCCTCCACATGACAGATTACATTAATAATTGTTTTTCACTTTTTACTGCAAAGTAAAATAGTTTTTTTTAATCTGGTAACAATTGTAAGTTGAAACATAATTTGTCATTTAAATGATTCATATTCAAAAGTATAGGGTATGGAAGCGATAATCTAGAAGCGGAAATGCATTTTTGTATGAGCATTCTCACACATTGAAGGCGATTCATGCGAAGATTTGTCTTTATAATAAGCCTACTATGACTTGCGCATGCGTAGATGAAGCAGCAATGCCTGCTGGGATAGGCTGGTTCATTCTGAATATGGCCGTGTCTTACTTAGTGTACATGTACCTCCCAGCTGGCCATTCAGTCTATATCTCTTGTCAGGATGTATTGATTCTGAAGCTTCTTGGTTTTCCCTCACCCCGGGAGTGGCTCTCTCTCTCTCACACACATAGTTACGAGCACTGTCAGCTAGGCAGTCTGCTCATTCCAGGTCCTGGTCTCTTTGGTCTCTACACATCTTCTCTGGGGTCTCATATTGTACTTCAGGTCAGCAATGTGTACTGTACACATGTATATGAACATCATGTTGTGGATACACTATACATTCAACCAATATTGGTTTAGTGTTGGGCCAGCGTCTGCGACGCTAGCCCAACATTAAACCATGAACGTTCCATGTTTGTTGGATAGGTTTCTCTCTGGCTGACCAGCGTGTAAACATATCACGTGTGGATAATGGGCAGTAAGCGGTGACAGCACTGGTCAAGCTCCTGGTCAAGAAATCACTGCTGTCTCCATGCACAGCACGTCACACTACCTGACTGTCTGATGTAACTGACGACTGACCTTATTAGTCAGCGTCAACTCGGCATCTCTATCTCTTATATCATCTCTAGGGACTAGTCATCATCACGGTATCTCACTGGTAAAGCTTCTGGTCAAAAAAATTACTGTTGTCACCATCCACAACACGTCACACCTCCTAACTGCCTGCCTAACTGACGACTGACCTCATAAACCAGCATAATCGCAGCATCTTCATCTCATATATCATCTCCATGGACTAGTCATCATCACGATATCTCTACCTTATCTAGCATCTGTATACGACTAGGTACTCTACGAATACGAAGGTGTGATATGTGACAGACGGGAGTAACACATCTCACAGCAAAAACAATGTACAATACGTCACAGGATCTAAGTGTGGCTTATAATGTATGGATCGAAGGCTAAATAACAATAACTAGTGTGAGAAGTCATTGGCAATGTCAATTCTCTAATCATGCTTGTCCGCTCTAGTCATTTTAATATTATGGAGAGAACAGCCTTCAAGCACTGCATTCATAACCAGAAGCAGCATGTGGAGAAATAACGAGGATTGGGTGGTGATTCTTACACCATACTACCATTTTATGATTAACTTGGTATAAATTACAATGCCAAGATTGTCACCTAAATTATATACAAATAATAACCAGGTTTTTGTATCTAGTGATCACTTCGAACCTGCCTAACATGTGAGGATAATTATACATCACGTGTAACTATGGTAACTGTACATGTGAAAACTACAGCATGTGACATAAAAGGAAGTCAGTGATTCCAGACCACAGCTGGTCATTGTACAGGAAGTGTGTGATAACACAGATGGTCGTTATACAGGAAGTATGTGATTGCATAGCTGGTCATTATACAGAAAGTCTGTGATTCCAGGTCACAGCTGAAGTATGTGCTACAGCTGATTCCACAGCTGGTCCTAATACAGGAAGTTTTTTGATTCTAGACACAATTGGTCATAACACAGAAAATCTGTTACAGCTGATCATTATACAGAAAGTCTCTGATAGCAGAGACAGCTGGTCATCATACAGGAATTCTGTGATTCCGAAAACAGTTGCTCTTAACACATGTGATTCTAAGTTACATCTGATTATAATACAGGAAGTCTCCGATTGCAGACACAGCTGGTAATAATACATGAAATGTGTGATTCCAATCACAGCTGGACATCATATAGAACGTCTGTAATTCTACATGTGATCATAATACAGGAAGTCTTTTATTACAGACACAGCTCGTCCCGATACAGGAAGAATGTGATTCCAGTCACACTGGTCATTATATAGAAAGTCTTTGATTACAGACACAGCTTGCCATAATATAGATAGATAGATGGTTTATTTCTTCTCAGCATATGCCCATCGACCTGTGTGCAGATACATAATATGATGCTATATATATAATATGCGCGGTGGCTGAGCGAGGACACAGGATGATAATTCCATTTGAATAATACAGGAAGTCTGTGATTCTAAGTCACAGCTGGTCATAATACAGGCGATTCGTCCCAGGTGTCTATCAGCATCCAGTGCTGTGTTCCTCCTGTGGCTGTATCAGTGCCTCCTATGGCTGCTGTTGTGTGTGTCTGTCTGGGATATGTGAGATGCCTAGCTTACCACAGCTGCAGGTAAATACGACCAGGTGACAACCGGAAGCAACAGCACATACAACACTGTGATCACATGACATACCGGCCACCAATCAGCTGCAAGTGCCACCAGAAATGCCCATTAATTGCTCTGATAGATCTCCACAAATCACACTTGTGTGTTGAGAGTGGTGCTGTACACAGAAAATCAGATTCGCTTCCGTTGTCATCCTTCAGGACGGGTAAACACACAGATGGGCTGACGTTTGCGGATTATGTCTAGGGATACAGGCGTGTAAGCACTATGCGGAGAGACGAAGAGAAGCAGAGGAATGACAGTATCCAGCTTCTGCGTCAACAATCAGATCAGCATGGAACAAGGTAAACACATCGCCCCGTAACGGAAAACATTAAATGTTTGGCCAATGTTGGTTCAATGCTGAGCCAGCGTCGCAGACGGTGGTCCAGCATTGATCCAACATTGGGTAAACGTCTCGTATTCGCAGTGCTTCACATTAGATTTGTATGATACCAGGATAAACAACAAAAATCACGAATAGACACTAATCATGAGCAAAACTACAGACAGACAGACAGATATTTTATTGACAGAAATAAAAGTCATTACAGACTTATTTGTCATAGTAATAAGAGATATATATGTACATGTATATACAAGAATGTTAGTCTGTTAAAATCATATATGACAATATCCATGGTATGACAACAGTAAACACATTAACAATCTCCACAGATTGTTGGCAGGGTAGACACATTGGTGGAGATTTTAAGAAAACAAAAGGAGATATTAAAGTTAAAAATGCAAAAGTAGCTAAACGTATCTATATCCATTGGTCCACAACAGCCGGCGACGGAGCCTTTGTCAGCCGGCGATATCGACGGCTCAATTTGAAAATTCTGGTTGGTGTTAAAACTATACTTCAATAAAATTTGTAAGTAGGCATAACGGAGGGGAGGGGGTGTTATTGATATCGTGTGTCAACAAGACTACACTGGATAACCTCCATCTCAGAGGGCATGATCAAAGTAACCACCTGGTTGAATCAATAGCTGCCGCTTTTAACACCTGCTTAATTGGCTTGGGAACGCTATGGTCGGAGGGGTCCCCCCACAGCACCGATGGTCTGCTAAACGCTGGGCCGACGGCATCAACTTGTGGCCCAATGCTGTGCTAGCATCAGACCATCCTTTAGGTCAATACACTCAATGTTTGGGTTATTCACGGATTCTTAGCAATATTGTTATATATATTGAGAAATGTTTTTAAAAAACAAAAAAAAATGAAATAATTACAAATACAATACTTCATTACAAAATTAAAAACGAAAATTGATGTCATCATGATGAGTCGCTTTAACACGTACACATGGTACATATTAGTCCTCTTGCTGAGGGGGGTCCCGTGTGCATTTTTAGGTCCCCTAAGTTTCTATTAAAATTCGTTTAGGGGACCACCCCAGGAGTAAAATAAACTTGGGTAGACATGCTGGATCATGGTAGCAACTCAGGAAAACGATTTTCAAAATGGCCGCCAGAAGCCATTCTGAAAAACCTATATGTCAATAACTTTTGCACCAGTTGGCCAATTTGGATTAGCAAAATGTCCAGTATGAGTTTTTTAGGGTGCTGAATCGATTGGAAGGGGTTTTGAAATGACCTGAAATGAGGATCATGCGAAATTCAAAATGGCCGCCGTTCTGTTTTATCAAATTTTATTGTCATTCACATCCTGATTTTATAATTGACACAGGTAGCCCATGGGCCAGAATTGGTCCTCGTGCACCCCCCACTACTCTCCAAGAGTGGTACCATTTTGATCAGGGGACTCTTGTGAATGGTATTAACGATGTTACCAGGAAAAAATTGGGGCGCGATATGGGTTACGGCCATTTTTCAAAATTGTCGCTACGAAAATGTAATTTGTACAATATCTCCAGTTCTAAGTCACATAGAATCATAATTTTTGTGTCTACACCTATGTTGTCATGGTCAAAGTATCGAATGAAATCACTAATAAAAAGAATATGTCATTCCTATATTGCTAATTCGAAAAAAATCCAAGATGGCTGCCAGCAAAAGTAATTTTATGACAAAATCACAATGTCTTAATTGAAAACCAAATTCTATTTTCCAAAAATAATAAAGTGTTTTAGTAATGAGGACAGGTATGGTTATAAAAGATAGCTTTGTGTCTCTGATCTTCTATTGTATGCAGTTATCGTCCAGAAATTGGTATTGATATCCTATGTTGGAAATTTAGCTGGGCCATTATCTCGAGTTCTAATTGACATAGAATCTCAATTCCGGTGTTCATGGGTTTCATGTTTTTTGGGTCAACGAATCGACTGTAACCACTTAAAACATACCAGAGCAATGCCATAATTGAGGTACATTTAAAAGAATACACGATGGATTCAAACCAGCGATTTTCGAATCACAATGTCTATGTGGATTTTTTTAATTAGCATTGTCATGGAAATATATATATATATATATAATATTTGTTGTGGTACTGAAGACATGCATAGTTAGAAAAACATCAATTCGTGTCTTTAAACTGTCATATATAGCTAACATCTTATATAGCGGACATCTTATAATATGTCCCTATTGTCATTCCATTTGTGTGAAACCAAAAAAATGTACCAAAGAATTATTGATGTTACAAATATATGTTAATCAACATTATCCGTGTCTCTAGATTCTAGTTATCCTATGTCACAATACAACATGTGGGGGCAAACATAGGTCTCTGTGAACCAACGAGGCTCTAGATGTGCAGTCTGTTGGTGAAGGGACGTCTAAATTTACCCAATAAAAGGAATATGGATACATGACAATTCATAATAGTTACTTATAAATAATTCCTTTGTCTGTTGAATGTACATTATACGAAAACAAACACATATAAGCACACAAGAACAGCCAACAGAAATTTATCAGTAGGAGTGGGCCGACGAACGAATTCACAACACAATTCTGTGAAACTCAATGACCTCGACCTCCTTTGTTTTCACCGAGCTGGCTAATACAATGAAGTATGGGGGAGGTTCTTATATAACCTTGTTTTCACTGAGTGACGTCACTGCGTTTCACAGAATACTCACGAACACTTTCAAATCGCAAGTGTTTACCACTGTAACAACACAAACATGCCTACTTTAGGATGTTTGGCCATCAGAATCATTAAAGAGCAGTGTATCAGAGATGCGGATTTGAGTTTACTGTTGTGTTCATTGTTCACATGTGCCCTGCTACACATGTAATGTGCTAACTATCATATGGGTATATGGAGGTGTGCATATATCCATGTTTTTTTTTAAATAAAACCTGCGATCATGTACACTATATGACTATATAAAAAACTACTCTCATAAGCGCCCATCCCCATGTAATCTCAAGAGATATTCTTATTGACGCCCCGAATGTTTATTGGAATAAATACGGAATTTCATATTGATTTGTGTTGTTCTTCGCGTTCCTTCTCCAGCACGGCTCGCAATTTGCGTATGGTCATCTAGAACGTCTAGTTCTTCAGATACTTGGCTCCACATTTGCTGTAGTTCAGTCAGGATAATCCCCTTATGCAAATCAGTGGTTTCATTTTCCAATGTGACCGGGATACGAAGGTGTAACGGTGGCCAGCCCGAATATAATTCTATATGTCTATTAAAACTCGGGGTATTGCCCACATTAGATTGGGTATCACGACTCAAATTTTATGACAGGTTGGTAAGGGAGTAACATGTACATGTTCAAATACAAATAGGATGGTTTCTAACCATGTGGATGTTTTCAATACAATAACAAAGAACATTTCGTAGGTGACCATTTTTAATTTTATTCAAATCCGCCACAGTAATGTTCCAGTATGTTTTTTTTTATTTTAATCGTTAGGCCTAACCCAGAAAACATAGGTCTTGACACCAGAATTGTGATTATATTTCAATTGCAGCTCGAGATGTTGGCCTGGCTAAATCTTCAATGCAGGATATCAATACTCATTTCTGAATTTTAGGCTGGTTACTGCACGCAGACACACAAAGCTATATTCAATAACCATGCATGTCCTCAGTCCTATAATAATATTTTTTATACAATGTCAGCAAAATAATTTGGTTTTCAATATATTGACATTGTGATTTTGTATTTTCGAGTTTGCCATACAGAAATGCCCCAAATATTTCAAATTTGCCTTAGCCCTTACACTGCTGCATAAAATTTGCAGCATGTTTGGTTTCCCACTAAGTAATATCTGACATGTTTTTTCTTAAAAAAAAACATCTGATAAACAACTAATATTAAAAGCAATTATATTACAAAATCAGTCAGTTAGCTATCTTTAAAGCGCAAATAGAAAGACACCACAAAACAAAAACAAAAGTAGAAAAAAAATTATTATTATTATTATTATTATTTTTTTTTTTTTTTAAAGAATTTGGCGACTATAGTCGCCCACAGCAGGCTGCTCTTGGTTTATTTTGAGCGATTATAGTCGCCCATAGCTCTGTAAGGGTTAATATATTGCTCCAGTATGTTTTGAGTGATTTCACGCGATTCGTTGACCCCAGAAGACATAGGTGTAGGCATTAGAATTGTGATTTCTTGTCAATTAGAACTCGATATATTGGTTAGGTTGCAACTTACGATATCAATATTACGTATTTCTGGGCGATAACTGCATGATATAGAAGATCATGGGAGACATAAAGTTATCCATGATAACCATACAGGTCTGTCTTCATTACTATAACATTTTACCATGTCAAAAAAATGTTTTCAATATAAACATTCGGATTTTGTCATAAAATGATTTTCACCGGTCGCCATCTTGGATTTTTCCGAATTCGCCATATACGAATGACCTAATATTTTTATAATTGATTTAATTCATTCTTCGACCCTGAAAACAAAGGTGTAGACACCAAAATTGTGATTCTATGTCATTTAGACGTGGAAATATTGCCCAAATTAGATTTTCATGGCGGCCATTTAAAAAAAATGACCGAAACCCATATCGCGCCCTGAAGTCATTCCTCGTAACATCGCTAACAACATTCCCAGGAAGCGCCTGATCAAAACGGAGAGAGATCGGGGTGCATGGTGACCAATTCTGGCACATGGACTACCTGTGTCAATTATAAATGAAGTTATGAATGAAAATAGAATTGGTTGAAATAAAAATAGCGGCTGTTTTGAATTTCGCATGATCCTCACTTCAGGTCATATTAAAACCCTTTCCAATCGATTCAGCACCCTGAAAAACCTCCAACTGGACATTTTGATCATCAAAATTGGCTAACTGGTGCAAAAGATATTGCCATATGGGTTTTTTTCGGAATGGCTTCTGGCGGCAATTTTGAAAATCATTTTTCTGAGTTGCTACCATGATCCAGCATGTTTACCCAAGTTTTTTTACTCCTGGGGTGGTCCCCTAAACGAGTTTTAATAGAAACTTAGGGGACCTAAAAATTCACACAGGACCCCCCTCAGCCATTGGATTATATAAGATAATAACATATTCGTATATGTTTAGTTCACACTAAATAGTTACATACGTGATAACCATGATAACAACCGGTGCTTATTCCATAACCAATAACTTGCTATAACCACATTTACAAGTAGCATGTAATAAGATCGATATACGCTGTAATATCACGTGGTAAAGTGAATGTTATGATATGTGTGTTGTTATCATGTATGCACCCACGCATTATAATAAGCATTATAAAAACAACGCATTTGTGACGACAACACGTGATAATTTAACTGTTTACGCGATGCGTGTTTGTCTACCATTATTCTGTTACGTATTGCGTATAGGTATAGGCGTACGTAATGTTCTCTCACATTTACGTGTTGTTTCATCTACCTGTATAATTATTCGCTGTAATAGCCCGGAAATTCGCACATGATTGTCTCCATAGAGTATGCTGACTCTAAACATAAATCCTGACTATCATGATTATGTCTGCTTTTTAATTAAACAATGGCACGAATTGCAACTAATGAAAACCAAATATAATTATGTCCATTGTAATTATGCCATTCATAAAGCAATTTAATCAAGCTTGTTAGTTAAATATTTGGGATCATTATTAACAGTAAATCAGGAACATAAAGCTATGGGGAGGATTCAAATGTATCTATGTATACAAGTTACGATACATCGTATGCTCCGGATTGGTCAAGATGGCAATCAGCATTTCGCGGGAAACCGTTTTTCGTTAATATGTTATTGCTTTTCTTATTTCGAAGACTACTTGTCTATCATTATTACCAATATTACCTTATCTGCTTATTATATGTGACATTTCTGCTATCCAGCTGCAGTTTCATTATTTCACTAAATCTGAATAATATAATAATATTAAAAAATAAAAATAAAAGACAGATACGAATATCCGATAACATATGATTATAAATAATGCGTTTCAGAAACTATTACAGATGAGGTATACAGATGTTAAGGTCTGGAAGCATCTAACACAATTAAGCGTTACCACTCTGAAATATTTTTGAATAAACCATGAAGATCATAAGGTTTTTTCAATTTGAAATCATCATAAATGTCTTAGATAGCCCTTTCCGCTTCATTTGAATACCTATATTATGGGTTATGGCCATTCTACATTTTTAATTCTTTCAGTGCAGGGATCGTCTTTAGACGTCACAATCTGACGTCAATATAGACGTCAGATTCTGACGTCTAAAGTCGATCCTCGCACTGTGAGGGTTATCACAGTTAAAAGTAAAAAGCCAGAAATGAGATATTTCCGGTGCTATTATACATGGGTTTCTTCTAAAAGTGCTTGACATGACCATGATATTAAAATTTATTTTGTCACTCTAGGCTATCATCCATATGGCTGAAAAATGATATTGAAAAATAATGTACAAGGTATTTGGACAAAAATGTTACAGAAATTTAGGTATGCGCATCGTGATACTGGTGATGGTGTTTCATTACATAAAAAGAAGCAAACGGACTAAGAATAAATGTTTCGCCTTTTAGTTATAACAATGTTTTCATTAAGTTTATATAGCGCATTTGGTTTAAGTGGTGCGAGACATCGCTTAAAACAAATGCACTATATTTCGGTTTACTTTGTCATCAGAAATACAAATATATTTTAGTTGTTCATGATAAATCTCCAATTTAAATGTGCGACGTTGTGTTTTATGTGTTTATGAAAGACACATGGGATTTGCTGAAAATACCATGAAACAAAATTTCCCATTGCGTGACATTGTTGTTTTTCACGATACTGGTGATTAATAATTGATCCAGAAAAGTACACGATGCGCATCTAGCATTCATTTTATTGTCCACTCATATACATTATTTAAAAAAAAGCCAACCACCCTGCCGGTCTTTTGAGACGCGTTTGTTGTCTGTTACTACGCATACTTCCTCAGTATATGCTTTCGCTGTGGTTTCAATGGAGTGGTTAACATATGTGTCATAACCCTTGTCCTGCTGAATTGCTTCAATTGTATTTTTCGTCATTTGAAGCTGGAATTGCTAACGCAATTTCCAGCTTCAAATGACGAAAAATAATACTACATGTATTTATGAAAAATAGACATGTCTAAAATTAAATTATTGGATCAACAAAGCGTCTATTAAAAACTATTTTATCAAAATTAAGTGAGATTTTTATTGATCTAAATCTGTGATGCACCACATAAATCATGTAAATAGTTCATCCCAGTTTGACACAGCCGCACATGGGCTAGCGTCAGAATAGCATAGCAAAAGCTGTGTTTTGCATGCTGGTAGCCGGTGTACGATGAGATTAACTCTGATTTTTTATAACCACATTAAGTACCACCTTTTAAATATGTTGAAGAAAAAATGTGGCATCAATCAGCATGATTTGAAAAGAGTTGATCTCCATTTTGTCAAATCTTCATAATTTTCACTCACTTGAAGTTGTGGATCGCGTCAGCGAGACACAACTTTAAGTGGGTGAAAATTCCAATTGAATAATTTGGCGGTTAAAGGGTTAACAATAACATGGGAAATGTGCGAGTAAACCTATTCAGAAGATAAATTTACCAACAAACACTAGGGTTTAAATCCCCACGTTAAGGCATTATTCCAATGCGATGGTAAATCTGTCATTATAAAATAAAACTAGAAGAGTCTAGTTTTTTTGTAAACAAAAAAACTGGAGATATCTCCCCTCCAGCAGCATAATCCATAAAGGTTGATAGCTAATAAATGTAGTGTCAATGGCTTTTGTATTCAATGTTAATAATTGGCTCCTGTGGACAGTAGAGACTATGTATTTTGATGTGGTGGAACCCATTTTTTATATCTACAGTAACTAAATCATCCCTAGGCTCAATCAGTTGGGCAACAGTTTAATATCTTCACATCCGGTTATGTGCGAAACACAATGTGGCCTGTCGACACTCTCAGCAAACACGAGATGTTGACCCAATGCTGGTCCAATTCTGGCCCACTGTCTGCGACGCTGGCCCAGCATCAAACTAGCACTGGTTCAACGCCTCCTGTTTGCTGGGCTGCGGTCTGTCAGTGCTTACTGGTGGCGGCAAGTACAAGCCGATACCGACCCAATGTCTCTTAAATGTTGGGCCATTGTCGTCGGTGCTGGCCAATATCCATTCAGCCCTAGTCAGTACTTTGTGCTGGTGGTACCGGCATGCTGGCGGTACCGGCACGATGCTTTGAACCAGCTGGGTTATTGTTGGCCCACCGTCTGTGACGCTGGCCCACATCGAGCGTGAGACTAAACATGACTTGGTAACTCAATACTGGGCTAATGTTGGGCCAGCATTAGCCCAGCATGGGGTCAACATGACCGCCTGCCAGAGAGAAATGAATGGGACAGAGGTAAAGCAACGTGTCCCCACCTCTGTGTACAAAGGGGAGACATATTCATTGATTAAACAAGGACGCCTTATTTCATTGCGCAATCGATCGTCCCGCATCGGATTTTTGAGACATTTTTTACGAATGGCAATGACTACAGACTCTATTATAAATAGTTAACTCTTTATATGTGGGTACCCGGAAAACATGAGACTTTTAGCACATGCTGCTTCAATTTTGGTTCACCCGAAGAAACATTGTCTAAACCTCTAAAGTTCACTGTCTAGGAGAGTTTGCATAGCTCTATTCAACCCAACTATTAATTGAAAATTATTAGCTCTCAATAATAAAATAGTATACTTTTTCACTCGCTGAAAGTTGTGCGCGGAGTACAACTTCCAATCTGCGAATTTTTTTTTTTCCGATTTCGGACAAATAGTCAACATGGTCAATGTTGCTAATTTAAAACATTATTTATTCAACAATAAAATTGCTCTTTTTCTCGACACAATTTATCGTCCCCATCACTCATTTCCGCGAGTTTTCTAATTATTTAAACGACAATGTCATATATAGCCCGTATTCAGAACTTACATAATGTGCTCCCATTTATTACTCAAGCACGCATCGTTCTCAAGAGTTAATTACACGGTGTCCATGATTTGTGTGGCTTGTCTACACGACTAACGCAGCTCACACCCACCATTTTGGATTTGCTTCTACAATTTAATCCTTGCAATGCGGGAATCGAATTTAGACGTCTGAATCTGACGTCTGTGCACGTCAGATTCTGACGTCTAAAGTCGATCTCCGCACTTTAAAAGTATACATAATATAAAATGGCAGTAGACCCATAACATAGGTATTCTAATGAAACGGAAAGAGCTAACTAAGAAATTTATGATGATTTAAGATTGATAATAACCCTTTGTTTTCCATAGTTTGTATAAAAGTATTTTTGCGCTTTAACCCTTTCAAGCCTGAATTTACATTGTCATCTTCATCCACTACAAGCCGCGAATTGCTGTCGCAATTCTCGACTTGTAGTGGATGAAGATAACTTCAAGTGGGTGAGACATTAAAAAACAGATAGTGTTATTATTGAACTGTTCCATGAAAATTTTAGATCTAAAATCTTTAGATTTTAGGAAATTAGGTCATTATTCAGAGATGCAAAATTATGCTTTGATGCATCGTGAGGGTTGAGTGGGTTAAGGGTTAAACACTCGGCTCGGCTCATAAATTGTCTGTTTCTTGACGTGCACTTGAATATTCAGATTGCCAGATTCCAGAAATTCACTTCGTGAAAAAAACAAATGACATTATGAGAACAAAACCAGTGAAATGTCAAATATCGGATAACATTTTAATTAACAGTAAAGTATTGTATCTTGCTTGGACTCAGCCAGACCAAGAATCGCTGTTTTGCTTTAGAAAATAAAAAACGGAAATGAGGCACTTGGTGAAATGCCGCTCCACTTGACATAACTAACCTCTCGGCGGCTACTTCACCTGTACAGAAATATTGTTGGTAATAGTGTTAGTTTGACAATGTATCACACATAATAATTAGATTAGAAAAAAATTGAGAAGCTTTTAAAACAGTTCCCAAATTAAATGTAGTTTAAGCCACTCGTAATATTGTGTACTGTTATTCTACATATCATTATGCGCACAATTATGGCTGAGCTTAAATAGTCAAATTGAGCTCAATCAATATTCCCATAGGAATAAAACAATGTGTTGTCTGTTTGATATGTTCCTACATATAGATGGCTTATCAGTGTTTATGAATGCAACATGTGATTTGCTGAAAAGCTTGTGACGCAAAAACAAACAGTAGAAAGCTTTTTAGGATCGCGTGACATAGTTATTCTCTAGAGTAGAGGCCATTACTGGCTGATTCTGCACGACAGACCTGGTATATGTCACATGCCAGCGCATTGTCTACACATGTGCATTATTTAGAAGAAAACCACAATGTCTATTCAAACTAGCTTTGTTTATGGTTGGAATAAACATATTTATTTCAAAGTAGCACATGTGGTGATACAAAGGATCTCCGGATGTTTACATGTATTAGGCGTATTAATAAAAGGTTATTATCAGATTATTATTATTGTCACGGTTTTTGAACAAAGGTGATGTCATTTTTTCTATTATATCACGTACAATATAATTAGCCAGTACTTGTAGATTAAGAGTTTATTGTAACAGCTATGCGTTTTTTAACTCTATAGGCGTCACATTATCACATAAATGACATTTCTGCCTGATAAATTATGTATCCTGCTGACATCCATGACCAGCAACCTGATAACCACACTATATCGGGAAATATTACATTTGTGAGGACAACTATTACATTTATGAAGCACTTCTGAATATTGCTTATAGTTCCATCTTCAAAAGCCGATATTTGAAGAGCTGAACAGGGTTAAAGACCATACATCCGCCAGCAGGCCTAACAAATCAAATTGTTTACAGTCATATGATAGCTTTGTCTATTAGTCATAAATAGAATATCGGGTAGACACTGACACAATAGTGGTACAGCTGTTACGTGATAGATTAGGCTGATCACCGCCCGTCATTTCGCTAAAATTAGTGAAATGACTAGTGTTCACTAGCTGTTTCTTTTATGTAACAGAGCTGTAATATTATTGTATTATTGGGTAGCGCGGGGATCGCCTTTAGACGTCAAAATCTGACGTCTACAGACGTCAGATTCTGACGTCTAAAGGCGATCATCTTAAATATGGTTGATTTTTGTGACTTCTAAACATCCACGTATAATACAAGGATTATTAAGCTTTGCACGATTCATCATAATTATACAAGATGATTATTCTGATAAAAAAAAGCACACGTTGAAAAATTCATTCCTAATTTCCGCCCATCTACATTCCCTGCTGCAGGAGGCAGTGCGATGTTGATGTGAGTGGTGGATAAAGCGTTCCTGGGGATATCCATGCACTATTCATAGGCTGGATATACGAGGCCACAGGGTGTTTTTTGTCAAGCCTCGATTGCCCCTTGAATTATACCGTGATATTCTCATAAAGCAAGCTAGAGTGCTCTGAATGAACGCACTTCTCCCTCTATGAAATGCAAGAGGATGGGGAATGTAGTGATACTATCAGACACACAATTGAGATTAAATTCCGCAAATCCTTGTTCTCTGACGAAAGGCAGTGTATTAGGCCTACTTGGATTATCATTAATTTATAGTGGTTTTATTGACGTGATGAAAAAATATCTTGCTATTTTCTCGAGCGATGGGTGGTGTAGAATAGCTTGCATTTTGACATATAAGATGAGTATTGACAAACATGAAGGCTGGTGTCATTTGAATGTCACCCACACAGAAACTGGTATATAACTCTTACAACGCTCAATTAATTTTATGAAAACCGTGGAGACTAAAGGGTTTATTTCAATTTGAAATCATCACAATTGACTTAGTTAGCACTTTCTGCTTCATTTGAATACCTAAGTTATGGGTCTACGGCCGTTAGAAATATTTTAATTCTTTCAGTGTGGGGACCGTCTACCCTCTTCATACGTCAGAATCTGACGTCTATAGACGTCAGATTCTAACGTATAAAGATGGTCCCCGCGGTGAAAAGGTTAATAACAGGCCAAGTATTTTTTTAATTTTGTTTGATCGTATTCACTTTCCAGCTTCAAAATGAGTTTGTATTAGAAGAAAACTACTTCACCTTTAACACACCGGTCCCAATTATATTCAGTTTTTTTTTTTTTTTCACATATAAAGGTTCACATAAGATAAAACGCGACATCAACCAAAACGATTTAAAAATAGTGAACCTCCATTTTGCTAAATCTGAATAATTCTTACTCAGTTGAGGTTGTGGATTGCGTCAGCAAGACACAACTGCAAGTGGGTGAAAATTCCAATTGAATAATTTGCCGGTTAACTTAAGATTAAAACTGCCAATCCACGCTGTATACCGGAAATTTCACACTTGCTTTAAGAAATCTAAATTACTATATTTTTTCTTGTCTTCTTGCGTGCATTGTGAGGTATTGACATTTAGTTTATAGAGCTGTCGTGAGTACAGCTGACACAGCAAGTATCGTTATACCTGTTCCTTGTTTATCACTGCGCATGTCATCATAAAACGTGATAAATGGTCATCAAATAGACAAGCTGCATGTCTGATTGTCACTTGACTTTTCGCCACTTTTCTCATTTTTTCCTCTCAACACACTCAACATTTATGGTCACAATGTAGCTGGGGAAAAGGCAGCGGATGATAATTTCTACCAACGCTGCATTATTCTGCTTGGCTAATTATATTAGGCCACGACAAACACAAATACAGACTTGTGTGATCAGTGGTGATTATAAATCATTATTTCTGTTAGCATGGTTAGAGTTACGCCATTATGAACATATTAATTTATTAGATATTTTTTGTGAATGATTATGGATTTAATACTCTTGTTAAACAGTCTTGGACAAAGTGTATTTTCCACAAAAACGACCTTATTTGACCTTGATGTGACCTTCCGATGATTTCATCATGACCTTGGGATAACTCCCCTATGAAACCAAACACCAAGCGATGTCATCATGTGTACTTGGGTTGGGGGTAGACTGATTTATTGGAAGTGCTGGTCCAATAATGTACTTTCAACCATTTTGAGCTAATTTGCTGTGACCTTGAGATGACCTTACCATGACTTTGGGATAACAACAACATCACTCCATCTCCCTCAGCTCGCGGCATTGGTGCCATTTTTGATGAACATCTGACTATGGAGGCGCATCTTCTTTTTTCCACCTGCACAACATCAGCAGCATTTGAGGAGTGTTGGATATGAAGACAGCTGTCATTATTGTCCAGGCCCTAGTCATTTCCCGACTTGACTACTGCAACTCTCTGCTATGAGGACTCCCAGCTATACTGATAAAGAGATTGCAGAGGGAGAAAAATGCAGCAGCTAGAGTGATAGCTAAAGGCGGCAGAAGGGACCATATCTCACCAATTCTCTTCAAACTTCAATGGCCACCGGTCGAATTCCGCATAAAGTACAAGACCTGCTATTAACATATCTTGCTCTACATGGCTCCAACTTACATCACATAGCTGCTAGTGCCCTATACACCACCTAGAACACTGCGTTCGAGCACAGAACAGCTATTGGTAGTCCAAAAGTACAGATTTAAAAACTTCGGTACCAGGAGTTTATTGCGTTTACTGCGGCTCCAGCACTCTAGAGCAGTTTGGAGAGCCAAATCCGTCTGCAGAAAACCCTGACCTCTATTAGAAGGTCGCTAAAAGCTCACCTGTTTTGACAAGCGTTTGGTGACCTCATGCAGTAATTGACTTTTTTAACTGTCTTTGAATGTGTAGCGTTCTGAACAGCTTCCAGCTGGATACATGCGCTATACAAGATTTCATTAATTCATTCATAACTCCCCTATGAAACCCAACACCTACCCATGTCACCATGTGTACTTGGCTTGAGTTTCGACCTATTTATTTTTATACCACCCTAAGGGTCAAGGGTACCATACTTCGATAACCTGTGGTGACCTTGTCCATGTATAGAAAGTCTGCCGACCACCTGAAAATAGCGTGGTACATAATAATGTTAAAAATAAGGTCTACAAAAATACCCAGGGGGATGGAGGAGGGGGGGGGGGAGTACAGGTGGGCCAAGGTCTAGTATTGCTAACCTTTACAGCACGGGAATCAACTTTAAGCGTCACAATCTGACGTCTGTAGACGTCAGATTCAGGCGGCTAAAGTCTATTCCAGCACTGAAACATATTTGTAATGGTCATAGACCGACAACATTATGTATTCAAATAAATCGAAATGAGCTAACTAAGACTCTTTGGTTTATACAAAACATGTCAGCACGTTAAGCGTCAAGGTCTCCCCATACATAGCATTTTATGTCGCTATCGAAGTACATGTAGTTCATGTATTGGTTGTTATACCACCCACCTTGATGTCGCATTTCAAAGTGTTAACGTAGTAGTAGTCGAGGTATATTGAAATTAGTAATCCAAGTTTGTTTTAACCCTTTAACCGCCAAATTCAATTTGAATTTTCACCCACTTAAAGTTGTGTCTCGCTGACGCGATCCACAACTTCAAGTGAGGGAAAATTATTAAGATTTGACCAAATGAAGGTCAACTCTTTTCAAATCTTGCTGGTTGATGTCACATTTTATCTTTAACATATTTAAAATGTGGTACTTAATGTGCTAATAAAACATGAAAACCCGCATATATGTGACATCGGCGATTAAAGGGCTAAGGCGGACACGTAATAACTGTGTTTTAAGGTGGACACGTAATATATAATATTTCCATATAATATGAAATCGACTTTAGTTCTCTTCGTAATTCAGGGTGTAAAGCAGTAATTCTAGTATTGCCACCATGGTTACCATCTGCCCTAATGGAAATATACTATTTGAGGTACTTTTACCACCCATGCTCAAAATCGATTTTAAGTAAGCAAAATGGCATTTAACCAGTATGCTGCTGATTTGTTTGTGAGTAGTTTTCATTCAATTGAAGCTGGAATTGCTGAGGCAATTTCCAGCCTTAATTAATGAGTGGAAAAAAAATATTTATGAAAAATAGACATCTCCCAAATTGAATTATTTGATTAACCGAGCATCTACCACAAGCTATATTAGATGACGTAGTGGTAATTGATTTAGTCTGAAATTTGTTGAAAGAAGGCATTGATGTCACGTTTCACTTTGACCTGGATCACCATAAATGTATTTGAAAAGGTGTATCACATAAACGCTAGTGTTTATTCCTGTGTTATTCATAGGGAGCTTGTTGTTTGTTTGGAGAGGCCGACTATACAGTAAATTAGCCATCATCAGTATTCTAGTATCGTCTGATCTGTAACATTATAGCCCTGTAGTCTACTAGAGACTATCATCAAAACCTAATGCTGGGTCAATAGTGGGCCAGCGTTGTGTACGGTGGGCCAAGATTGAGCCAGCATTAGGTGAACGTCTTTTGTCTAATGGAAACTAACAACAAACCATGGAGCATAATGACATTAACCCTTTATCTGCAAATGCCTCATTTATGCCCATGCATACTTTTACTATTTCATAATGCTTTTGTATAAGTATCTCTGCTACCTTTCTTTGTACAGGAATTTGAATGTGATTATTTCTGAATGTAACATGGATTCATTTTATCGATATCTGATGAATGAAGCAATTGGTGACTTGGATGTAGAATAACATTTCAATTGGGTGTAGCATGAAGGTCAAGGGTGGAATTAGCATATAAACCACATATTACCATGGCTACACCCCCATTCCAAGCGAGAAATGAACCAGAGACGATAACAAACATCCTTTGTAGTCATTTGCCTAGAAGTGATTGCGCGTAGGCTTATTCCTCTGGTCTATTCCCAGTCAGTGCACAGTATCATCATCCTGTAGGGACTTCAGTTGTATTCGTATAGGGAACTACCCCTGCCAATGACGGGATGAGTATCATTGGCAGGAGTAGAGATGCATAAATCAATGTGCTGGGCATCTGAATAGTTTACCATTTCAGCGCGGGCGCCGATTTAACCCTTGAACCGCCGGTGCCGCATATATTCGGGTTTTCATTTTTTATTAGCACATGAAGTACCACATTTTAAAAATGTTAAAGATAAAATGTGACATCAATCAGCAAGGTTTGAATGAGTTGACCTCAATTTTGTCAAATCTGAATAATTTTCACTCACTTGAAGTTGTGGATCGCGTCAGCAAGACACATCTTCAAGTGGGTGAAAATTCAGATTGAATAATTTGGCGGTTAAAGGGCTAAGACGTCCGAATCTGACGTCAGATTCTGACGTCTAAAGTCGATCCCCGCAGTGAAAGAGTAAAATATTTATAATGACCGCAGACCCATAACATCTATAGGGCCTATGTATTCAAATAATGAGGAAGGAGCTAGCTACGACATTTAATAACATATGGGCGGCCTTACATACTGAATTGAAGCATATTAACATAGACCTTCATCAGAAATTCATCATCATTAAGTGAATGGAGCCTACATCCACCTCACTTAAAACCACATGATATACATTAAGAAGTGATATACTGTGGATCTGGTAATATTCGCGAGGTTTTAATTTTCGCGAATTTCGCGAGGAGGACAAATTCGCGAATTTAAGAATCTCGCGAAAATTAAAATTTTGAGCGCTACCTATCACCGAAATCGATAATTCGCAAATTCTAGACTTCGTAAAAAGTCCCAAAATCACAAATTCGCGAAAATGTAAACACGCGAAAATTACCAGATCTACAGTATGTTTTTTATACTATGTTTCCATTCAATTAAGATTATTGATGACGCATGATAGAACATTGTTCTTAATTTTAATCTGCAATCATCATTGCATTCCGTCTTGTGAATTGTTATGGCGTATTGCTCTCATTCACATGAACGAGATTTTGTTTCATGCATGCCTAGTTTTATTGACAGCATGGTTTTGTGAAGATTTAAAATGTCCTCTCTTCTAAGGACAGTGGCAGGGACTGTCGGGTTTTGTGTGTCTCGTGTCTTTTCATGGTTAGGCTTATAACAAAGGCATATTTCTGGAAATACAGTTTACTGAAATAGACCACTGATCTATGTCTCTCTCTGGTAACACTACGCTATTCTCAGAGATATAGCTAGAGCATAAGTCTATGTAAATAGCAGGGTGTACGGTATTTGTCTAATTGGTCTGATGGGACCCCCCGCAGTCAACCCTCGCAACTGAGAAAGTGGGGACAAATGGGACGGCTTCCATCTTAACAAATCTGTCTCTCCTTTGAGGGTGCGCACATTGATCCACGCAAGTCTTGTTCGTCAAAGCGGCATTGAATCCCGTTAGAGTGGGGTGTTGGCTAAACGCTGGCTTCATGTTGGACATTGGGTACTGATGGTAGTCATCATTAAACATGTGGCTGATATGGATGTCTTCTTGTTCAATTATATTGGATTGATCGACAAGTTCCAAGGCCGCGCTCCGCGTCAAGGCATATGCTAGTGCAAAATATGAAGTTGATTCATTAATGGCAAAGTGGTCTATATAACAATAACATACATATGTTCGGTTTCTGTAGAATGATAGATGGCAGCCCATTGATGATTTTGGTGCGTGAAACATATAGACACCTATCTCCATGTCTTGGCAATGTTATTTAGTTTAGCAACCTTTAGCAATTTAGTAACTTTTACATTTTTCAGGATATCCACTGTTGTATCATGGCGATGCCACTTAGCATGATTTTAATTCTGTGTGTGATAACATGTTTATTTTCATGTCATTTTACCAAATTTACCATCTTGCTTATACTGTCTGCCTGATGGAGGCATTAATGTGGTGGTTAATTTCCATGAGCTTCGTCGCACATGCTTATTAATTAAATCCTGATAATAGCTGTCTGCAACACCATGATTCGGTGACTGCTCTATCATGCGAACAGTCATAATAACTGCTAATGTTTAATTAAGCTATTGTTCTATTCATCGTGGTCAGCAATAAATCTAACGATAAAAGCACGTAATGAGAAATATAATAAAACTTATAAATTCATCTCATCACCGGATATCCCATTCACTTAACAATTTTTTCCAGTGATAATATGAGTTCGTAATTATGACTATTCATTCACAGTTGACTGGATGTATGTATAAAAAATAGAAATAGAAATAGAAAATCATTTTTTCATCCCCCCCTAACATCACTGAAAATTTGGTGCAATTTTGTTGTGTATTTTGGAAGTTATACCATTTGGCATGTACTAGAATCCTTGTTTCGCGGTATGGTGTTAAATTTTCAGGGATGTTGGGGGAAGATGAACAAATGATCCGACAAAAATTTTGTTAACAAATTTTAAAGAGCGACCGAGCAAATTGGAAAAGGCTACTCCCAGGATCTGGTGAAACAGACTGTAGATGCGACCCAGTGATGGGTTAATGCTTGTCCGCCGTCTTCAACGCTGGATCATCATTAATCCTTGAAGCGCATAATTAACCCTTTAAGTCCTCACAATGCATTAAAACATCATTTTAATCCCTGTAAACAGACTTAATTTTCCTACAACAAAGGGTTTTAGAACGAAATTTTCATGACACTAATTTACCAATACATGGCAATTTTCCAATAAAACACATCAAATCATTTTTATCCACTACAAGTCAAGAATTGCGACAGCAATTCGTTGCTTGTAGTGGATGAAGATGGTAAATTCAATGGTAAATTCAGGCTTGAAAGGGTTAAATACTTTACATTCCCCCCTTGAAGTTGTGTCTCGCCACCGCGACCCACAAATTCAAGTGGGAGAAAATTACTCATATTTGATTAATTTGAGCAAAACATTAACATTTGGAAAGTTAGATGTCTAAAGAACAATTTCGTTCCCAATATCAGTGATTTTGTCGACGAATAAAACTGATTAAAATAAATAAAATCGACTATGGTCGCGCTTAGGTTGAACATATCGTCTAGCCGCGACCCAGTAGTGATGGTTTAATAATGGGCCACCGTCTTCGACTTTGGCCCATCATTAAGCCATCAATGAGTGACCGTATTGTGTTCCAGTGCTGCCTGTAGTTGGCTTGTTTTTTTCGTGAGTCTCCCAGATGGACGTCCAGTGATGCTGGTTGACCACCTCTTCATGTTCTGTGTCCGTGACCATAACCAGATCGACCACCAGGGATACTGCCGCTCATATGCCCGGCTTGGCCGGCTCGTCAAAACTGACAACAATATATGTATCGATGTCAAGGGACTGCGGTCACGTGACCTCGTGGCTTCTCGTGGTCACGTGATCTGTATCATTTTCACAGGATGATTTATGTGCTCAATTTGCTGCTGGGTTTATGTCTGGTGTCAGAACGTTATTACCGAGGGACAGGCATTGACTGAATACAAGTTAATTTACATTTAAAATAAACTAACCTCATCCTTTGATATCATATTTAAGTTTAAAAAGTTTGTCGCAAGATTGTACAATATTGTAAAAGACGAAGCTACAATGTATTGAAAAGTGTGTTTTATTTCTTTTACGATTGCTTGATGCCGTAATGATTTTACTAATGAAAAGGATACGCCTAGAATCTAGTGTTCTACAACCACCCATCAGCTTTTCAGATCTGCAATGCACACGCCCTGCCAGCAACGATAATATATGCTACGTCTTTCAGCAGTCATCTGCCATGATTGGGTACATAGAAATCGGTTATCGTGACGCAAAATTTGCCCCACGTTACGTGCCTCCTTGTTAGCGATGGTGGGTCACAAGTCATCATTATTCACAATGGATGCTTTGTGACAGTCACTAAAAGCAGGGAAGTAGTAGACCTACCCCAGATCGAAAATATACCCCTAGCTAGTAGAGCACTACCACAGATCACAAACATACCCCTAGCCAGTAGGGCAGAAACACATATCACAAATATACCCCTAGCCACTAGAGCCATACTACAGATCACAAATTTACCCCTAGCCAGTAGAGCTCTACCATAGTTCACAAATATACCCCTAGCCAGTACAGCAGCACCACAGATCACAAATATACCCCTAGCCAGCAGAGCAGTACTACAGATCACAGTACTACAGATGACAAATATACCCCTAGCCAGTACAGCAGTACTACAGATCACAAATATACCCTTATAGCCAGTACAGCAGCACCACAGATCACAAATATACCCCTAGCCAGTACAGCAGTATTACAGATCACAAATATACCCCTAGCCTGCAGAGCAGCATCACATATCGAAAATATACCCCTAGCCAGTACAGCAGTACTACAGACCATAAATATATCTCTAGCCAGTAGGGCAGTACCACATATTACAAATATACCCCTAGCCAGTGGAGCAACCCCACAGATCACAAGCACCCACTGGCTTCAGTGCCTCAATCAGTGTCTGCCATTATTGGCAATTGTTGCCATGGCAACCGTTCTTTACACTTCTGCGTTTTTCGCCTCACTTGGCAAAAGCTTGTAATCTGTTTTGGGGGACACATTAACAACGATTGGCTGTATTTCATGGCGGCCATCGCGTCGTGATTTAGGCTTGTGGAGCACTGCATTGATGACTCCCGTCTGGAAGTTATAAATATGTAGTGGATTTGATACAATCCTAACGTAATGTGCCCAGGGAATTGTTGCGTATAAACTGTTATTAACGGTCTACTTCACGATGTCCCCTATGACCCCTAACGTTATACCAATGTCTGATAGTGTCAGTGGTTTTTTGCATTACACCACCATGAGGACTGTACGCCTATAAAGTGATATAATGTAATATTTTATAGTAGGACATGCATTGTATGTGAATGTTAATAAAATAAATGTATGTCCATTGAATAGTTCTTTTGGGGGAGCAAATTGGAATACGCCTTTTTTGCATCATGATTGTTTATCTTGAAATATACATGAAAAAAACACTTGAAGGATATTGTTGAATTGATATTCGCATCAGTCGCACACCAGTCGCAAAACACTCCCAGATTTGTCGCCGTTTAAATTGTTATTGCAACTCTTCTCATAAAAGCCCAAAACAATCGCAGATAGGAATTAGACTGGTTTCAGGCCTTTCTTTGACCAATCCCCTACTGGGGTAAGACTTGTGGCATACAAAAAACGACGAGTAATCGATCACAATTTGCTTCCATAATCTCGCTTATTAGATCTCCCACTTATCTCTGACTTGTCGCCAATAACTCTCAGACAGTTTTAAGACGATTTACAGATTAAAATTATACCATTAAAATCGCAGAACATGTCGCAAACTGGTTGTAATTCACCAGCAATGTCAGTGTGCCTATAGCGCTTTGTTGGTTATATAGCAGATGAATGTGATCGTGTCTTATTCATTGTCGCAGTCACGACATTGGCCAGGTGTGTGCATAATCACGGGTTCACTGGACTAATTCTTTCTACGTGTCTTTCCGAATCAAAGGGATTCGACCACCTGTTTATCTCTACTAATTAAATAGTAGAAACAAACATGTTGTTAAACCCCTTTAACCGCCGGTGTCGCATATATTCGGGTTTACAGTTTTTATTAGCACATTAATTACCACCTTTTAAACATGTTAAAGATAAAATATGACATCAATCAGTAATATTTGAAAACAGTTGACTTCCATTTTTTCAAATATGAATAATTTTCACACACTTGAAGTTGTGGATCGCTTCAGCGGGTGAAAATTCAGATTGAATAATTTGGCGGTTAAAGGGTTAATGCTTATTTATATGGAAAAAATACTTCTTAGTAAAAGAGCTAAACACATAGTGAAGAAGCCCGCAACGCTTAGCCCCGCGCGAAATTAACGTCGATACAAAACATTTCTACAACATTTACACAGCGTCGGCCCAACGTCTTCGACGTTGGTCCAACATTGTATAAATGTTATACAAATATGGGATGTTTGCGTTAAAATATGCTAATACTAGATAGCCATTTAAATATTTCAGTTAAATGTGTTTCAGTGATGGTTTTTCTATGTGAAAATATGCAAAGCTTATTTGACTTTACTGACACCAAAATGTTACACCATACACCATGTTCATGTAATATGTGATGAAATATAGCATGCATAGGGCAATGGGAGAGATATACATTACATGTATGCCTTCTAAAATAACAAACTTATTCAGTAACCCACATTATAATATATTATAACGAGAAAATGCCAGATATAGAAGTGACATAGCAGATGAAAAACAATAAAATAATGTTTGGTTGTCCTTGGAAGTTGACTGAGGAGTGACCATGAGAATCCTCGCCTGCTGAATCCGGTTGTCTTGTGTTGAGCCCAGAGAGATTCTTAATGTTGGCTTAATGTTGGTCCAGCGTCGACGACGCTGGCCTATAACCATAAGCCAACAATTGATCAACATCTTCCCTTCGCTTGGATATGTTCGGCGAGGCCGCAGGCAGAAAATCCATAGGGAGTGTGCCGGTGTGGAGCGCCATCTGGTGATTGAGCACTTAGTCACACGCGGTGTTCGTGATTGGTTCTGTTTCTCAGTCTAGATGTCAGAAGCAATCACAGCGCGAAAGCGCTGAAGCCTCCCAGGTCACCCAACTCCCCAATATCTGCCCTGGTTGACAACAACAAGGCTTCATTCTAAATGAAAACGGTATGTTAGGGTTCAAGAAACACTCTGTTTTGGATCAATTGGTTACCTTATGGCAATACCACATCAAGTGATATCGAAAGATTTTTTTGAGTATTAATTATTCTCAAAATCTCGTATTCTACCCCCTAGTTTAAATAACAACTGAAAGACGGCGGTGATTACCTGGTCTCGTCCTGATCTCCGAGCCACTTTTCGATTGGTCGGGGATAGAATACAGGACTTGGACCAAGAAAACTGTATTTTAGGGTTCATGATCAAGATGGATAACGATAAAATAATGTTTAGCTGTCCCTGGCAGCCTACTCAGGATTCCTGAGTCAGGAGTGACCCTGGATATCATCCTAAACGCATTTAATTTATACAATAAAGCAATATCACATCCAACTGATATCATGAGGCTAAAATCTTCATTTTTATTTTGGCTCATTCATATGTTCTTAAGTTTTCAAAATGTCCATAGACAAAAATTGTCTTTTAAATTTTGGGTTGCGCGCTTACAAGTCAAAAGATAAATAAGAATGAGATTTAATTTTCAACATTTATGTCCAAAATAAAAATTACAAGGATAACATTAAATCTCATTCTTTTTTCTCTTATTTTTCTAACTGGTAAATGCGCAACACAAAGTGTAAAAGCCGTATGCAATTACAGCCCATGGACATTTTGAAATTTAAGAACATGGTTTATGATCAGACCCAGTCTGATTGTTAATGGTTTGTGACCAGATCCAGTCTGGTTGTTGAT
Organism: Flabesymbios commensalis; assembly: GCA_964017125.1. NCBI lineage: Eukaryota > Metazoa > Annelida > Polychaeta > Terebellida > Flabelligeridae > Flabesymbios > Flabesymbios commensalis. The sequence goes on from OZ024905.1 coordinate 20,969,068, forward strand.
GGTTTGTGACCAGACCCAGTCTGGTTGGTAATGGTTTTGACCAGACCCAGTCTGGTTGTTAATGGTTTGTGACTAGATCCAGTCTGGTTGTTGATGGTTTGTGACCAGAAAATGAAAATGAAATGAAATGAATCGGGCTTTAGGCCACCTTTGTGCACATATAGGCTAAACTGGGCCAGGAGAACCTCCTGAGGATGGTGAGATGATTGAGATGACACTGTCCTCCAGACACAGGATTCGAAATTCGAGCCCTGGCGGTCTGAGGCCGAGCACGCTACCTCTCGGTCACGGAGGCTCCCCACAATACTAACTTTCACACGTGGATGGGGAAGAAACAATTTTGTTTCTTTCAAACCGCCGAGACCGGGAACCGAACCCCGGACTCTGGCGTGAAAGGCAGCGGTGCTAACCACTACCCTAGGGCCCCCGCCCGGTTTGTGACCAGACCCAGTCTGGTTGGAAATGGTTTTGACCAGACCCAGTCTGGTTGTTAATGGTTTGTGACCAAATCCAGTCTGATTGTTGATGGTTTGTGACCAGACCCAGTCTGGTTGTTGATGGTTTATGATCAGATCCAGTCTGGTTGTTGACGATTTGTGACCAGATCCAGTCTGGTTGTTGACGATTTATGACCAGACCCAGTCTGGTTGTTGATGGCTTATGACCAGATCCAGTCTGGTTGTTAATGGTTTGCGACCAGACCCAGTCTGGTTGTTGATAGTTTATGATCAGATCCAGTCTGGTTGTTAATGGTTTGTCACCAGACCCAGTCTGGTTGTTGATGGTTTATGATCAGATCCAGTCTGGTTGTTAATGGTTTATGATCAGGTTGATCAAGTGGATGAAAATTACTCACATTTGTTTAATTTGAGACCAAGCATTTGTAAATCTTGATTCCTAAAGACCCATTTCGTTTCGAGTTTCAATGATTTTGTCGACTAATTACACATATTAAAATGACTATATTCGCGCTTAGTGGTATAAGGGTCAATGTATATACCGCGAATCCTGTACGGATATAATGTGGTAATAAGTTTGATTGGATTTGATATAATTAAAACAAATGCTTGCTCGTGAGATGTGACGTTCTGTATAACTGCAGGAGAGGTATTTCTACCATATGAGTAAGACCGCAATGACCTGGCTGTAAATCACCAGAGACGTGAGCTAAACAACCCAATTGTCGTTCACCGACAGCACATCTGCATCACAAGGAAATGACCGCTCATGGCGATTGGAGCTAGCTGTCATTTTACAGTTACTGATCATCTGCCATCAAAGTCCTCTCATTCATCAGTATACCATGTATAACCCTCCACGAACTATGTGGGACCCTGATTGATTACACCAAAGAAATTCAATAGAGATGCCTTGATTACACTATGGGATCTTCTCGATTTTGAATATTGAAGAGGTGTTTGTTGGCTAACACAGACACGTTTATGAAATATTGTATCAGTGACATTCTAAACAAGCATAGAACGTATATATGATAAAAAAATTATGTGGTAAAATTCGTTCAACACAGACCTGGAGTGGTATATCTATAGGCTGGCTTAACCTTTTCAGCGCCGGTGCCGCATATATTCGGGTTTTCATTTTTTATTTGCACAGTAGGTACCACATTTAAAATATGTTAAAGATAAAATGTGACATTAACCAGCAAGATTTGAAAACAGTTGACCTCCATTTTGTCAAATCTGAATAATTTTTACTCACTTGAAGTTGTGGATCGCGTCAGCGAGACACAACTTCAAGTGGGTTAAAATTCAAATTGAATAATTTGGCGGTTAAAGGGTTAACCCTTTCAGCGCTGGGGCCGAACTGCAGACGTCAGAATCTGACGTCTATAGACGTCAATTTCCAACCTAAAAATTGACGAAAAATATTAAATTTATAAAAAAATCAACACTTCTTAAATTGACTTCCACAAACTATTTAACAGATTTTAGTGGCATTTGGCTTTGAACTAGCCTGAAACCGTCTATGTACAGGCCTGCCACTACAAGGGTTGGAACATTAAGGATCAACGTCTGATGTTTACTGAGTAACGTGCAATGATTTGGTGAACTCAAGACGTGGATCCAATAATTGGTGTGGTTGGGGAAAACGTTGTATAGAACAATTTATTAGTATATATTACCTACTGATTGAGAAGTTTCTTGGTAAAACACTTGCTAGTCAATGGTTGGGAACGAGTGCCTGATTTTTAGATATAGCATGTCAAAAAGGACGTTGGGAGGTTCATGTCTCGGTGATAGTGAAATTGTTTTAAACCCTTTTCATTTTTTTATTTGAAAATTAAATACTAGCTTTTGGATATTTTGATGATAAAACGTGACATAAATCAACTAGTTTTACAATAGTCAACCTCTATTTTGTCTAATCTGAATAATTTTCACTCTCTTGAAGTTGTAGATCGCGTCAGCTAGGCAACTTCAAATGGGGGGGGGGGGGGATTTCAAATAAATAAATGGGCGTTTCAAAGGTTAATGGGCCTGTATGAAGACACGGAATTTAAAATATGCAATAGAACGAATCGGCAGTGTGTTAAAGGTGATCTATCACCCCTTATATGGTATGAATAATTATGTCCTTATATGGAGTGATTAGCTATCATGTGACCCTCTGAGAGGGTCACATGATAGCAAATCACCCTATATAAGGGGTGATTGGCTATCATGTGACTCTCTCAGAGGGTCACATGATAGCCAATCACCCCATATGAAGAAACACTTGTGTCCCATCTTGTGGCAACTTTGCTTTACTTGTCACAAATTTATTCATACTACATAAGGAGTGATATGTCACCTTTAAACCATGGCGGATGCTGACCATCAGGAATGTCTGTTTGGGTGAATGATAGGCTTCTGTTACCAGTTACCATAGGTTTCTGTTACAGTGTATGTAGTTGTCGACGATAGTACTCATGCTAGCCCAGACAATCACTGATATGCTCCTAAAAACCCATAATGTGTCATTTTTCACTATAACTATAATGACGATCCGGTTTTTAAGGACGCCTGGTGACTACACCATATTATGTTGAATACTAAGAACGGGTATTCTGTGAAACTCAATAGCCTTGACCTCCAATATTTTCACCGATCTAGTGAATACAATGTATGGGGGAGGAGGTCCTATCTAACATTCTTGTCACCAAGTAGCTATTTAAAACAGTTTCCGTTGCGTCACTGTGTTTCAGAGATCCATCTTAACTGTCATTCTAAAGCGCAAATTGCGTCGATCGTGATTAAATGTGTGACAGACATGTCCATATACTCACCAGATGTCGCCATCATTATCTATGACACAATAGAACCAGCAATGCATCCCACTTTGTGTATAGACGCTGCATTACAGTTGAAACAATTCAAGTTGTTTGCCAATATGCTGGTGAAACTATGTTAGAGTGGATAAGCGAATTACTGAATGAATGAATGAATGAATGAATGAATGAATGAATGAATGAATGAATGAATGAACAAAATGCTAACATCCCTAAATCCGCGGTGTCCCGAACACGGAGGTAATTATCTTCATTGGTATTATTAATAGGTTAGACAGTATTTATCTAAAGTAACTTCCGAGCTAGTGGCAAGCGTACATCTATGCCCATATATGCAGATATGTGGTGGACTATAATTATTCATTTTGTAAAAATGGTATCATGCTCTTTTGCAGGAACAGCTTCTTTGAAATAAATAACTATGAATCTGAGTTTGAATAGATCTAGAGTATTATCTTATTAAAAATTGTTTATATTATTAAATTATGTATTATTATGTATCTTAAAATAATTGAATAATTTGACTAATTGCCTGCGGGGAGCCAACGCATTAACATTACACCAACCCATAGCCCAAAAGAGAGTTGGTGAAGGTGCCTTTGGTTTTGGAGCATCCCACCTATGGAATGGATTACGGAAGGAACTCCGTGCATCCGGTTCCCTATCGCAGTTTGAGAAGTTGCTAAATACACATATGTTTTGATTTCTGTGATTATACAGCGCTCTGATCCACATAGTGGGAGTGGGCTATAAAAGAAACTTTAATAAATAAACAAATACATTATTAATATTAAATGTTAAATGTATAATATATTTATTATAGCAAAAAATATTAAAAATATAATAATATATAATTGCCTATTAAAACCCGGACGACGACTCAATAACGATGTGTGCAAACCGGTCGTAAGATATGTTATGTATCGATCGAAGTAAAACACATTTTTTCTTCGACTGGAATGCTTTTGTCATATTTAATTATTGAAGCTCCAATAGTTCCACATCGTGGCTCCCTTACACCAACATTCGTCACACTAGCCTTCAGCATTTTATGATAGACGACACATTTAAGTGACATAGATATCATAAATATATGATTATAGGACGCTCCTAAAACCCCTTGAACCATTGCTCTGCGGACTTGTTTGTTTCTGGTTTTTTTTATTTTTTATTTCTGTTCAACCAAAGTAGTAAAGCAAGTATAATGGTATGTTATTTTTTAAAATATACATCGTCATTTCACAATCGTCAACTCAACACGGACATAGCTCTGAAACTAAAATTAAGACTCATAGCAAACGAAAAAAGCAAAATTAGACCTTTGTTCACTACATCAACGTTATGGTCATGTGCCGTAACGACAAGCTCCTTCCTAACACGATATTGTGCGCCTCTGCGCTCGGTCTGCTGAGGATTCAGGCGCTATAGAAGTTTTATTGATTTTGCTTGATTGATTGATTGATTGATTGATTGATTGATTGATTGATTGATTGATTGATTGATTGATTGATTGATTGATTGATTGATTGATTGATTGATTGATTGATTGATTGATTGATTGATTTATGATTGATTGATTGATTGATTGATTGATTGATTGATTGATTGATTGATTGATTGTTTGATTGTTTGATTGATTGATTGATTGATTGATTGATTGATTGATTGATATTGTCATGATGTGTATCAGGTGTATGGAATGACGTGGAGCCATATTCACCCACTCACTGCGCTAGCGGCGTAGCGTGGCAACAAAACCACACGATGGCGACACATCGGGTCTACCATGTCTACGTTGATTGGTTTTATTATCTGGGGTTACCATGGTGTTTGCAAACGGTTCACCAAAATTCTCAGGCCAATCCGGAAAATGTCCTTAATGAAATCTTTTTACCAGAATGAGACAAAATATCTCGCATAAATGTATGCACTATATGCACCAGACAGTTATCAGTAACATTACTGTAGGCCAAGTTCCCCAAAACAACGCAAAGCGATGTGAGAACATATTCAAGGTTGTTATGTGTATAGTCAGTAATATAGGAAACGGTCATGTGTGTGCGAAATGGGAACATAGGCCTCAGTCCCGTGAATAAGGTGTGAGCCTTTAGGTTGACATTTTATTTATTAGACGAGTGCTATATGGGAACATACACCATTGTTGTATGTTCCCATATAGCATACAAAATGACAGCGTTTGTATTTTTTTATACGATCATGGCATACATCATGTACATGCCAGTACTGTGATACGGGTTGATATTGATATTCATAAAAAGCTGCCTGCTTGGAAAGAAGGAGTTCGCGGGCTCGTTCCCCGATCTGGCATTCAAGTTTCAAAGAAACAAAATGTTTCTACCTCGCTCACTCATAAAGATTCAATATTGTGGGGAGCCACCGTGACCGAGGGCTCGAATTTCGAATCTTGTGTCTGGAGGGCAGTGTCATCTCACCATCCTCAGGATGTTCTCCTGATCCAGTTTAGCCTTTTTGTGCACAAAGCGTCCTATTGTGCCTTGTGAGAGCATCGTACCACTCTGTATATCACTCGCGCCTGACTAATCTCAACAATTACTTAAAATTTCACCGAAGAAGATGGAGCGGCCAAGGCTTTGTGTCTGACGATACACTCTACTTTCAAGGTGTGTTTAACTTTAGCAAGGCCAGCCAATCTTTTTCAGTATTCAAGGGGTCATCCCAGCAAACAAGAGGGAATTTACCCAATGCTGTTTCAATGTTGGTCCAGTGTCTCCGACGCTGGCCCAACATTGAAACAGCATTGGGTGAATGCCCCGTGTTTTCTGGTTATACTGGTTGTGTATACCACTGTCCACCTGTTGATGCCTGGGATATCACAGGAGTATCCACACTATCTATTAGCTGGCAGGCTGCAGGCTGCAGTATGTAGCCGTGGAGCAGTGGGAGGCATACAGGTGGTGCTCTCTGCTTCAGGCAAGCTGACTGATGCCCTGCAGATGCTACCACCAGCCACTAGAGACACTCCACCCCGGTGTCTGCTGCCTCGATACCACCTGTAACCAACGCTTCCTCAGTGACGAACCAACGCTAGAACGTTCACCAGTCATTGGGCCAACGTTGGGGACAAGCTGTCGTTTTTTGCTGGACTGGTTTCTCTAGTGGGCGCTGACTGGTTTTGAACATGATGAAAAATGAAAACACAAGGGATAAGAATTGATCACCTCCTAGCACCAGCTACATATGCGCACTTTATAGCTGGTATTAACGAAATAGAATGTATATTGATTAAACTGATATCTTCAAAAATACCCCGTGCACAGGATGTCTGTATGTACATGTATATAACGTTTTTAAAACCGACTCTGCATAAAATACATAGATTTTCTCAGAAACTGCTGACTGATGTATAAATGAATAAAATATAAAGAAATACATCTCGTACATATATTGTTTCAGCCGTTGCTATTCAGAATAACGCTTTCCACACATCATATCCCAGTGAAAACAATTAACACATTGAACCATTGGTGAATTTATGCTGCGCCATCCTTCAGTTATTTATTACTGATCAAATTGGAATGCTACAAGCTAGTATCCGTTAGTTTTTTGTGATCAGATTGTCGATCTAGTACATCTGTCATCCGGCTCTATCACAGCCTGGCAGTTACAAATTGCTGTCGCTATATCTAAATACCCAAAGCAAATTTAGAAGAATTCATTGGGGCGTCGTGATGATGTATTAGACGGCTGACCGAGGCCAATACGTAGACTCTATTTGTACATCATATATCAATGCGCTATGCAAAATGATTCGTATTAATGTAGTAAATGTCAACCAAACACGCCACAAATGCTGTCAAAAAACGTATTTTAGCAATTCTTACCTGACTGTAATCAGTATCCCAGACAAATTCATGTTTTAACACACATAATACTACATGTTAGAACAAGTCTTGCCGACCCTTCAACGCAGATGCATGCGTGGGATATACTTGTAAAGTATTTTCTATGATTTTGACGATGTGGTAGCAAACTTAAATTAAATTAAAAAAAAAATCATATTGCTCCGGAGATAATAAATTGTTGCAATCTCAGCATTGATATATCGCACCTGGAAAATAAGAAGTGACAATTCCCATTTCCAATATAATTGTGTCACCTTGGAATCCAAAGGGTCCCATAGATCATGTTACTTTAATTAGAAGACAAGCCGCTTTTGTGTGAGCGGGCGATCGATGGAGCTCTAAGTGTATCATTGTAAGCATGTAATATAGCGCGTAAGCATCTTGGACATAATAATATACCCACTACATCCTAGCTAAGCACGACTACAGTCGTTTTTAATTAATTATATTTGCCGATCAAATCAAAATCACTGATATTGGTAACAAAAGGAGTGTTTTAAAAGCAAAATTTGCAAATATTTAGTCTCAAAATAAACACATGTGAGTAATTTTCACCGACTTTATGTTGTGGGTCGCGGTAGCGAGCCACAACTTAAAGTGGGTGAAAATTTACATTTATTTTTTTAATTATTTATTTAATATTTATTTAATTTAACCCTGTTATCCGGCCACATCTTGCAACCGCTAACGTTATAACTATGATAACGTACACAGACGAATCAGATGGTCGGTATTTTGTACAAGAACCCCAGTCTCATTTGTGGTTATCACATCTGGATTCCTTTCACTAATTTTAATTGAACTACGATTTGCCTATTATGCAACCACGGAAGCTTTTATGGGTTTTCGATCCCCTGTCTCTTCATATCTACCTAATAAAATATTTTAAAATTTGACCAATTTGACTCACAATATATTAAGGTGAGGAAATGATTGAATATGCAATATGCGTAAAAATGATAATTATCTGTTGTTATTAATGACGTCCATGGTTGATTTTAGAGTGGACAGATTGCGGATTATGATAGGACTTAATAGCTGCCGGGCAGATATTTGATAACATGAGAGGTCGTGATGTCTTAACCTTTGCGATTGGGCCATTATTGAGCAAATGTCGGCCAAGCCTTCCGTGGATGACGAGATGTCAACACATCCGACAAGGAAGTATCTGGGAAATATGAGACGCTAACCTGCGATTGGCCTAATTCTGGGCCGGCATCGAAAACGCTGGGTCAGCATGAATCCTAAATCGGGAAAAGGTGTGTGTTTGCTGAGCCGCAGTCACATGGTGATGTTGTGATGGTGGCTGCATGGCAACAGCTGAGATCACGCGGAAGTCAAAGCCGACGCATGCGCAGTGAGCAGGAGGAGAGCGAGGCGCACGCAGCCTCTGGAAGTGAAGGCCTCTAGAGAATGATCGCACACAGGAGATTGTAGTGGACCCCTCTGTGAAGCATTGATCACTGACTCGTGATCCTACCTATAGAAATGACTGGCAACAACACACTAGGCGTCACCAGCCAACAGGAAGAAGGAGTAATAGCTGGAATAATCAGGTGAAACAACCCAGAAAAATACATTTATAAAAAAAACTATGTGAAAATTATCATGAAAACTAGACGTAATTTGGATATTTTCTGTTTGCCTGTCTGTCTGAAATGGCTGTTTTTCCTCTGATGCTACTAACATGAAATATACAACGCGTGAACAATTAAGGCATAACGTGATCCAGGAAGGCATCAATCATATTGTCAATATGGCTGTGATTTTAGATAAAGTCACCTAAGTTAAGTGAATAAACATTGGGAGTTACTACGTGATCATAATGACTGGTTTAAGCTGTGTGATCACCGTGCTCACTGCACGGCATAGACCGTGCTGACTGCATGGCCAACTGAATGTGTGAGCAAACTCGTGGAATAATTGATGCATTGTCCTCCAAATACAGCGTAATAACATGGACAATAAATGGACTGGCTAATGATTAATCACCTGAATCATGTCGTGTTGGCAATACAGGAATATTACACGGATTATATGCAGATAAGGCTTAACAGTGACCAATGACAATAATGTTGTATGTCCTGCAGAACGTACACCATGTAACGAATAAACAGATTTGACGGAGTAGTTGGTTATATAAAAAGTTCTTAGATCATTTTGGTTGGTATATTATATCTGGCATATCAGGGTGATTTGATAATAACATCAAGTGGTGATACTATGCAACATAGACAATTTTCGCAAAAACGTGCGTGGATGATAAAAGTAAGGATCACATATTGAACAATGTCATACAGTACACTTGCAATGCTGCATCTGGCATCTTATCCAGACTCCCCTAGTCTACCATTGATCACGATGTGTAGATGACGCGTCGGGATCGCTGAGGCGAGCCATGGCATAAGGGTCACTTGTCACCGCACCTCTACTCTACCATATCATACACAATGCTAAAGGTGCCAGAAGAACCCAGATATTTTCGCCAGCGTGCTAACAGTGGTGTGTTCTCCCCAGCAAAAGGATATGAGACACTTCCTCCGCCACCCAAGTAAGAATTCATACGTTGTCTCCTGACGACATACGCTGTATAACGTTATGGTAATTTACCAGACAACATCAAGTAGAAACCCCAATTTATTGCAATCAAGCCTGTGAATTAAAATAAAAGCTGGGACACCAGCCTCTTATGTCAATTGCAATCTAAAGATGAGCATCGACCGGCTATTCGGTCCACCTGACCTTTGACCTTCACTTGCTTCGTATGTCCTAACAATAACAATGCATAAACTGCTAATGTGCAGTGCAGTGCAGTGCAGTGCAGTGAAGTGCCGTGCAGTGCAGTGCAGTGCAGTGCAGTGCAGTGCAGTGCAGTGCAGTGCAGTGCAGTGCAGTGCAGTGCAGTACAGTACAGTACAGTACAGTACAGTACAGTACAGTACAGTACAGTACAGTACAGTACAGTAACAGTACAGTACAGTGCAGTACAGTACAGTACAGTACAGTACAGTACAGTACAGTACAGTACAGTACAGTACAGTACAGTACAGTACAGTACCAACATCCATTAGACGTTGACTAAATGTTGGTCCTCCATTGGTCCAGCGTCTGCGCCGCTAGCTTAACGTAAAACCAACATTAATTTAACATATCCTGTTAATTGGAGGAAGGCTTGTTCCCCTAAAACGACTGGCCTTTCTGTGTTTCTGGTAATTGGCGTTCAACATCAGTCTGTATACATGTCTCGTCTGTGACAACTTGTTTGTCCACGTGAACCAGTGAACGCCACTCAACTCCACTCTCTATTACTGTGGTCCTCAAATGTGCATAAATCAGGTACTGGTACGTGCAGCATCGATCAGAAGATCATGTTATATGTTTACTCACCGCTCAATACTACTCTCACATCATAAGCAGATGCTGAATCAGGGAATACCACCTAAAACTTAACTTCGATCAAGTCATTATAATATGTAATCATGGTAACATGATGAGAGAATATCAAATCAGTGTACAATCTTCCGCAGCTGATTTTCATTTTGATGTGCAATACCCTTCTGTAGATGTGGCAAATTTAAAATTTTGACCCCCTACCACTTACTCACTCAACCTTAAAGCTTTTGATGAAATCCTACATCTGGTTTTGATCTTCAACGATAGTGCGTGCACAATAGCTTTTATGAAATCTTACATCTGGTTTAATTTCATGATGCTGCGTGCATAATGTATTGCTAACATATCTTTATTATATTTGTGAGATTGATAATGCAATGTGAGCTATGGAATACATTTTTTTTCTGCTGCATAATTACTGCATAATTTATTAGTACACACACTGGACATATATGTTTTTATAGATTATGACCGAAAATATATTTATGATGCCATATGAAACAAAATTAGTTTCAAAATTAATATTTAGTTCGGTAGCCACGTGATCTTATAATGACTGCTGCTTTTCAGAGCAAAGAGGAAAACACTGTTCTGATCTGTTAGACCTTCTGAATAATGGTGCTTATATTTCTTTACATGTGGTTGGTTTGACCTCTCATGCGTCCTTTTTCATGCAACTCCAGATGTTTTTGCCAGGATTCACATTTGGAGACTGCAGAGGAAATGGTATCTTGTATCTATTTGAACCATGCCTACATCGCCATGGCTCTGTGGCAAGGAACATTGTCTTGCTGGAACACAAAAGGGTGTTGTTTGTCCCCAAACATTTGCTCTACTGACTCCAGCAAATTTCCACCCATGAGGTCAATGTAAGAAAACTGGTTTACATTTCCATCAACCACTACCAAATTGCCACTGCAAAGAAGCTGATGCATCCCCAATCCATAGCGATAAAGGTTTCTACGTAGCCGAAATCGCATTGCGTCTGGATTCATACTCTATCAATTATTCCTTCAACATCCTTTACTTCCATCATCGGTGTGTGAAATAAACTTACACTCATCAGAGAGCACCACAAAGGACCAATTGCCATTGGTGGTCCAGTGCTGAATTATCTTTGTCTACCTGATGTGATTCTGTAGTTTTTTTAGGAACCATTAGGTTTTTTCTTGCCACTAGGCTGAATATGTCCACTGTATGTAGTCGTCATCTAACAGTTGTTTATGACAAGTGCGTACAAAAAACGTGCACCAGTTAAAAAATAACTTCGAGGTAGTCTTCAAACGTCCCAACCTTGACAGCATCTCCAGACGTCTGCCTTCAGGAGCTGACATCTTTTTTCGACGACCATGCCAGCGTCTATTTTTTATTCCTGCCTAATAGTCTGTACCTTGCCCAAATATTTTGCACTCTTTTTTTTGCAGCAGAACTGCGCTTCAATTATATGCTTTTAAATCCCATCACATGTGAACCCTATAGTTTGAATTTGATTCCCATTACAAATGTCCCCACTGGAACCCATAATTCCAATGCACAGACATAATTTTGCATGAGAATGTGTAAACCATTTGTGGATAACATGTGACACAGCTTAAAAGCTTTAAAAGCATGTGGGTAAAGTATATGACCATGCCACTCAGTAGTGATTAAACAGTGGTTTGTGCATGAATTGTGTGGGGGTGAACAAACTCTTTTTTGTGTGTGATCTGAAAGGATTCTCTGCATTTTCATACTCTTGTTGTTGTTAGCATTGATTGTCAACATTATATTGAATGCATTCATTTGTAATATTTCTGTTCGCCTTTGATAGTGTGTGTTCCCTTGACCAGAACAACCTCATCTCACTTTTTATTAGTGTTTTGTCTCGAATGAGGTCAAAATGTGAGGGATCCGATAACAATAATCCAAATAACAGATTCCTCTCCACATTTGACAAAACACAGCTGGATTGTGGTCAAGGGAAAATCAATTTATATTATCCGGCGTATCGTTAACAAGCACAGCACAACAAGTACAGTGCTGGGCCGATGCTGGTCTTACACTGCGCGGTATGTGGGCTGGCAACTCCTAATGTAAGTGTAACTTTTGTTATTCGCGGTGTAACATAAATCACAGAATCCATAGGCATGGTAGGGGTAATATTGCCCGATGAATCCATCTCAGCGATCCATCCATGAATAAGAGCAGAAAAAACACAACAAAATCAATCGTACACTCTAAACAATATAGGTTCTTTAGAAGGAACATTTCAGTACTATTACCATGCAACCCCAGAAGAACCCTTGCATGGTTCTCCTGGGGTTGCATGGCAATAATACTAAAGGGTTCTTTTTGAAGAACATATATTTTTTAGAGTGTAATACATGTGTTGAAACATGTATTGTATGCTATACCTTTACAATTTACTGGATGCAGCAGTGAAAGTGACATATTATATCATATCTAATGTATTCCATTTGATAAAAAATTTCAGCTGTAGGATTTCGTTTCCCATTTTCTCTTGTTTTTGCTCCAAATCGTGTCCCAGCTGACTGCTGCATGTGTTGAGGACTTGATCTAGATACCTACCTTCCTCATTAATTAATGGGACTCAGTCATTGTCTGGCCAGACTACGTGGGCTGGCATTTCCAAAATACAATCAGTTGCTTTCAATGCTTTTCTAATCTAAAGCCGCAATATCATCACTGGTATTAAACACCACCATCAGTTGCTTTCAATGCTTTTCTAATCTAAAGCCGCAATATCATCACTGGTATTAAACACCACCGTTATTTTGCCAAAATATTGCTAAATAATAGGATACTACTTATGACTGCTATATAATAGTTTTCCAATATATCTTTATTGAAGCGGCACAATATTATTTTATTACTTTTTATGCTAATACTGCCATAATCATGATACTCTATCTTGATTTTCTTTAGATTTGCTGCCGTGGCTATGGTGACTAGATCCTACGTATGCATGTCAGTGTTGAAACCGACTTCACCACGTTAGATTGAGATTGATAAAATGTCATTTGCTATTAGAGGATAGCGTGAAATAAATTGAAACATTTGGATTAATATTTTTAAGCAAAATTCACAGCGTTTATTTAGTGGTGAAAATATCCAGAAAACTGTTATTATTAGTATTACTAATGCTCATTGGTATTATTGAACATTAGTAAAGTATCGTAATGATAGCAAGGGTAATGTGATTGAATAGATTATATTCATCCGAATCTATACTGATTGAATTATCGGCCTCCTAAGCTGATTTATAGGTCGGACATGCACTTTGGACGTATCTATTTTTTATTGCGCGGGGAATTGGCTGAAAGGTCGCACGATCCAAAGGCAGCCATTCCATCATATTTGTCTGTTATTAAGTAGTATTCCTTTATCATGTTTACACAAATATGTTTCTTTCACCATCTTCGCCTTATCGACTTTGGACTTTCTTCGCAAAACCGGACTAAGACCACAAATAGCTACACAATCTGTTTTTTCCAGAGTTTAACTGTTACCGTATTGCATAATTATTATGACGTCATTGTTTTGTCGTCATGTCTCGTTACCGTGTTCTGTTTGTCGTGATTATATCGCGGCTCACATTTTTACTTGATATTATGCAATAAAATAAAATGCGAGTCCTAAAGATGGTGAATGTAATTGTCTGATGTGTCTGGTTTGCTGGCAGAATGTTTTATAGACTTTACCGGACAATATTTCCGATTGTTCTTTAAAGACTATAATTTCTTGGCATTCTGCAAGACTGTTCAGTACCCATTTAGGGGTTTTGTCAAGTTAAAATCCGAGAAAAACTCAGAAGTGGGTGGGTGGGTCAAGCCCAAGCTCGGATTTTAATTTTTTCTGGGAAATTTTCTTTTTTTTGTGTGTTTTTGTGTTGTTTT